>OY728163.1:350423990-350876880 GCA_963277665.1 Viscum album
TTTATTAATAAATAATTTTAGAAATTAGTAAAAATTAAAAAATATTTTTAATAATTACTAAAAAGATTTCATTCCTTTTAAAAAATATAAAAATATTAATAAATATTATAAATTCATAATAATTCACGTAAATGTGGTATTAATTAAAATAATGTGTATTACTCTTTAAGTAATTTGTAATAATTTATCAATATTGGTAATAATTGGTAAGTTTTAGTATTAATTACTGAATATTATTAATAATTTGCATATGTTAGTAAATTATGATAATTTATAATAAATTATATATGCAATAAATATGAAATACTAATTAGACATAACAAAAATATAATAAAAATTTACATTTAGTCAAATTAACTAATAATTGTTCTTAATTTTTTGCCTTTATAAATAATTATGGACTCATAAGGTAGACAACAGTTTCTATTATGCGATTGGGATTGGATAAATTATCAAAAATCCCCAATGGATTTGGTATAAATCTTATCTACGTTGAGGGTGTTGAAAAATTTATATCGTTTGCATCATCAAATTCAGAATTTTTTTTGAAGGAATAATTAAATGATTATATAAAAAAAGTGATCTTAGAATATTTTAAACATGTTACAATGTTGAAATTCATCTACTGCATTTTTGGTTTTCAGAAAGATTATATTTTTTGGTCTCAACATGGTGAACAGAATTCAATAGACAATACAAATTTTTTTGGTTCCAGGTCCATCATTTTAGAATTTAGTTCACGAGGTCGTTATATGATCTATTCAGGAAACAAAAAATCATAATGATATTCCAAATCCTAAATCTAAACCTCTTCAATTTTATAAGTTTTTGAAATCTGTTGAGGAGTCCTTATATCTGGAATGTTATATAAGAAAACATGAAGCTGTTACAAAATTTATGGCTATTAAATCTGATTTTAGAATGTAAAATATTTTTTTAGATAAAATATTTTCTTTTTTTAATTTTATTTGTCCTAACAGAAATATATTACCTGCAAGATTTTATGAAAGTAAGAGTTTGGTACATAATTTGGGTCTTATTTATTAGAATATCCATGCGAGTTCAAATGACGGTATATTATATTATGGTTATTATGAACCATTAGTTAATTTTCGAACATGTGGAGAATCAAGGTATAAATAGGCACAATAAGTAAATTCTAGATTTCCTATGACGATTTGAGGTATTCTCTAATTACACCTCATTTACAACATTAATACATGTCTCACAACAAAGCTACATTGATGATGTGGTATAAATAAAATATTGATATTATTAAAATCTTAAATAATTAATGTGATGGAAATTCATGGAAACAATTTTATCATATGTATCTTTTTTTTGCTTTAAAATCTCACAATATATAGTTGGGTCTTTCTACTGATTTTTTTTTCATTTACTGCTTACGAATATCAATATTATTGTTGGCATGTTTTCATTACATTGTATAACTTACCTCCTTAGATGTTCCTAAAGGAACCATGTGTGTGTGTGTGTGTCTATTAATTCCAAGACATATGAATAAGAATATCGATGTTTATTTTAAGTCACTAATTTATGAGTTAATTTCATTATGAAAAAATCATGTAACTAAATTTTATATTGTATCATATCATAATTTTACATTGAAGGTTTCATTAATGTGGATGATCAGTGACTTTCTGATGTATGGTATGTTATTTAGATGGATTAAATATAGTGTAAAATCATTTCCATAGTGCATGGCTAAGAACAAAGCATTTCTACTTGGTAATGAGAGAAATACTATTTATTTTGACTTTAATTATAGAATTATTCCTACAGTTCACCACTTTTGAAGGAATAGAACTAATTTTACAAAATGTCGAATTGAGAAAGATTAACCTCTATGAGTTATCCCAGGTAGTCAGGTAAAATCTATCATCTCTACATTACCTCTTGTTACTTTTGGACCAACCATAAATGAACAAATAATAAATGTTTTTGGAGGAAAACATAATTGGATAAAGCAAATTATTTTTGGTACCTTCCATATTGGACTCATTTGTTGGTTAATCACATATTAGATATAATACATATCAACAATAATTTTTTTTGATAACATTTTTTATATCGTGTTGGACACACCCAGTAAAACCAAAGATAATATAAAGTCATGGTTTTATCTTGCCCAAATTTGCAGACACCTTGAACTAGAATTATCTGAAGATGAAGGATCACACAATTTAATAAAGCCAAAATTAGTTATGAACATTATAAATAATGTTTTATATTATTATATAAATGGATTTGAGATTACCAAATTGATATTCCTATAATCTGTATCATTGAGTCGGAAATGGGCATATTACCGAGTTAAAGAGTCTTGATCTCCATGCCATAATACAAAGATTACTACCTGTTGGTCTTAGAGGGCTATTGAATTCTTAAATATGGGATGTGTTGACTGAAATAGCATATTTATTTTGAGATATTTTTTTTCAAAAATATCAGATTATAATGCATTGAGTATGCTACAAAATGATTTTATTTTAATTTTACATAAATTGGAGAAAATATCCCCTCCATGATTAATTGATTCAATGGAACATTTAATAATTTAGTTTTCCTATGAAGCTAAATATGTAGGGTCAGTTTAATTCCAATGGTTGTACTTATTTGAAAGGTGTATGAAAAATTTAAAGAAGAAAGTACATAACAATGCATCAGTTTAATGGTCAATTGTATAAGAATACTTACAGGAGGAAATTTCAAATTTATACTTTTTATTTTCAATCAAAAAATCCTTTAAGAAATAACTGAATGGGTCACAATCAGACAAAATTTTATGATACCACAGACCATTAGTTTTTAGTTTTTTATCATCCCATCCTTGGTTTTGGTGGTTATTTTGAAAGATGGATATCAGATGAAGAACTGCACAGACCTATAAATATTTTCTATTATACTATGAATAAATGACACAATTTTGTTTTAAGTAATAATTTTTATTATTTTTTATTTTTTAATGGATACCTTTATTTACATTATTTTTTTATAGACTATATGATGACCATATCAAAAAAATTATAAAAATTACATCTCTTACTCTTAAATAGCGTCGTCAATAGAATTTTGTACATTGGTTTAAAATACTAGTATGTTAAGTTTCTTTCAATGGAAAATTAAATCAATTTTTGTAATGATGTTTATTATTAATATATTTTTATTGTTTGCTGGAAAGAGAAAATGAAAATAGAATTGATAGTTGATTATGTGTGCTAAAAACCCTCCATCAAAATTTGTAAAATTTTATAATGGCTATTTGGTTAAGGGATTTTGATTCCATATACACATATATCTTGAATCCATGAAATCAATGAATAGTGGTGTTTATTTGAAAGGGAATCATCATAAAGAAAGTGAAATTGACTTTTTTGGTATACTGGAGGAAATAATTGAGTTATGTTATTTGGGACCAAATTATGTAACAATGTTTAAATGTTATTGGTTTGATACTGATCAAGGGTAGTGAGTTAATCCACAACTTGGAGTCGTTGACATTAAATATAGTAGTCTTCTGGCATAAAATGAACCTTATATGTTGGAATGTCAGGAGGATAAAATTTATTGTGAAATTTATTGTGATGTTTCGATAGATTTGAATGACTGGTGGAGTGTAATAAAAATGAAGTCTCATGAAAATCATTTTATTGAAAATGAAAATTATTTTGTAGAAGTAAAACAAATTGAAAATTTTCAAGAAACATCCAAAAATATATCTATTACCCAATGAGATATAAATATCAATGATGAAACCCCCAAAATAAGGTTCAATGATATTGATAATGTTGATGAAGTAATATGGGATGATGAAATAAAAATTCATATGGAATTTGGTGATGTTGAAGATGAGGATGAAGAGATTATCCTCGATAAACATAAGAAAGAAGATTAATATTGATTTATTATATTCAGGTAGTTATTAGTTTTTTACATTTTATATTTGTATTAAAAGTTATTTACAGCTAAGATTGTTTGTTTCAGATGGATGGACCCGATGATCTATTTTGGTTCTTTATTGATGCCATTAATTATTAGTTTTTTATATTTTATATTTTCATTAACAATTATTTATATGTAATAATATTATATTTTTCAGGGTGTTTATTAGTTTTTATATTTTATATGTATATCAATGAATATTTATAAGTTAAATTATTATTTTTGGTATTTATTTACATGTAATTATAATATTCTAGTATTTATTAGTTTTTTATATTTGATATATTTATTAACTATTATTTACATGAAAAATTATTATATTATGGTATTTATTAGTTTTTTATATTTGATATATGTATTAACAATTTTTTATAGGTAATATTATTTGTTTTAAATGGCTAGAGATGCCCCTGAAGATCTATTTCATTCTCTCATTTATGTTGTACTTCTTACTGATGATCCTAATTCATCTAATTCACAGGATGTTGTGATTATTAGAAGGTGTGTGGTATTTCTTGATTTATGATTATCGATCCTATTATATAGAGATTCTTATCTCTTGATTTTGATCCTTATTTATAGGGGCATGTTTAATTATTTGAGTTATTTATTTTAAAATAAGTTTTTGTATTAATTTTGATAATAATATTCTGATTATTTGTTTTTCATTTCATATTTTTTCCACATCTAGTTATTGGGAGGGATGGGGAAATTCTAAAAAATTATTTTTCTAATCCATGGGTGTCATGGGACCACATTCCCATTGTTGTTCATCAATAGATATTCGACCCCAAGATTGTATGTTATTAAATTATATATATTTTTTAAAATTTATTTAATTATTTTCATATTTTTATTAATTGTCTTGAAGAATTTATGGTCCTTGGTTTTTTTCATCCTGAGATCTTCTATTTGAGAGATGTGAGATATTTTTATACATGAATGTTTTCCTCATTTTTTATGCAACCTCCAAAAGCGACATATGGATAGATCTTGGACTACTATTTTTGACCAGTCTTACATCTCCCATCGACCTAACTATATATCAACTCATGTATGGGATAGATATTTCTCCTACTTTATAGGAGACACTTTTGAGATGAGATCATCATTTGGATGTCCAAGCTAGGGGAGGCAGGTGGTCACACAGATGGCCTGAAGTCATATGTTTTCTATACATAGACGACATATGGTAGATAATATTATTTACTAATGTATATATATTTTAAATGTAAAATTTTCGTTATATTATATTGGGTACTACTGACCCCTCTATTATAGAGTTCAATGTTTATAAGAATATGTACATTAATCCATGTACAATATAACTTGTAGGTAACCAAAAACACTATATTATGGTTATTAATTTAAAAAAAAAATATAATATTAATTTTATTGTTATTCTAATTTCTAATTATATTTGTTGGAAATATATGAGTTTGTGACTTATCATTCATGAGAGAGTCAAGTTGAGAGCAAATTAGATGCCACAGGTGAGTTAGGTTTCGATGAGGCGACTTGGATATAGGTGACTTTTTATGGTATTAATAAAGGTCATGTGATCGGTATTGGGTCACAACTAACACCTACGGGTTATTATAGAACTTTTGTGATTTCATCGGCTAGCTTTAAGGGATCTCATAGAGAGTCATCGTCGTTGTCCGTTGCACATCATGAGGAGATAATAAGAGCTCGGGATGAGATGATACATTGGATTAAGAGATAGATAGGAGGAGGATCATTAGTAATAGCATCATAGAGATGAGTATATGTTGAAGTATATGTGATGGCTTGTGTGTAGCATTGGTATAGATTTTCCTCCCCCTGATCATTCGAGTGATCCTCCCCCACCTAATAAAAATTGATGCTATGTGATTTTTATGACTTTTTTTTATTTTTACGTGATAAACATATTATGTGTGAAATGATTTATTAATGTTATGTTTTTTTAATTTTTTAATTTTTTTTCTAATTTTTTAAAAAAAAATTATTTTAATTATTTTTTGTACTTATGTATTATTTTTATTTTTAAAATATTAGTAATAGTGATGGATCTCTATATTTTTCTCTATTAGGTATTTGTGACGGACCCATCATAATTGATTATTTAACAAACGTGTAGGTATTATTTGTGAGGGATGAATTCACCGTCACAAATAATAATTATTTTGCGATAAACTATCGTAAAAATACATAATCACATCAATGTTTTCTATGAAGGATCATTAAAAATGGACTCTCATCACTAATGAGTTGTCATAAAAGCATAACACTCTAGAATTTATCCTTGATTCCCGCATAATGCACAAATATAGAAACCCAAGATTAACATACATGGATATTACAACATTTTATATGAACACTTGGTACATTACAAAAATACATTCCAAAGGACCATAATATTTTATTGTATTTGGAAACTTGGAAACAAAATATTTTATCTTGGTGAAATATCTTCAACATCTCCCAAGAATATCTCCACCTTTAGTAATTCTACCTAAAACCTTTTTCATAACCTTGGGAAAGGAAACATAAAAGGGGGTGAGATCAGTTTCTCAGTAAGGGTAAACAAGGGATAAATGGAATCATAAACCTGAATATAGGGGTATGATAACATGATCGTAAAATTAGATGATTATACCCTTTATATCAAAGATCATAAACATGAGTTATGGGATAAATCTTGGCAGTTCATAAGACATGAATCATAAAGAAATAAAGAACATAATACATGAAAGCATAACTGAGGAATAAGAAATATAATTTGTGGAATACACATGAAATCTTATGTCAAGGATACCTAAAAATACCTTAATAACATGTTAGGCTTGGGATATGACCCATGTACCTGATGTGGGATTGGACTAACAACTCGTATACCCTCTAACTTTTAGTATTGGGATACAACCCATGTACCTTCTTGTTTTTGATCTTTTTCTATAACCTATTTACCCTCTTTATTTTATGCATGGGCTACAGCCCATATACCTTCATATTTTTGAGCATCGACTATAACCCATGTACCCTCTTTATTTTAGGCTTTGGATACAACCCATGTACCTTATTGTTTTTTGGATTGGGCTATAACATGTGTACCCACTTTCTTTTAAACTTGGGCTACAACCCAAATACCTTCTTGTTTTAGGATTTTTCCACAACCCATGTACCCTTATATCTCATATATGACTTATCATTACCCATTTCATTTGAGGGAAATATAGGTCCCACCCATCACATAACAAAATCATACATACATGTGCCATAGGAAAATTAAACTTGCATCATATCATGACCCATAAAAAAGATGGGTTTAATAAACAAAAATCATAACCCCTGAAATGAAATGGGTGTCATTAAAATTTAATCACATAATAACATACATAAAATAGAAAGGTTTCCAAATCATTTAATTAAAGCATAACCTGTGAATATAATTGGGTTTTAGAAGCATAAAATATGTAGAAGTGAAACGGGTGTCTTAAGCATCATTTCATGAAAACATAAATCATTCAAGAAATAATATGAATGGAACCTTTGGATCATTTCCTATAAATTAATGAGTAAAATTAATAGATATTATCATAGATGTAAAATAACTTGGAAGGATATTTTGAAAACATTTCTTGAGGTAAATATCCTTTATTCTTTTAAAAGGGATCTTTAAAACATAAAACCTTTTGAAAACTATTTTCCTTAAAAACATAAAAATAAGATTGAAATTTTTTTGAAAACCATTTATTTGAAAATATTTTTTAAATATTTTTTATTAAAAATTAACCTTTAAACATGAGAATAAATCTTCTAAGGATTTATGGTGGATAAAGTTGTACATCTTGTACGAGGTAAAAAAGAACATTTATTTTTCACAGTAAAAAGGTTAGAAAAATGCCTCATTCAGAAAATGAAAAGAAGAATCATTTGAAAAAATTGGAAAAATAAAAAAGGGTAATTTTTTTTTAATTATTATAGGATATTGTAATAATATTCTTGGAAACCCTTTTTAGAAAACATGGTTTTAAAGGAACATGGATTTTTAATGGAAGAGATGGTAAAGTCGGGCTTTCTTAAAAATAATTTCTTAACTATATTATGTACCAAAGAATGATAAAATGGTAATAATACATGTATATATCATGAATAAATAGAGGATAAGTAAACTCATGATTTTTCTTGAGATATATGTATCATAATATTTCATCAAAGGAAGCATAAACATAAACAATCTCGAAAAGTGATGGGATTGTCTCAATAAACTCTTATAACTTGGTAACTTGGGATTATACAACCTATGTAAGAAAATTAAATTAAATTAAGAATAAAATATCATGAAAGTAAGTATGTTCATGATATAACATGTAAAATTTAATTATATGCACCTTGAAAAATAATTTAGGTTCATAAAAAAGCATGAGTCTCAAAGAAGGATAATTGAGACAAAACTATTTTACTGATTTGGTAACTTTTGAAACTTAAAACCCATGAAATAAAGATCATAAAATATATATATATATACAAATATAAATAAATTTAATTATAAGATACATATAATATAATCATGTTCATTTCATACACCACACAAAAGGAAAGAGTGGAAAACATTTCATGTATCTCACAGAAATAAAAAGTGAGATGAAATACCCTTACCTTGTGTCTTGACTCTCATCGTACTCATTAAAACCACCTATATAATAAATATAAATTTGTCATAAATCTTTTAAAAATCATATTCTTATATCTAATACCATATATTTTTTTATTACGACCTTATATTACCCACTTGTTAACAATCCTATGTCAAGGTTTCACTTCGGGTAATATTCACTTCATTATTCGCATGTGTCTTAATTTGTTATATCTTTGATATTTATACTTTATATAATTATTTAATGAATTTAAACCATGATATAAATATCATGTATATGTAATATATTTTTATTATAATAATCTATGTAATATAAAAGTATGAAATGGAATACACCGTTCATGGAGACGGTAGGTCGTATGTACGCATTAACATTATTTCCGTTTAATTATTGTGTTGAAAGAAAGAAAGTAAAAGACATATATGTATATATATTATTATTATTACAGTAGATTTATGATATCATATATATTTTATATATTCACTAAAACCATTCTTAATACAAACCATGTAGTGTATGAATGAATCATATCGCTTTGAGTGGGTGGTAGTCCACACTTCCTCAAACGAAATTATCATAATAACACAAAATGGAAAGTAAAAAAGACATGTGTTGTAAAAGGATTATATAATATTAAATAAATAATAAATATAATATATAATATATTAAAACATAGTTTCTATAATAATTTCCACCATGAGAGGTGGTAAGGAAAATTGAACAATCATCATTCAGTGAGACAATAGTTCGCCGTACACATAAACAATATGTTCGTTATACATTAGATGGAGGTGTGTGTAAGTGTAAGTTAAAACATTATTATAAAAAAATACTATTATATTGATTATAATAGTGTTTTTATACAAGGGTAGATAAAAGTAAGTGGAGGGGCAGTGAAAGAAAATAAAATAAATGATTTGAGAGAAGACATTACCTCTTAATCATGTAACTCTTTTTGGTTTGTTCCAAAAGGCTTCCTTGGATTTCCTTCTACCTAATGGAAAAATTATAGGAGGAAGGGAGAATTTATGAAAATTTTATTTGGCATAACATGGCCTATCCTAAGAGTTTTTCAGGTGTGAGGTTGTGGGAGAGGTGGTGGCCTTTTATAGGGAAGGAAAAAGACTCACTTGGAATTTTTGAAAACAAGTTACGTTTACACATGTTCTTACCTAAAAAAGTCATAAAAACCAAAATAAATCAATAATGGATGGTTTATGACCAAATTATGTCTATAAAATAGGTTTTTTAAAAGTTTATAGATCATTTGGACACTTAAGATTATGATTTTATCCCTAATTAAACATAATTTGACCTTAACCGATGTGATTAATTTTAATACCTTTTACTAATATTTTGGGTCAAAACATAAGTTGAAATTATTATACTCTAAATATTATTCTTATTATACTATAGTTTTTATTTTAATTTAAATTTAATTCAATGAAGTTGAAAAATTAAGATAACTTATAATCTCACAGACGAGACGAAAAAATGGGTTTTTAATGTAGAAAGAAGTTCAAAAGTTTATTAAGTTTTTATATTAAATATCAAGGTAAAATTGAATATAATCTCCTTAATTGTATTCATATATGTGTTATTTATATAGTTTTAACTTAACACAAAGTTAAAATATAAATTTAACATTAATAATTATTTAAACTATTCATCAAAAAATAAAGTTTCTCAGAAAAATCAAAAATATCACCCTAAGATAATTTGAACATTATAAATTCAAAAATGAAGTTTATTTTATCAAATTAAATTTATATATGTGTCTAAAATTAATTTTATTCTTGAAAGTGGTTCATTTGAGAAAATTTTATTTTTAAATATAATGGACTTTACCAAAAATCATATCTTTCATTATCAATATGTTTTATCTACATAAAACAATTATAAATAATATTTTAAAATTAGTTATTACTATTCATATAACTAAGTTTTAATGTCTAGTTTATCATTATCTCATTTAAATAATTATAACAATAAAATGTTTTTTTATAGACACATCTGTGTTGCATGTAATGTATGCCAAGGTAGTATTGCGGGTAGCGTAAGACAAGTTGGTATTTCATATAGAGAAAGCCAAGTCAGTATTGAGTGTAGTGAAAGCTAAGTTGGTTCTATGTGAAAGGAATGTTTAACTTAGTGTTTCAATATATATATATATATATAACTATTTTCACAATCATGTGAATTAAAAAATATAAAAATAAATAAATTAATTTGAAAAAAACTAATTTAAAAAATCTCAAGGTATTAAAAAAACCACACAAGACTCCATGTAGAGGGCCTGCACTTAAACACTGTGTTCCACAACTGATGAGGCACTATCTCTTAGCCATTAGTCTCATGTAACCTCTTAAGAACCCATGAGGAGGGCCCAAAACTTTCCACTTTTCTCCACTACAGAGGGTGAACTATCTCTAGTGGGGGACCCACTCCCTGCTAGAGCATGATGATGGGGGGTGACACTCTATTGATAGTGGAGATACATCTTGTATTAAGGGATGTTTCCAAATATACTTGTGTAAAGAGTTTGTGGGACATACACCCTAGTGTGAAAGGTGGTTTCCAACCCCAGTAACACTATGATGATCACACCTAATCATTATCACTAGAAATTACTATAAAGAGAAGATTCCCTCTAGCATCACCTCATGTCATATCTCTATTGCCGAAATAGTGGCCACCGTTGCATCATACATGAAAAATAATAAGGATGAGCTATTTGTGGACCAAAATCTGAGTCTTGAAAAAAAAAATATGTAAGGTATAAGTCTTATAAAATAGAACAAGGCACATACATATGGTCACATGGTGTGTGAACTCGCCTAAACACCTGGGAATGTCCTCACCTGAAAATATATTCGTTATCCATGTGAATATACACTACGTTTACATTTAGTAAATGGTTTATATTGGAAGCCCAAGGCATATCCATGCCCTCCCATCCCATACCCATGTACTTCGGCCCATGCATGTTTACTCTGGCCATGTCCGTGAACACTGGATGTGTCAAAGTACACTTTTCATGTCTAAGGACATAGTCATGCTCATGTAATATAGCCATTACCACATGCTTGTCTATGTCCATGCCTTTTTACTTATGGGGTACATATTGATCCACCAACATCGAGTCACATAGTGTGTATGAGTCAAAAAAAATGTATGATATTCAACTCCACACAAAACCAAAGACATTATAGCCAAAGGATTACACATCATCTGTTCCTAGACTACATGACATGTATGTTGAAATTTTCTAAAAATACCATATTGTTCACACATCTTCACCTATGCATCGTCGCCACCTTCAAGACTTCTAGGGAACACACCATAAAGTATGGATTTGTTTTTACCACCCTCCATGTCCATATGGAAGTCATATTTTGTTCATTCCTCAACATTAAAATTATCTTTATTACCATCTGAGGTGTCACACATCCCATCTCCCAAGATCTGTTGTGTCTTTTCTGAAATCAGACTATCACTATCTTCGATGGCCAAATTCCAGCCACCCATTTCTTGAAATCTTCAATCACTTCTTTTTCAGAGTTATCCACTCAATTAAGCTCACAATCCACCAATAACCATCTAATGTTGGGTTCCCGTCATCGCCACCATGCCTCCATCTCATCTCCAAAA
Source organism: Viscum album (assembly GCA_963277665.1). Classification (NCBI taxonomy): domain Eukaryota; kingdom Viridiplantae; phylum Streptophyta; class Magnoliopsida; order Santalales; family Viscaceae; genus Viscum; species Viscum album. The sequence continues at coordinate 350,436,248 of OY728163.1, forward strand.
AAAAAATCCAAACTCATGACTGCAATCCATTATTCCAAATAATGAATATAGAATTATCAATAATCTCATGTATCATCGAATCACCAGACAATCGATTATAAATGATGAATGTAAAGAATGAAGGTAGAATGGAACAAGCCATAAAGTTAGCATCAAACAATGGTCATGAATATTTTTCCAAAGTCATCACAATATAATAATGGTAGATTATAAAATTAGTGAGTATCTATAAGAAACAAATATCAAATTCCTAAATCTAGGATGAGAGGATATAATTTATACAAACCAATGGATATTGATACGAGAATTAATTTGGAAAAGTATTATTTATCATTCATGTTAAACATTAAATAAGGATAAATCCAAAAAGTTGACACCCTACCTCAATTTTGTATCAATCTGAAAAATAACATTTCGACATCACTGTTTTCATCGAGATCCAAGAACTATTTCTATGATGATGATCCACATAGTACTCCAATCCTTTAACCATGATCCTAATACCATATACCAACAAAATCTCCACTGAATATCTCTCTCTCCATCCTTTCAATTCCCATTGGGTTATATAGCTCACCCTAGGGAATTTTTCCTAGAGGTTATTAAATAAAGAATCTATTAGGGTTTCACAATTTAATGATAATTACATTAATTAATTAATGTAATTCATTTAATTTTTCCAAAAAATAAACATTATCCAAACACTTTATTCCGACATGAATTATATCATGTAAATGGTAAAACATGCATTCCATATTTAATAGAGGTCTCATATTTCCCATCTAAGACATCATTTGGGAGTTATTCCATTATTTTAGAATAACTATGCAAGCTTGATATATAATATTTAATATTTTGAATATATCTACACTAAGGTTCTCCAGGCCCTGAAATCTTATTTTTTCTTAACACCTGGATTTGAAAATATTCATTAAAATATTCCAAATTCTTACAAGGCAAAAACAAATTTGTTACATTATCCCCACCTTAAATTATTTTCATCCCAAAAAGAAAAAACCTACTCACAAGTAAGGATGTTGAGATCTCATCTAGGTATCCCACTCCGATGAGCATTCTTAGAGGTTCTTGGGCTTCCAACTAACATGCACCCACAGAAAAACACATTCCCATGAATTGAATTATCCTATTGGTTCTCTAATTCCACCGAACACCTTGAAAATGAAACACTACCCTTAATTTCAAGATCAACATGGAAAAAATTATTCTGTGTGTTATGTGTACATATCTTCTAACCTATGATGTGTGGAACACATTTCACGCCCCATCCAACTTTGGTGTTAGGTATAATCAGTATTCCAACTCACTAACCCCACACAGTAACTGGAAAAGAGCCTAAGATCCTCGAAGATAGCCTAATTCCATTAAAAATATCTATAACCCCCATCAAGGGTAGACTCAAAGGAACACGTGACCACCCTTTATAACGTAAAGGCCTCCATAATCAGTCCAAAATACACTTTTGATGTTTTTGAGTAGTCCATATACACCCTTGGAGAAAACGAACCTTCACTACTATTATTAACACCCACTTTAGGATTGTATGTGTTTTCCCACTAGCTTTGACTAGTACAAATATAGCTATTAGGGTATCCCATATGTGTCCTTGAATTGTGAAACACTGATGGTGGTGAGGTAACTATTGTGATTCAAAAACTGCACTAATGGTAAATGATCCTCCCATATAGGGCCCCAAAACTAACATACATACCCGAATCATGTTCTTAAGAACTTGATTGGTTCACTCTACCAAGCCATCTATCTTGGGGTCAAAAATTCATGCTCAACAAAAAACTGAGTCCCAAAGACCTCCTTCACCCTCTCTATAATCATGATGTTAAGATAAAATCATAGTCTAAAATTATCATTAAGAGAACACCCTAAATATGGATTGCCTCCTATATGCACATGCATCCCAAACTCTCCAATTAATCTCTTCCCTTGGATGGTTTGGAAGGGGGATGACTTGGTGAGTCCGTCCATGATCACTCAGAGAGTATCGTGGCCACTCACTATTCATGGTAGTCCCATCATAAAATCTACAAAGATAATAACCTATTTCCACTTCTATCTTAGAACCTCATCCTCCACCTACTAGTAGGTTATGCATTTAGATTTAAACTCAACAAAATGATACAATATAATTGGCCACCCAACCTAATTCTAAATGATATTAGTACTCCCTCACATATCCTAGATTTACTATGAAGGTAAAATAAGAAACCTCCTTAGAACCTCCTCTTATAGCATGAATGGTGTAATTTTCCATCCTCTAACAGAGTTAAAGTTCTCCCAAACTTTAGAAAGTATATTAGGAAAATTTCAAGTGGATAGTTGGTCAGGGAAGATATCACAGTCAACTGGAGATACACTTTACCATCCTTATTCTTAAGGTTCAAATTCCACAAGGCCACCTGCTCTGTCACCTCGCTTCCATAAGAGTGGATAGAAAACCTTGATTTGAGAATCATTAATCACAATTATCCTCTTAGTTGGATCCCAAACTAACAAAATATCAACCTTTAAAAGTTCAACTATCAATCCTATATTAGAGAAGAAATATCCCAAGAAATAGAAATCATGAATCTAAAACCAATTATCTGAGAGCTTCCCATAAAGCGGATACTCTCAAATCATGTCTTGAACTATTCTTATGTGTCTTTTTTGCTTCTCCTTTGATGTCGGGTACATAAGGATTTAATTGAAAAATACTTCTATAATGCCCCAACCCCAGAATCTTGGAGCCGGTGCATTATTTTAATACATTTTCATGATTATAAGTAATAAAATCTCAAAGGACTGAGTAGTTTAGTAGTTTTGGAAAACCAGATACATACATAGGTTCAACATTAAAACTTGAGAATAAATACAACATATAAGTTTTATTGGGAACATCCACCACTCCAAGATTAATCCTCTAAGTCAGTCATAAAAAAACCTCTTCATGTCCTGAAAAAAATGAAACACAAGGAAAGGATGATCTCAGATTCTCAGTAAGGGTAAGTAATACAGTAGAAGATAATCATTATACATGGTGAATAACTAAAAACACAAGCCTTTTAAAAAAACTTGAACATAATATGGAAGAAACATGAGCTAAGTAAATAATTCTATAATAAAACATAATCATGGATATTCTACTAGTCTAATAACCACTTGAACTATAAATTTATATCTTTATAATGAGGGAAATTAATATTCTGAACATTCTAAAACATATCATCCGGGCCTAGGCCAAGACATCTAAAAATTATTAAGGCCTCAGGAAAATCCATATATCAAATTGGGAAAGGCCTCAGCCAAGTCCATGTCTATTTTTCTCATGACACCTGCTGATGCATCGAGGAGCTATAGCAGGACCCACCCATCACATACTAAGTCCGATGCATTCCTCATATGAAAGGGGATAACATAATAAACATATACATTCATATTGAAGCTAATATATTAAATTTAAATAATTTTCCTCAATCATTTGAATATAAACACTAACCATTCAGACTAATATGGTGAATGGTATCAAAATAGCTCGTCTATAGTAAAACTAATCAGAAACCCTTAAAAATCATAATTTAGATGATATATAAATAGATTATCCTCAATTAAGTACAATATTTAAGAAAGGATGTTGACTTAGATATAAATATTTTTAATTGATACCATTGACAAATTCTTGAGGAAATAATCCGTAAACATTTCAAAGTATCCCATACCACTTTGAAACATTCAAATCATTTTCACTTAGAATATCATGAGAATAAGTGTACTCTTTATATGATATACCAAAGTTCAGTACCTAAACCACATTCATGGAATAATTGGTGAACAAGGCATATACCATGTAATATTTAAAGTTAGGTGAGAACAATTTATTTTACTTTGGAAAGAATAGTTCATTTGGTAAATCATTTGTATTTGCCATAAATCTGGTTTTAAACATGTATATCCCAGAAAAAATGGAAGTACATTGAGATTACTTTTGAGGGATAAATTATGTTCTTCTGAAGTAAAATCATGTAAAAAATGATTTTAAAGAAGCTTTAGAATTAAAACATTTAAGTGCAGTTTAATAAATTAATTAAAGAGATTTTAAAGCGAAAAGGAATGATTTATTTCATAAAACCATAAATCTAACAAAATATAATTTTAATGTAAAAATGTGTGATTTAAAAATATAAAAATTTCTTAAAATAGATTATAGAGTGAACATCAAAATATAGGTAAGAATTTTAGAAGTTCCTTGAATCAAGCTTGCATTTCGGAAGAATTTTTGAAAAATTATTTTAAAACATGTAACTCCTCACAAAATAAAGAAGGATTATGATTAGTAAACATATACAGAACAAAAAAATATAATTAATGAGGAGTAAATAATAATAAATAATAATTTCATTGAGGTGAATAGAGAATAAGAGCAACCAGAATGAAAATGGAGGTTTGGGTTGAAAATACTTATAACTTTGTAATCAATTGAATTGTATGCCCCAAAATTAATAATATACAAATGATAAATTGGATATCATGAAAATATAGAGATTCATGATATGAAACATCAATGGGTAGTATACATACACTATACACAAGTAACAATATTGAATACAGAATATCTCACAAAAATGGAAGTGAGATGAAGAAACCCTTACCTTAAGTCTGATGGTGTTCTTCACTTAATCATAGTGTTTTGGATAACCAAATTAAATTCATTAATTAAGATTTAAAGAACCTATTACAAATTTAATTTATTTATTATAACCTTATTAAGTTCATTCATGGCCTTTTTTATGGGTTAAGAAGATCAATTTCATTGTTCAGGTCTGTTTGATTCATGGTCGGTATACTTATATACATGAATAGAGAATCATGTAAAATGGGTATTGTTGTTCAGAATTGAAGTTATATGTTATTATTGAACATAAAAAAGGGTACATGTCTATAAATTTTATTTGGTTACATGGAGTGAAGATGAATCATTAGTTAAATCATTTAATGAAAATTATTTAGGTTAATTTGCGGTTTTTAAACACAACTCTTTTTGCTTTATAAATCAAAACCATGTGTAAACAAATATTATAAAACCATATATGATACATAATAAATATATTATTTTCTGGTTCAACCATAATAATGGTTTAATGTACATAATTGAATACGATAATATAAATTGAAAACCCATCGTCCTTGAATGTGGTTGATTAGCACATCTCATGTGGTGTTATCATTTTTAGTATAAGAGGGTTAAAGTTAGATGATAATGAAATATTACATTATCATAATAAAATCCAGTTAATTAAAGGTAATATAATTATCATATAATTTGTATGAGAGGATATGAAAAAATAAAATAAAGGAACTGGAAATAAAAGAAAAGATGAGAAATCCTTCATGAAAATTCGGCAGCCTAACAGTGTCGCTTAAAATTTCATAAAATAATTTGATGAGATAAAAATGGTATATAATCATTATAAATAGTATATAGAGTAAGGGGATAGTTAATTACATATCCCAGCATACTACAATTTAAATTAAAAGATAATAACATAATAAGAGTGCTTAAAAAGAGAGATTTTAAGACGAAAATTCTACAGCATAACGGTTATGCAACATGGTTTTAGAAAACATTAAAAAGAGATGGGAAAGGGGTCACCCATTCATAGAAGACTAATAAAAAAATATTTTAATTTAATTAAATGGAAATAATAACATGGTATGAAAACTTGAAATACATACCACATAAAACAGAACTTGAAATAAAAGAAATGAAAAGAGGAATTTACCTCTTGAATCCACCTCCTTGAGAAACTCTTTAAGGGAAGGGGTTTTAGTCTTTTGGAAAGACCAAGAGATTCTTAGACGTGGGGAGGGACTAATGTAGTGTATTTGAGTAGAAAATTGAGGATCTTTAAGGCTTATAGGAGTGTGAATAAAAGGGGGTGAGGGGGGTTTATAGTGGAGGAGAGGAGTGAATTTTGAATATTTTATTCATTATTTTATTATTTCCTTAAAGACTACCAATAGTGTTGTTTCATGTAACCATTAATAGTGATAAGTTCATTTTAGTTCGAACCAAGTGGCTTTACATCACTCATGATGTCATAAATGGAATATTTAACTGATAATTTGTATATACGGTATTTTACTACATTTCACTATTCATAAAAAATTTGAATATTTCATAAAAATCCCAAAAATTCACCCTAACCATTTTTCAACATGTAGAATTCAAAAATGAAATCCATTTTTTGAATTTAATTTTCTAATTATTTTTAATAGAATCATAATTTATTCTTAAAAAACAACTTTAAAACTATAACTCGTTTTATAACACATTGAGAAATTAATCAAGGTCCCATAAAATTATCTTATAACCATAATAAAATAAAATAACAATTTATGATTACATTTTATGAAAATACATTTCCATTTTAAATTATCAAATTAATCATAAAATTTTAATTAAAATATTTATGACATACAAAAATACCAATACGTATACTATGATCGTTTTTTCACTATTAAGAGGTCTAAATTGTTTTTATGAATTCATGGAGGAAGTTACAATTTTTTTAGATTATTTACTATACATTAATATTCATTACTATTCATAAGGGTATGTTACTATTCATAAGGGTATGTTACTATTCATAAGGGTATGTTACTATTCACCAAAAAATATGTTTTTCTTATCAGACTCTAAATATCTTACTGAACGCAATTGTGTATGTTAGTTTTTTGAAATTAAAATCACAGAGGTGGAAAAATTATGTTTACTGGGCTAGGTTATAATAAAGTGGTTTTTTAGAGACTCAGTGTTTCATTCATTCTGTATTAAATCTATCTTTAAATTCTTGGGGTGTTACATTATCCCCTCCTTACAAAAAATTTGTCCTCAAAATTTGAAATTGAACTTCAAAAGTTAATGGTTGATACTTGAAAATTCCCTTATGGTAAACCCAAATCAAGAGTATGGCTAAAATATCCTATTAATACAAGGAAAGGAAAATGTATATGTTACTACAAAACAACACATCCTAATTGGACAACATGGTCATAGAATAAAATAATCAAACCATCATGTAGTAACGTTAAACTCTAAAACCCATACAATGATCACCTTAAACCATTTTGTAAATGGTTAAAAATTCCCAAATATAATGATTCAACACATTATAATGAAAGTCTCTATATTTCCATGATGATCCTATTATTAACCCTTAATAAACAAGAAGCATCTCTAAAATTCACATTCCAAACATGTTAATAACTTCATCATGTATCCTCTTGAAATATGGTAATAACATGAATTACAATAAAAACCACATTGGAAACATGAATTCTTAAATATTCCTTAAGTTAGATACATGTTATTGAATATATTCCTTAAATCCAAAAGTGCAATAAACTCCATATATGATTTCATAGACCACTTCTTGAAAATTCAATAATCAGTTCTAAGGTATTTAATACATATCTGAATCAATAATTTCATCATCATTATCTCAACATTAGATATATAATAAGGGTTGTCTTTCCCTTAATCATATATTTTTTTTCTAAAAATTTTAACTTTCTTCTGGATCAATTTTCCTTTGTATCATTCATCATACAACCACAAATCCTAAAATAAAATCGAACTACAGTACAATCCTTATATATCTCATCATTCTTATAACCTGTACTTCACTAAAAAAAAATATTCAAATGACATGATTCTTGATGAGGCATATTAATCATTCTACTTCATCTATGGTAGCATAATAACTTGATCATTATCCAAAATCATCATTTGAGGTATAATCCTTTGATGCTTGGGACATTGATTTTCATAGTTTCCCATCTCCTTGCAGTTGAAGCACTGAATATATGAAAATTATTTCCTTGTCTTGAAATTATGAGCATGGCAGCCTTTTTCTCCACAATTGAAGAAAACTCTTTTTCCTCTCAAGCATACACCAAGGTGTTTCCTTCCACAATTATCACATCTGAAAAAATACATCTTTCCCTTCATCCCTTTATCCATGTTTTTCCTATCATCCTCTTATTCTTTTGCTTCCCTTCAAAGCCTTAGGTCTCAGAGAAGTATTTTCATACCTTGTCAACACATGATACTATTTCCTCATATGATGAGGATACTTGGGAGATAATATTCCTTTGAAATAATGGATTAAGACCATTAGAGATATGATCCTTCTTACTCTTTGCATCACGTGCATTGGTGAAGTTCTTATTCTTTTTGCAAGGCGCCATTTTTAATCAATTCCATATTATATATTAGCTCATAACATTATAAACTATCTATGAATCTAAACATGGTATAACACATAACATAAATTTATGCATCGTAAATCCTAGAACCATATACTTTGGTTATATTGGAGGTATAATTTCTTCATAATTTCTTGTAATAATCTTATGAATTTACCAAATCATATCTCTTGGGAGTGTCGAACTAAGAGTGCAACAATGCCAATTATCATTCCCCAGTTCCCATTCAAGTCTAGATCAAAGTGGTGTTTTCGGGTTTTACCCCTAGATACATCTATGCCAGAGCCACCTCTACTTGTTCGTATCTAGACAGGGATATATTTTCTTGATAAACCACATAATCTAGTCCCTACCAAAATTCTTGGATGTCCTTGTATTCTTATCACCAAAGACTATCTTAGGGTTTTGTTCACTAATCTACATTTTCTATATCTAGTTTCCAAGTTTTCTTCTAAACTTCCTTTGATACCAACTATAATGCCCCGACCCCAGAAGATCGGAGCTAGTGCATTATTTTCATACATTAGCACGATTACAAGAAATAAAATCACAAAGGACAAATTAGTTTAGTAGTTTTGGAAAACTAGATATATACATAGGTCCAACATTACAACTTGAAAAGAAATACAATGAATATGTTTTATTGGGAACATCCTCCACTCCCAGATTAATCATCTAAGTCAGTCATAAAAAAATCTTCATGTCCTAAAAAAATAAAACATAATGAAGGGGTGAGATCGTATGCATAGTAAGGTTAAGAAATACAGCGAAAGATAAAGATTAGACATGGTGAATAACTAAAAATACAAGTCGTTTAAAAAAAACTTGAACATAATATGGAAGGAATATAAGCTAAGTAAATACTTCCATAATAAAACATAATCATTGGTATTCTACTAGTCTAATAACCACATGAACTATGAATTTATATCTTAATAATGAGGTAAATGCATATGCTATAAATTCTAAAACATACCATCAGGGCCTCAGGCAAGACATCTAAAAATGATTAAGTCCTCGGCCAAAACCATATATCAAATTAGGAAAGGTGTCAGTCAAGTCCATGTCTATTTTTCTCATGAGACCTACTGATGCATCGAGGGGCTATAGAGGGCCTCACCCATCACATACTAAGTCCAATGCATTCCAAATATGAAAGGGGTGAACATAATCAATATATACATTCATATTGAAACTAACATATGAAATATAAATAACTTTCCTCAATCATTTGAACATAAATACTAACCATTCAGAATAATATGGTGAATGGTATCAAAATATCACATCCATAGTAAAACTAATCAAAAAAATTTCAACATCATAATGTATATGATATCATAATAGATAAATCTCAGTGAATTACATGATTCAAGAAAGGATTTTGACATAGTTGTAGATATTTTTAATTGAGACCATTGAAAAATTCTTGAGGAAATAATCCTTAAATATTCCAAAATGTCCCATACCACTTTGAAACATTCAATTAATTTCCCCTTAGAATATCATGAGAATAAGGATACTATTTATAAGATATAAAAAACGTCAGTACATACACCACATGCATGGAATAAGTTGTGAACAAGGCATATACCTCATAAAAGTTAAAGTTGGATGATAACAATTTACTTTACTTTAGAAAGAAGAGTTCTTTTGGTAAATCATTTGTATTTTCCATAAATCTAGTTTTAAACATTTATATCCAAGAAAATAAAATAGAACTAAATTCAGATTACATTTTAGGGATAATTGATGTCCCGCTGAAGTAAAATCATGTAAAATGTGATTTTAATGAAGCATTAAAATTAAACAAAATAGTGCAATTTAAGGAATTCATTAAAGAGATTTTAAAGAAGAAAGGGATAGTTTATTTCATAAAACTAGAAATGAACCAAAATATAATTTTCATTTTAAAATGCTGTATTTAAAAAATAAAAATATCTTAAAATAGATTATAGAGTGAACATAAAAATAGTTAATAATTTTAGAAGTTCCTTGAATCAAGCTTGCATTTCAGAAGAATTTTTGAAATATTCTTTTAAAAAATCTAAAAGGTCACAAAATAAATAAGTACTTTGATTGGTACACATATACATAACATTCACACATAATTAATTAGGATTAAATAATAATAAATAAAAATTTCATTGAGTTGAATAGAGAATAATATCGACCTGAATGAAAATGGAGGTTCGGGTAGAAAATACATACAACTTTGTAACCAATTGAATCGTATGCCCCAAAATTAATAATCATAAAATGATACATTTTATATCATTAAAATAAATAAATTCATGATATGAAACATCGATATTCAGTGTACATAAACCATACAAAAGTAACAATAGTGAATATAGAATATCTCACAAAAAGGGATGACGAAACCCTTACCCTAAGTCTGATGGTGTTCTTCACTTGATCTTAGTGTCCTAGATAACAAAATGAAATTCATTAATTAATATTTCCATAATCTCTTCTACATCTAATTTATTTATTATAACCTTATTAAGTTCATTCATAGCCTTTTTGATGGGTTGAAGACTTCAATTTCATTGTTCGGGTTCGTTTGTTTCAAGATCAGTATACTTATATACATGAATGGAGAATCATGTAAAATGAGGATTTTCATACAGAATTGATGTTATATGTTATTAGTGAACATGAAAAAGGTTACATGGCTGTAAATTTAGTTTGGTTACTTTGAGTGAAGATGAATCATTATTTAAATCATTTAATGAAAACTATTTGGGTTAATTTGTGGTTTTTGAACACAGCAAACTCATTTTGATTTATAAATAAAAACCATATGTACCAAAAGATTAAAGAACCATAGATGAGACATAATACATATATTATAGTCTGTTTTAACCATAACAAGGGTTTCTTGACCATAATTCAATACAGTAACATATATTGAAAACCCATCATCCTTGAATGTGGTAGATTAGCACATCTCGGGTGGTGTTATCATTTTTAGTATAAAAGGGGGAAATAGATATGATGATGAAATATTATATTAGAATAATAAAATTAAAATTCATGTAATTTATTGTAATTATCATTGAATTTGGATGAAGGTATATGAAAAAAGAAAATAAAGGAACACGAAATAAAAGAAAATTTGAGAAATCCTTCATGAAAATTCGGCAACCTAACGGTGTCGCTTAAAATTTCATAAAATACTTTGATGAGAGAAAAAGGGTATATAATCATTATTAAATAATATAGAAATTAATGGGGATATTTAATTGCATATCCCAACATAATACCATTGAAATTAAAAGATAATAACATAATAAGAGTGCTTGAAAAAGAGAGATATTTTGAGATCAAAATTCTGCTGCATGACGGCTATACAACATGGTTTTAGAAAACATTAAAAAGATAAGGGAAAGGGGTATCCCATTAATATAAGACTCATAAAATATTAGTGTAATATAATAAAATTAAAATAAGAACATGGTATGAAAACTTGAAATACATACCACATAAAATAGAACTTGAAATGAAAGAAATGAAAAGAGGAATTTACCTCTTGAAACAACCACCTTGAGAAACTCATTAAGGGAAGGGGTTTTAGTCTTTTAGAAAACCCAATAGATTCTTGGATGTGGGGAGTGACTATGGGAGGGTATTTGGGAAGAACTTTGAGGAGCTTCAAGTCTTAGAGGAGTGATGAGAAGAGAGAGCGAGGGGGGTTTATAGTGTATGAGAGAAGTGAATTTTGAATATTTTATTCATTATTTTATTATTTTCATCAATACTACCAATAGTGTTGTTTCATGTGACCCCTAATATTTATAGGTGAATTTGAGTTAAAACTAAGTGGCCTTAAATCATTAATGATGTCATAAATAGTGTATTTTACTGATAATTTGTATATACAATATTTTAGAGTATTTCACTATTCATCAAAATTTGAGTATTTTAGAAAAATACCAAAAATTCACCCTAACCATTTTTCGACATGTAGAATTAAAAAATGAAATCCATTTTTGGAAATTAATTTTCTAAATATTTTTAATAGAATCATAATTTATTCTAAAGAACAACTTTAAAACTATAACTTGTTTTATAACACACTGAGAAGTTAATCAAGGTCCCATAAAATTATTTTATAACCATAAGACAATAAAGTAAAAATTTATGATTACATTTTATGAAAATAAATTTCCATTTTAAATTATTAAATTAATCATAAAATTGTAATTAAAATATTTATGACATACAAAAATACCAATAGCTTTACTATGATTTATTTTTCACTTTTAAGATGTCTAAATTGTTTTTATACATTCATGGGTGAAGTTCTTATTTTTTTGGCCGATTTTATATTCATTACTATTCATAAAGGTATGTTACTATTCATAAGGGTATGTTACTATTCACCTAAAATTAAGTTTGTCTTATCAAACTCTAAATATCTTACTGAACGCAACTTTGTATGTCATTTTTTTCAAAATTCAAATCACAGATGTAGAAAAATTATGTTTAATTGGATAAGTTATAAAAAATTGGTTTTTTAGAGAATAAATTTTTCATTAATTCTATATTAAATATATTTTAAAATTCTTGGGGTGTTACAAATACTAAGTATATATCCAAGAAGAGATGAAATATTTGGTTAATAAGTCTCACAAACATCATTGGGGCATTCAACACGCCAAATGGTATCACCATGAACTCAAAGAAACTATAAATATTTTAAAAATCTACCCTTGGTATATCCTCCTCTCCCACTATGATCTAGTGATAAACTATCCTAAGGTAAAACTCTAAGAACTACTTCTCCCTAAGCACTGACCAAATAATTTATTGATTCTCAAGGGTGGATATTCCTTCTTAACCATCACCTTGTTCAGGAGATTCTAATCCATGCCTAACCTCAAGATCACATATTACTTATAGGTGAAAAGCATTAGGTTACCTTGTCAAACACACTATCCCTAAAAAATCCACTTCTCTATAAATTCTCCAGGTGCACCTTTAGCTCTCATAACCATACGGGGTCATCTGATATTCTAGCACAGATTTTGGGTCATCCCTGGGTGCAGGTCTATATAGAAAACAAACTTTCAATGGGGAGGTAAGCCTAATAAATACACATTAAATATGTATTCATACTCATCACAAACCATAGGAAACTAAAATCTCATAGTAACGATTACTTCAAGGTTCATGCTAGAAAACTAATAAGAAATCGATTTTATACTCCTATACATGAGCTCATCCTACTCTTCCTGGGATTCCATCTCACCAAAGAGGGGAAATTTCATCCCATTAACTTGGATACTCTATAACTCCCACTATAAATATCCTACTATGCATGTATATTAGGAAAGGATTCCATCCTGATGAAATAATCATAGGGCCTCACTTATATCTATGTAAATATTCCACTCGATGTTCTCTATCTCCTCCTAAAGTTAGGTAACGCTACCAGTAGAGGTGTAATCACAAAATTCTCTCTACAAGAACATCCAACACAAGGTTCAATATAAAAGGATCCACTGTATTTACTAAGTATTGAAAAATTGATGTATTCTGGGTAAAGTCCTATATTTATGTACCCAAAATGTACCTAGAGAAATGAAGATACATGTTACACCTCAAAATTCACTCGGAGCCTCCATGTCCCAAGCCCTCACTGCCTGAAGCAATCCTTACCCTTGTATTCTTGTTTCCAACAACCATGGCTTGCTCTAGTCCCTTAAAACACCAAAATAAACTCAAAAATAGAATTTTAATGAACTCATCCTACAAACCTTAACATTATCCACTTTTTGATGCACTGACTCACTTACACTATTTTAAATTGCATTACAACAATGTCTCTTGTTCGTGGAAGTGTCCCTCTTCTGTGCATGCATGAAACCACAAAAAACTTCACCAACACTAGGATTTTTTATTCCCTAAATCACCCTAAATAAGTCTTGTTTTTAGTACATCAACTCACCATGAGGTTTCCCACCTAAGGGGGAAAACCCAAGTGATCACCTCTAGGAAAAACCTGGTTACCTACGGGGGCGTTAGAAGGCACTCCTCTCTGAAGAGATTCCCATATCAACCCTAAGAGGGGGTCACCTCATCATAGATCTAGATAACCAAAATACATCGTAACCCTTATTCTAATTGAAAATATGGATTTTGAATGAAACCATCTAATCATTTTGAGTTTGCACAAGACAAGAAACCCAAATCATTGCCTCGAGGTGATTCTCCACTACCTTAAGCTCTGTCTCATCATGTAAACTCAATGGTATCTATATATGGAACTCAAAAAATGTGTTAAGACAATTCAAATCATCCTCCTATCTGGATGGATCCAAAAACTACTCAATATGTGTAATATAATCTACTTAAACCACTCGAAGTGTATCCATACACTGCTTAATAGGTGAAAGCATTTCTTTATGCCTGCCTGGGGGAAACACCTCATGAATGAGTCTCTGAACTAAGGCCCCATCACTCAACTAGTAATTTTTATGGAATTATATTGGAATCCTAGTTGGTTATCATCATAGAGGAATATTAAAAATAATTATAAATTTCAAATAGAATATTCGGGGAGATGACTCAAGAAGGTTATGGAATCAAAAACTCATTCCTATCTAATGCATGTACCAATGTTTTACATATAATCACTTATAACATGTTATGAGTAATCAAGTAGGTTTTCATAGTCTTAGTGAATGGATATGTTAGCTACTGCACCAATATTGGGTTCTATAAACTGAAAACTGAACTCAATACACTTTAACACTATTTACCCAATTCCCAAACCAAACCTCACAACTAGAAAATCTCCAAAACTATTGTCCTAAGATGACCTCCATTGATAAGACACTATCACGACCCAACCCAACAAGTCCTGCCTGGATAGTGGTAAGTCGGGTGTAACTCCCCAATCCCTCCTAAAATAAACCAAGGGATTATGACTAGAACTGTGTGGACATATCACACACATGGGAGGCATTAGGCTAGGATACTTTTAAACATGCATGCATCTTCATACACTGGTATAATGTAGAAAGGTAAAAAATTCATAATATGAATGTTTGTATAACATCTATTCCACATCAGAGTAAAAAAATTATTATTGAAAAAAAGTGTAAAGGGATAAATAAAATCCTTCTAAAAATTGTAAAATAATCCAACATACTGGAAACATGGGGGCATCTATACAAAAGAAAATATTGGTTCCATCTAAGTTCTTTCTAGAATAACTAAAATCCACCTCCTATTGGTCCTCCTTAGACTCCAAAAAAATGACTATATTCTGCATAATGACATTTATGGGAAAAATCCATGTAGGGGTGATTATAAACATACCCAGTAGGAAAACCCAAAATCACTAAACACAAAGCAATAAAGAGAGAGATCATTGCCAAGGAATGTCAATCAGAATATGTGACAATAACCATAATCACCCAAATAGATTCATAAAGAAACCCAAGAAAGAGAGAAAAAGGATATCTATCTCCACTACCTAGCTATGAATGATGATTTTTCTAACAGGTCTAAAGGTCCATCTACATTGCCCTACATCATGTTCAACCGCACAAGAATCCACATGGTGGGCCCACACCTTACCAGTATACATCATAGCTGAGATGGAACTATATATTGTCCATGAATCACACATAAACATTACATAATCTATGGGGAGGGCTCAAACCTCACCACTATTCTCCACAGTTGAGGGGAGCTATCTCTAATAGACGACCCACTCCCCACTAAAGCTCGAAGACGGGAGTGCCACTCTGTAGATATAGGATGTGAAACCTATATTAAGGGGGTTTCCAAATATACATTTATAAAGAGTATTGGTGACCCATTACCTAGTAAAACAGGTGGTTTCCATTATCGATAACACTATAATCACCACACCTAATCACTATCACTGGCTAGCATTTCTCATAGAGGCATCTAGATGGTATCACTTCACATCGTATCACTGATGCCAAAATGGAATCCAATATCACATAATATGTGGAAAACTATTCAGGATGGGATACTAGAATTATTAAATACAAGTCTTCAATAATTATATACACAATTTATAAGTATCATAGAAAATTACATGATGTGTATATAAGGTCACATGGCAAGTGACCTCACTTGGACACTTGGTTGTGTCCTCTCCTACACATGTCTTGTCTAGAAATATGGATATAAACGACATGTACATTGAGTATATGGCATGTATATGAAGACTTGGTAATGCTCGTTTCATCCTGGCATGTTCTTGTGTACTTAAACCCTTTCATGTTCACTATGATTATCCTATATACGTTGGCTATGTTCAGGTACCCTGGCCATCTGTGAGTACATGGTTGTGCCTGTGTACCCAGGTAGTGCTTGTGTACCTATTCATATTTGTTACCATTCACCCATGGGGTATAATTTGAGCCACTAACAATGGGTCACAAGGTGTGTTTGATTCATACACAGAATGTGATATTTAACTCCACATGAAACCCTATCCACAACAGTTTAGGGACTACCCATCATTAGACTTCAGGTACTTCATGACTTTCAGGAAATCCTATATTGTTCACATGCCTTCACCCGAGCACTATCACCACCTTCAAGACCATCAGAGAACATTCCATAAATTCCATATCTAGGTTGAACACCCTCTATTATTGTCTGGAAGTCAAATTTCATCCATTCATCACTGAAAAGATTCCCATAATCACCATTCAAGGTTCCACATAGTGTATCTCCTAGAATCCACACTTCCCATACTGACAATGAACTATCCATGTTGTTAGTGGCCTGATTCCAGCCACCATTTTCTCAAAAACATCAAATGATAACCCTTTAGAAAGATCATCTCAATCCATCTCACAATCAAATAATACTCAATCTAATGTCGGGTTCCCATCATCACTACAATACCTATGTCATGTCTCCAAAACACAAATCTGAAAATGTTACTATGATCTATTGGGAAAAAATGAACACACAAAAATAGTTACTCCCAAGTATTATGAAATCACCATCAATCCAATTATCTATGAAGAATTATAACAACATAGGGAGAAAGTTACAAGCCACAATGATTGAATCAAATGAATTTTGTGTTCATTTTTTCCATAATCATTATAATCCAAGAATGGTGGTTTATCAAAGCAGTGAGTATCAACAAGAAATAAATTTCAAATTCCTAAATATAGGAAGAGAAATCAGATGTCAGAAAAACCAACGTAGAATGATCCATGAATTAATTTGAGAAAATATTAACTCACGTCTATAACAAAATTTAAACAGGGATAAATCCACAAAAACACCATACCTCGAGTTTGGATCGATCACTAATAAATAATGTTTAGAAATTATTATTTTTGTTAAGATCCAAGAACCCCTTAAATGATCATGATCTACATGGTTCTCTAATCCTCTATTCATGATCTCGCATCCATCTTTCTATATACTCACCACTAGAGTAATCCCTTTCTGACCCCATCCCCTAAATCCACCAAGGGTTATTCAGTAAGCATAATGGACTTTTCCATGGGGGATATTAAATAGAGAAACCATTATAGTTTCATGATTTAATGACAATTAAATTAATTAATTCATGTAATTCACTTAATTATCCCACGAAGGAACTTTATATAAGCTCCCAATGCAAACATGGATTATGTCACACCTAGTATGAAACATGAATGGGGAATTTAATAGTGTTCATGAATTTACTAACCAAAACTCATTTTGGAATTCATTGTATTATTTTCAAAAAAATATGCATTTTTTTATATTATATTTAATATATTTAATATATTTACACAGAGGTTATCCAGGCCCCAGAATACTACACTGACCCAACACATGGCTTCAAATATTCCTTAATGTATTCCAAATTCTGACAATGAAAAAAAGAGTCATTTCATTCTACCCAACTTCAAGGATTTTTATCCCTCTTGGGTCCTGTTTTCCACTTTCTCTCTGGTGAAGGAACTTTGGTCTTCCTCGAATCGATGACATCTTCTTCAGTCTCCCTCGAATCAATAGCATCTTCTTCAGTCTCTCTAAAATCTATGACATGTTCTTTGGTATTCTTCGTGTCAATGAAATCTTCTCCCTGGGTTGCCTCACTTATACTTTGATGGTCCCCAATTCTTTCACCTTGCTGACGATGCCTTCGCTCATAGCCCTCAATCTCTTGAACCATTTCTCTGACCCTACGTTTCGCTGCTCCTACCATGGTCAGATTTGGAGTGGGGGTTACAATGGGGTTTTGAAATGTGTGGTTCAATGACCGTCAATGTTCTAGGCGTGAGCTCCTCAATGTTGGCTTTGGTTTTTTCAGTTTTCTTCCTCATGATATCAGTGAAGGTTTGCATGATTCTTCTTAGAAGTTGATCTATTTCATGCTTGTTCAGTGGTGGTGTTGTTTGGATTTGTTTTTGACATCGACAATGGGTTTCTTCTCGACACCGACGATGAGGACTTCTCCTCGGAAATGATGGTCTAAAATGGTTTCTTTCATTAGTGATTCTGGTGGTTCTCTACGGTGATGACGTCAATGTTCTTGGCTATGATGGGGGTCTGATGTGGTACAACGATCTGATGGCTTTGATGTTAGTGTGTTCATCTCAATGTGAATTTGATAGTGTCATGATGATGGTTTACTACGTTTTGATTTTCAATTTTTGAAATGGTTGTTTCAGTGGTAGTATTGTCGAGTCTATGGGTTTTTCATGATATCTTTGAAATATTGAAATAGGTTGCATCTGATGGTCAATGTGCAGTGAGTGGTTTTGTTTCTTATTTTTGAAATTTATCTATGTAATGGGTGTTTGATGAGATTGTGTTTGGATGTTGGAGGAATGGTGATGTAAGTTCCCACTTACACTTAAATTGGATTTTCAATAAAATTAAAAAATTGATTTTGGAGTAAAAAAAACATTCAACCAAGGGAAACACTTTCCCAAAAAAGGTTTTCTCCTAATGATTATCCAATTCCACCAGGAACCTCAAAACGGTAACTCCACCCTCAATGTCCAGATCAACCTATTCAAAATAATGTAATAGGTTGTGCATATGTCTCCACATCTACAACACATGGAAGGCATCGTGTACCCAATCAAACTATGGTGGTTGAGATAAGTGGTAATCCACCTCGCTAACCCGAGACAGTAACTGGAAAAGAGACTATGATCCTTAGAGATAGCTTACCCCCAGCCAAATATCCATAACCCACATAACGGATATAATCATAGTAATATATGCTCTCTCTCTCTCTCTATCTATCTATCTTTGAAGTCAAAGGACTCTATCATTGGTCCACAAGGGGCTCCTTATATGTTTGGGTGGTCCTCTTTCACCCCTGGATGAACTACACCTTCACTACTATTTCTAGCATCCACTCCAGGCATACATGTGTTGTTTCCTGATAGCTCCAACTAGTATAGTGGTGACCTTTAGGGTATCCCATAAAATTTATTGAATGACTATACATTTATGGTTTGTGATACACAAACTCCTCCAATGGAAGATGATCCTCCCAACTATGGCCCCAAAAGTATCATGAAAACCCAAAGATTGTTCACCAGAATCTGAATGGTCTACTCTACTACCCATCTATCTAGGGGTGAAAATTTTATGATCAACCAAAACTAAGACTCAAATGCCTCTTTCACCCTCTATATAATCAAGAAATGAATCAAGTATCATGATCTTAAACTATCATCAAGGGAACACCCTAAAGTCGGACTACCTCCTATATGTATAGGCATCGCAAACACTCCACTAAACTCTACCCATGGATGGTTAGTAAGGGGTCGGGTTAGTGAGTTATTCTATGATAAATTTGATAGTATTGGGACCTATCACTAATCATGAAAGATCTATCATAAAATCCAAGAATATACCATCTCATTACAACTTCCATATAGGAACCTCAACCTCCAGCTACTTGAAAGAAAGACATCTAGAGTTAAGCTCAAAAACATAATTCAACATTATTGGACACTTAACCTGATGCCAAAGGATCATGTTACACATTAACCAATATTAGATTTACTACTAATGGAAATCATGAATCCTCCTTAGTAACTCCTCTCACACCATGAATAGTTTCATCATTCATCCTCAAAAAAGGATTACGTTATACCCACCTTCAAAAAAACGACCATGAACATGTCCAATATGTAACACCCGAGACTTTTATGTTATATAAATCATCAAAGGAATCTTTTTATACACACAACACTTTCTTGTATTGCTTTACACGAAATCACGACCTTCCTCGATAGCTTGCGTCGTACGCAATACCGAGTTTCACTAAACAATGATATGCTATTAAAATATTATTAAAACTAGCCGTTATAAATAGTAATAACCACCTTTTGAAATTTTATAAATTTTATAAATTTTATTTTTCAAAATGGACTTCATTTTTTGGATTCGGAATATCGAAATTAGCCTAGGTTGAAATTTTGGTATTTTTCTGAAAACTTTCAATTTTTGATGAATAGTGAAACCACTAAGTGGTAGTTAAAAAACTGAATTTGTCATAAAACTTAATTTTACCGCTTCTGTGAGTGGAATTTCGAAAATCTGAGAGACACAGTTTATGTCAGTAAGTAAAATGTGGTTCAATGAGATGAAAATAATTTTTTGGTGAATAGTAACTTTTTACTTTTTTTACCACGGTTAAAAGTAAATAGGGTAATTAAGGGTAAAAATGATATTATTATTACCCTAAAACATGTCCTAATTCTATTGGACAAGTGTAATTCGACCAAAAACAGCCTTAGGAATAACATATGACCATTTAGTCTCACTTGTATTAGATTAGGACATTTATTATTAATTTATTTAAAGAAGGGTTAAAATAGTTAAAATCAAAGTTTAATAAGTAAATCATTTTTAATATGGGTTTATACATAATATAAATTCGAAAATAAATATTAATTAGAAATATAAAAAAATTTCATACATAATGATATTTTATTTTTAATTTTTAAACTTTAAATAAGTTAATTTATTTATGACACAAAGATGATGCAGTAATTATCTTATTAATGAAATATTGACATAATTGATGTTATAAATACCCAAATAAATGTAATTTGAGACTTTTTATGAATTAAACTATTTTTATAGGTTAATATGACATGTTATTATTGATATAAGTAACTTGGTTCGAACTAATCATTCTGTTATGATTTTCACAAAAATCAATTACTAAATAGTGTCAAAATTGACATAAAATAGTTTTTAAAACAAATATGATATTATTAATTGTTATTTTATTCCTAAAAATCTAAGGTTTGGAAAAATGACTTAGATAAGGTTATATATTTTAATAATAAAAAACATGGGGTTCGTTTGGCTTGATATAGTAAGTTTATTAACCTTATAGTGTAAGAAAACAAGAAGACACGGTAAAAGTTAAATTATCTAACTTAAAGTTAAATCTAAATGATAAGGTAACAATTGATACCTAAACATGTCTAAATTATATTGGATGAGAGTATTTTGACCCCTACCCACCTTATCTTCGAAATATATCAATTTTGAGCTATTAAAAACCGAATTTTACTTTATAATAAAATAATATTTTTAGTTATTCTAAAGGTGCCCCTCTCCTCCCTTATAAAAGGGAACCTCCTCCCCCTCTTCCGCACACCACTTTGAGCCTTCAAGATCAGACAACCCCTGAAAAGTACTCCTCTCCACTTCCCTAGAAACATCCTATATGTTCTGGTTTTCTTCAAAGACCTATTTTAGTGCCCTAAAAGAAGGTCTCAAAGAAGCACTTCAAAGAAGAGGTAATGTCCGTTACCGATTCTTTCATCTTTATTTCTTCTTCCACTTCTTCTTATTTAGTTGTTTCATTATGAAGTAATAACATCAGTATAACTCATATACTGATATGTTATTATAAGTATGAAAAAACCCTATTTCACCATCTATCCATCCTACGGAAAAAGAAATCACCGCGCGTGCGTATGTACGGAATACCGTCTCCACGCCGTGGTGTAATCTATTTTCCACCACCACCTTACTTGGATGGGTATAATGGTGTAAATAATGACTATATATGACTATTATAAAGTGATACTGATTCTGAAATAGTATACATACACTTCAATACAATTCCACAATCATAGGAACGATATCATCACTCGTGCGTACGTACGGAATACCGTCTCCACGATGTGATGCGACTCGCTCTACATTATCTTCATTTCATAATGATTATATAAATGAATTGAATGAATTAATGTGATATATATTACACTAATACCATTCTGTAAATGAGGTATCTATAACCTAAAGATAAGAATAAGAATTTATTCGACAAAACACGCATAAGAACAAAAAGTTTTAAAGACCCGAATAACAAGTAGCAATGAAATATTACTACTAAGAAGCTAAGAATATGACCATATATGATATCATAAAAATAAGTATGATTCTGGAATAAGTCAATAACATTATTTAAATCATTATACAGGAGGTTCGGACACTTACGAAGCAAAACGGACCTAAGGTAAGGGAAAATATAACAATCTCATTTTATCCGAGATTGTTTATACTTTGGTATTTCCTGGGGTGTATTTTATCATCCACATCCATGTTTCCTCAATATGTAATATTATTTCCATCCACCTACAATTGTTTAAATCCAATTTTACCCTTCGGTAAGTTTTTAGTAAAAGATATGAAAGGAATTTTTTGTCATTTTTCATACGAGGTACTTTTTGAATTTTCCGACAAAAGTACGAAAAGAATGTTTTTTTAACTTATACGGCATGAATGAATTTTTAAAACATTATTTCCAAGAAGCTTCCTTTACAAGTTTTAATGTTTATTTTTAATCAACTTCTCTTAGTTTAGAATTGTATGACATGTTAAGAGAGGAAAAGTGTTTTTGAAGTAGAAAGGATATTTTCCTCAAGAATGGAGTTCAAGTGTTTTATCAAAATTATTTTCCATATAAGATAATATAGGGTTCTGTTTCTATCCCTATTATTACATGGATTTGATTATGTTGTGATGGAAATATTTTTATGAATTCCTTTATCTTATATGAATTGTTTTATGATGTCATGTTGTTTAAGAATCCCATTTTTACTACATAGGTTATGCAATGATGTATGATTTATGATTTTGTGGCACACATAAGAATGGTATCATTATGAGATGGGTGGGACCTATATCTCCCTCCAATGCATTGGTTAAAGATTTTATATCTCATGAGATAGACATGGCTGGAATGGTAGGTTATACCGGTTCAGTGAAACAGGACTGAAATGAGGAGTGAACTCGGTTCAGAAATGGACTTTGTACACTAAGATAGTCTTGGAAATGAGTCTTGACTAATAAGAAATGATTCTCTATGATTATGTGTGTATGCCAAAAATTTTCATGTTTTATGTTATGATTATTGGGATTCCATTTCACTACTATGATTTATCCCATGTTATGCAATTATGCTCTCTTTTGCAGGTTAAGATTTCCAAAAGTTATGTTCTCTTAAATATGATGTGATTGATATTTCTTTTGTTTACCCTTACTGAGCATTTGAGATCACCCTTTTGTATGTTTTCTTTCCCCAGGCCAGGAAGAAGGTTATTATGTAAGATATGCCAAAAGGGACTATAGATATGATGAAATAAATGGGAGACAATGTAGACGCTTTATGAACCAGTTGTTTATGTTTCCCAATTTCTAAAGACACTATACCTATACGGTCCTTTTGTGGTTTTGTTATATGTTGTAATAAGTATGCTTCAATTTTGAAGTATTAACAATGTATGTAAAGTATGGGTCGTTATAGTTGGTATCAGAGGAAAGGTATAGTCAACATTTGGAAACTAGGATGTGAAAGCCTTAGTAAGAACCCTAAGGATAAGTCTAAGCATATAACACAATCTTAGTGTTTTAGAAATGGCCATGAATAACCTAGGATAAGAACTTAAGTGTGAAATCTTATTCTTGATTATGTGGTTTTCCTATTATAATTAGTGTTTCTCACACTGTTCTTATTGGTTTTAGTCAATGGCTGGAACTCGAAGGAATCGTGTTAATGCGGAATGCGACGGGAAATGAAATGATTGTCCCCCTGAGAAACCAAACGTTATGGGAGATGGAATGAAAATTCTTGTATCCATGCTCACACAACTTTCTCAACCTATGAATAATGCATGACTTCCAAACGAGAAAAGGAAATAGAAACATTCTGTTGAATCCTTCATGAGACAGCATCCACCTTCTTTCAATGGGTCTACTGATCCATTAGTTGCTGAACAATGGATTAGTACTACTGAAAAGATATTTTCAGTTCTTCAATGTTCTGAGCATGATAAAGTCATCTTAGCAGTGTATCGTTTGGAAGGTAATGCTGATCAATGGTGGAATCTTATTAAGAATACGAGGCAAAGGGATGAAATTGAGTCCATGGAATGGGACGAGTTCAAGAACTTATTTTTCAATAAGTACATCCCTTGTATTCTCCGAACAAAGGTGGAGAAAGAGTTTCTTGAACTGAAGAAAAAGGATGATGAATCTGTTGGTACCTATGAAGAAAATTTTACAAGACTTGCAAGGTACGCTTCTGGTATTATTATCTAACCTGAGAGTAAGATCGATCGATTCTTTAGTGGATTAAAACCAAGTCTTCGAAGGGCCTTATCCATAAGGGACTTCAATAGCTACGAGGAAATCATTCGATGTGCTCTCAAACTTGAGATGGAGATTGGAGTAACCCATCAATCATATGGTTTTGATAAGAAGAGGAAAATGGAATTCAAAGGAAAATCTAAAGAGTACACTGAAAAGAAGATGAGCTTTCCCTTATGCTCAAAGTGTGGAAAGAAACATGGAGGGAGTTGTCTTAAAGGGACATGTAAATGTTTCAAATGTGGAAAGGATGGTCATCGGGCATTTGAATGTCGCGATGATGGGAAGAAGATGTCTAATGATGCAAACAAAGGAAGGGATACACAGAATGAACCTACTACACTTCAATGTTTCAAGTGCAAGGAGATGGGACATTATGCCAATAAATTCCCAAATCCAAGGGTTGATGATGATGGTCGACGTCAACAAACACTTAAGGCTAAAGAAAAAGGAAAGTCACATGCAATTTCTATCAGTGATGTGAAGTACGATAACGATGTGGTGAAAGGTACACTTACCATCCACTCTAAAGTAGAAAATGTTTTATTTGATTCTGGATCCACCCACTCTTTTATTTCTGAATAATTTTCTAAGGGTATTACCGTATTACCTCAACAATTAGATACTGAGTTAGCTGTGACAACACCTAATGGAAAAACAGTCGCATCAAGAGTTTATAATTCTTCTCCGATCGAAGTTTGTGGGAAAGTGCTTCCTACAAATCTTGTGATCCTTCCTATAGTGGAATTTGATGTGATTCTTGGAATGGATTGGCTTTATTTATATGGAGCTCATATCAATTGCCAAAGAAGGGAAGTCACATTTCATATTCCAGATCAATCTATGATCATCTATCAATGCAAGGATGAACATAACCTTCCAGTAGAAATTCCTTCTACCTTATGGGTCTTGATTCCACTAAATGAAGGTTATTTATCTCAAATGGTTGGTGAGAAACTCACGATTAAGAATATTCCCATTGTACGGGAGTTTGATGATGTCTTTCCGGAGGAATTACCGGGTCTTCCACCAAATTGTGAAGTTGAGTTGTCAATAGAACTCGTACCGGGTGCTTTGCCTATTTCAAAGACACCTTGTAGAATGGCCCCAATTGAGTTGTAGGAATTGAAGAAGCAACTCCAAGAGAATCTTGATAAGGGATTCATACGTCCTAGTGCGTCACCTTGGGGAGCACCTGTTCTATTTGTTAAGAAGAAAGATGGATCAATGAGACTCTGCATTGATTATCGAGAACTTAACAAGATCACTACCAAGAACAAATATCCTCTCCCATGCATTGATGACTTATTTGACCAACTACGCGGAGCTCAATACTTTTCCAAGATTGATCTTCATTCAGGGTATCATAAATTAAGGGTCAAAAGGGAGGATATACCAGAGACAGCTTTCCGTACAAGGTATGGACACTATGAATTTATAGTGATGCCATTTGGTTTTACTAATGCCCCTGCTATCTTCATGGATATGATGAATAGAGTCTTTAGAGACTATCTTGATCAATTTGTGGTAGTCTTTATAGACGATATTCTTGTCTATTCAAAGAGAAAGGAAGAACATGAAGATCACTTGATTATATTGAAGACCCTGAGAAAGGAAAGGCTTTATTACAAATTTACCAAGTGTGAATTTTGGCTTCAAAAAGTTTCATTTTTGGGTCACATAATCTCAAAAGAGAGGATATCTATGGATCCAGCAAAAACAAAGGTTATCGAAAGATGGTCGAGACCAACAACAGTAACTGAGATCTGAAGTTTTCTTGGTTTGGCTGGATATTATTGACGTTTTGTGAAAGATTTTTCACGATTATCTAATCCACTCACCAAGTTAACTCGAAAAGGAGTTAAGTTTGTTTGGACAGAAGAATGTGAAGAGAATTTCAAGGAGTTGGAAAGAAGGTTATCCAGTGCACCTGTGCTCACACTTCCTTGTAGTGGAGAACGGTTTGTGATCTATATTTATGCATCCAAGAAGGTATTGGGGTGTGTTCTTATGCAAAATGATATGGTGATAGCTTATGCCTCACGACAGTTGAAAATCCATGAGCAAAATTACCCAACACATGATTTCGAGTTAGCTGTGGTAATCTTTGCATTAAAGATTTGGAGGCATTATCTTTATGGATAAAGGTGTGACATTTATACTGATCATAAAAGTTTAAAGTATATTTTCACACAAAAGGAGCTGAATATGCGTCAAAGAAGATGGTTGGAGCTGATTAAGGATTATGACTGCTCAATCCATTACCACCCTGGGAAAGAAAACAAGGTGGCAGATGCATTAAGTCGACAAGACCATGCCAGTTTATCCATGATGAGGATCACAAAAGATCCAATATTTATGGATTTAAAAAGGATGGATCTTGGAATTATAATGGAAGGGGAAAAATATTATCTTTCTCAAATGAATGTTCAACCATCTATACATATGAAGATTAAAGAGGCATAGAAAGAAGATGTCGAGTTACAAAAGAAGGTGAGAAATGTTCCTGAATTCAACCTTGATTGTGATGGGATAATAAAGTTCAAGAATTGGGTTTGTGTTCCTCCCATCCCCGAATTAAAGAAGAAACTGCTGGATGAGGCTCATAGTTCTTCATTCTCTATTCATCCTGGAAGCACGAAGATGTATAGGGACCTGAAAGAGTACTTCTGGTGGGATGGAATGAAAAGAGATGTTGCTGAATATGTCTCTCGATGCTTGGTTTGTCAGCAAGTTAAAGCTGAGAGACAGAAGTCTAAGGGGATGTTACAACCATTACCCATACCCGAATGGAAATGAGAAAACATCACTATGGACTTTGTCACAGGACTTCCTAAAACATCCAAAGGCAATAATGCTATCTGGGTCATAGTTGATCGTCTTACAAAGTCTGCACACTTCATTGCTATTAGAGAGGATTTCTTTCTGGATCAGCTTGCCAGGATATATGTAAAGGAAGTGGTAAGATTGCATGGAGTACCACTTTCTATTATATCTGATCGGGATCCAAGATTTACCTCGAAGTTCTAGTGAAGTCTTTAGCATACTCTGGATACAGAGTTGAGTTTCATCACTGCTTATCATCCTCAGACAGACGGTCATTCTGAGAGAACAATTCAAACTCTAGAAGATATGTTGAGAGCTTGCTCTATGGATTTCAAAGGTGGTTGGGATCAACACCTACCTTTGGTGGAATTTTCTTATAATAATAGATTTCACTCCAGTATTCAGATGGCTTTTTATGAAGCTCTCTATGGAAAGAAATGCCGGACTCCAACTTGTTGGGGTGAAGTTGGGGAAAGAAATCTATTAGGACCCGATCTCGTTGATGAAACGGCAGAAAAGGATAGATCTATTCAACAACACAAAAGAGCAGCTCAGAGTCAACAGAAAAGTTATGCCGACAATCGAAGAAAATACCTAGAGTTTGAAGTGGGTGATAAAGTGTTCTTACGAATATCTCCCTGGAAGAGGGTCATGAGATTTGGAAAGAAGGGGAAGTTGAGCCCTAGATATATCGGTCCATTCGAAATACTGGATCGTGTTGGGAAGGTAGCTTACTGATTGGAAATTCCACCGAATCTCTCTCAAGTTCACGATGTGTTCCATGTATCTCTCCTGAGAAAGTACATACATGATCCTTCACATGTACTCAGTTCAGAAGTTGTACCGCTGGAGCAGGATCTTTCTTATGAAGAACAGCCGATAGAGATTCTGGATCGTAGCGAAAAAGTCCTACGAAACAAGACCACTCGATTGGCGAAAGTTTTATGGAGGAACCACTAATTAGAAGAAGATACATGGGAGCTTGAGGATATGATGAGGGAGAGGTATCCTCATCTATTTGTTACAAAGTGACGAATTTCGAGGGCGAAATTCATTTTAAGGGGGTAGAATGTAACACCCGAGACTTTTATGTTATATAAATCATCAAAGGAATCTTTTTCTACACACAACACTTGCTTGGCTTTCTTTACACGAAATCACGACCTTCCTCGATAGATTTCGTCGTACGCAATACCGAGTTTCACTAAACAATGATATGCTATTAAAATATTATGAAAACTAGCCGTTATGAATAGTAATAACCACTTTTTGAAATTTTATAAATTTTATTTTTCAAAATGGACTTCATTTTTGGATTCGGAATATCGAAATTATCCTAGGGTGAAATTTTGGTATTTTTCTGAAAACGTTCAATTTTTGATGAATAGTGAAACCACTAAGTGGTAGTTAAAAAAATGAATTTTTCATAAAACTTAATTTTACCGCTTCTGTGAGTGGAATTTCGAAAATCCGAGATACATGATTGATTTTAGTAATTAAAATGTGGTTCAATGAGATGAAAATAATTTTTTGGTGAATAGTAACTTTTTACTTTTTTTACCACGGTTAAAAGTAAATAGGGTAATTAAGGGTAAAAATGATATTATTATTACCCTAAAACATGTCCTAATTCTATTGGAAAAGTGTAATTCGACCAAAAACAACCTTAGGAATAAAATATTACCATTTAGTCCCACTTGGATTAGATTAGGACATTTATTATTAATTTATTTAAAGAAGGGTTAAAATAGTTAAAATCAAAGATTAATAAGTAAATCATTTTTAATATGGGGTTATAGATAAGATAAATTCGACTATAAATATTCATTAGAAAACTAAAATGATTTCCTACATAATGATATTTTATTTTTAATTTTTAGACTTTAAATAAGTTAATTTATTTATGACACAAAGATGATGCAGTAATTATCTTATTAATGAAATATTGACATAATTGATGTTATAAATACCCAAATAAATGAAATTTGAGACTTTTTATGAATTAAACTAATTTTATATGTTAATATGACATGTTATTATTGATGTAATTAACTTGGTTTGAACTAATCATTCTGTTATGATTTTCACAAAAATCAATTACTAAATAGTGTCAAAATTGACATAAAATTGTTTCTAAAACAAATATTATATTATTAATTGTTCTTTTATTCCTAAAAATCTAAGGTTCGTAAAAATGACTTAGATATGGTTATATATTTTAATAATACACAACTTGGGGTTCGTTTGTCTTGATATAGTAAGTTTATTAACCTTATAGTGTAAGAAAACTAGAAGATATGGTAAAAGTTAAATTATCTAACATAAAGTTAAATCTAAATGATAAGGTTAAAATTGATACCTAAGCTTGTCTAAATTCTATTGGATGAGAGGATTGCGACCCCTACCCACCTTATCTTCGAAATATATCAATTTGGAGCTATTAAAAACCGAATTTGAATTTATAATAAAATAATATTTTTAGTTATTCCAAAGGTGCCCCTCTCCTCCCTTATAAAAGGGCACCTCCTCCCCCTCTTCCTCACACCACTTTGAGCCTTCAAGCTTGGCCAAACCCTGCCAATTAATCCTCTCCAATTCCCTAGAAACATCTTAGAGGTTCTGGTCTTCTTCAAAGACCTATTTTAGTGCCCTAAAAGAAGGTCTCAAAGAAGCACTTCAAAGAAGAGGTAATGTCCGTTACTGATTCTTTCATCTTTATTTCTTCTTCCACTTATTCTTATTTATTTGTTTAATTATGAAGTAATAACATCATTATCACTCATATAATGATATGTTATTATAAGTATGAAACAACCCTATTTCACCATCTATCCATCCTACGGAAAAAGAAATCACCGCGCGTCCGTACGTACGGAATACCGTCTCCACGCTGTGGTGTAATCTATTTTCCACCACCACCTTACTTGGATGGGTATAATGGTGTAAATAATGACTATATATGACTATTATAAAGTGATAATGATTCTTAAAGAGTAAACATACACTCCAATACAATTCCACGATCATAGGAACGATATCATCACTTGTGCGTACGTACGGAATACCGTCTCCATGATGTGATGCGACTCATTCTACATGATCTTCATTTCACAATGATTATATAAATGAATTGAATTAATTAATGTGATATATATTACACTAATACCATTCTGGAAATGAGGTATCTGTAACCTAAAGAGAAAAATAAGATTTTATTCGACAAAACACGCATAAGAACAAAAAGTTATAAACACCCAAATAATAAGTAGCAATGAAATATTACTACTAAGAAGCTAAGAATATGACCATATATGATATCATAAAAATGAGTATGATTCTGGAATAAGCAAATAACATTATTTAAATCATTATACAGGAGGTTCGGACACTTACAAAGCAAAACAGACCTAAGGTAAGGGAAAATATCACAATCTCATTTTATCCGAGATTGTTTATACTTTGGTATTTCTTGGGGTGTATTTTATCATCCACATCCATGTTTACTCAATATGTAATATTATTTCCATCCACATACAATTGTTTAAATCCAATTTTACCCTTCAGTAAGTTTTTAGTAAAAGATATGAAAGGAATCTTTTGTCATTTTTCATACGTGGTACTTTTTGACTTTTTCGACAAAAGTACGAAAAGAATGTTTTTTTTAACTTATACGGCATGAATGGATTTTTAAAACATTATTTTCAAGAATATTCCTTTACAAGTTTTCATGTTTATTTTTAATCAACTTCTCTTAGTTTATAATTTCATGACATGTTAAGAAAGGAAAAGTGTTTTTGAAGTAGAAAGGATATTTTCCTCAAGAATGGAGTTCAAGTGTTTTATCAAAATTATTTTCCATATAAGATAATATAGGGTTATTTTTCTATCCCTATTATTACATGGATTTGATTATGTTGTGATGGAAATATTTTTATGAATTCCTTTATCTTATATGAATTGTTTTATGATGTTATGTTGTTTAAGAATCCCATTTTTACTACATGGGTTATGCAATGATGTATGATTTATGATTTTGTGGAACACATAAGAATGGTATCATTATGAGATGGGTGGGACCTATATCTCCCTCCAATTATTTGGGTAAAGATTTTATATCTCATGAGATAGACATGGATGGAACGGTAGGTTATACCGGTTCAGTGAAACAGGACTGAAACGAGGAGTGAACTCGGTTCAGAAATGGACTTTGTCCACTAAGATAGTCTTGGAAATGAGTCTTGACTAATAAGAAATGATTCTCTATGATTGTGTGTGTATGGCACAAATTTTCATGTTTTATGTTATGATTATTGGGATTCCATTTCACTACTATGATTTATCCCATGTTATGAAATTATGCTCTCTTTTGCAGGTTAAGATTTCCAAAAGTTATGTTCTTATGAATATGATGTGATTGATATTTATTTTGTTTACCCTTACTGATCATTTGAGCTCACCCTTTTGTTTGTTTTCTTTCCCCAGGTCAGGAAGAAGGTTATTAAGTAAGATATTCCAAAAGGGACTATAGATATGATGAAATAAATGGGAGATAGTGTAGAGGCTTTATGAACCAGTTGTTTATGTTTCCCAGTTTCTAAAGACACTATACCTATACTGTCCTTTCGTGGTTTTGTTATATGTTGTAATAAGTATGCTTCAATTTTGAAGTATTAACAATGTATGTAAAGTATGGGTCGTTATACAATAGATAGCAAGTCATACAAGATCTTACATTCGATATCCCCAACTCAATACCATCCACTATTCAATATTGAACTAAAATTATTAATTATAGATGATTAATAATCATTATAAAAATGTATTATTAAAATATTTTAAACATTTAGAATTATCCTAATTTAATTGGTCACATGTCTTGGATATTAAGAATAGCTCTACAATTATCACACTTAATGTTTATTTATTTAAAGAAACAACTCTTCAAGTCAGAAAATCATTTACAAATTAGGAATAATTCTTAAAAATAATTCAATGGTAAAAAAATCATACTTAAATCATAGTTACATTGAATTTTCATCATACAAACGCATTGGAAACAAATAAAACACAATTACTACTTTAATCCATTTTGGTTCTTTAATATCCCCCTTTGGATTTGTTGTTAATACCCATATCACTTCTAAATTTAGTATTTTCTTATCCCCCTAATTGAAAATAAAACTAAATATATAAGTATGGGTATAAATTCTCATCTACATCAACCAAATTTTAGGAATAACATATTCTCCTTGTCAATCTCATCATTTTATAAGATATCCAACCTCAGAGAAATTCAAAATTTATCTATTTGAGAGAATGATAACATAAATTTTCTAAACTAAATGATCATAAATTAATCATCTCTAAGTCTACATGGGATAACCCAATATAGAAAACAAGAGTTATCAATCTAGACAACATAGCTATCAATTTCTCTTCATCATGTGATCCCAACACTAAAAAGCTCTTTCAGGGGTTGTTTAAAATATTTTCAACCAATATCCTACATTTATCTCAACTAACAGATTTCAAACCTTCAAGTATAAGAATGTATCACCCCCTTTTCAATCCAGTTTTCTATTTTCATCAAGTAATTTTATTTTTCTCCATTTCAATTTTATAATTAATGTTCAACATAAATATAAGAGAACATACCACTTCAATATAAGAATTAATTACCAATATTTCATCATTTGAAATCATTATATATTTATCTTACAAAAACTTTAAGTATGAATGTGATACCAATTGATATATTAAAATATGGTGGTTGTTCTTAAATACTCCCCCAAGAAAGATGAACCACATCTATTTTATTTATCATGGTTTCCTTTCTTTATGAATGAACTCCAAGAATGATTTTAAAATCAAATAATGTGTGTTAAAGATAAAACATGTCACCTGATTGAAATAAATTGATCCTTGATGGATTTATTTCTATATTAGGTATGAATTTCATTAAAACATTTATTTATTTAGGTATCCCTCTAAATACATGCATCACCTTGAATTCCCTCAATATAAAAACAAACAAAAAAATATACATGGGGTTAAGGTGGGTGTTCAATGATTTTTAGTTAGAGTGGTAGGGATAATATTTATTTGTCAAACTAGAAATGAATTTCAATTTAGATCCAAATTTAAAAAACTCTTCATGATTTCTATTTCTTTAACTTTATAAACTTTATCATTTAAGAGAATCGTGGACTTATTGATCTATTCAACTTTCATCTTTTATGGAATAGGCTTCTTCACTTTAGAAAGCAGCGTAATTTAATTCTTTTATTCCTTCTCAAACCTCTTAACTAATTCCAATTTCTATAAAAATATGAATGAGAATTATTTTGGTACATGATAATACTTATTATTGTCTGTATACTACTTTAAAATAAAATTTCTAACACAAGAAACCACTTGTGATTTCCCTTTATTCTTTACTAGTCCTTTGTGTCCAAGGAATCATATCATGCATTTATCGGTAATATTCCAATATATTCTACACCTTCAACACAGATCTATAAGATTAATTGGGATATCATTTCTATAAACCCATGCATTAAATTTTAAATTTTCCTCCAGAATTTCATGCACCAAATCAACCCTTTATTTTTATCTAATATTGATTCAGTTTTCTGCTTTAGCTTTCTTTAATTAACAATGGTGTTTATGGACTACTTACAAAGGACTATGATATGGCCTCTTCTTCCAAAGTTGAAGTACATTTTCTTTGGTGTGACATATGTTTTGTCATTATTATTTAGTGTATCATGTTTCATGATTTTTTTTCTATCTTCTTCTATTTATAACCTAAGGAAAACATTTTTACTGTTTTTCTTTGCCTCAACATTTTTTGTGGACCTTTATTTATATTATCATATTCATAGTGCATGGTTGGTACATACCATCAATCATCACAATTGTGTCTACTTCCATTTAAATAATCACACAATTCTTTAAGACATCCAAATCTATTATTAATATATTAATTATTCTTTATCTATAAATGATTCTTCAATTCTATAAAATTTATCTTTAAAATAGACCCCCCCTAATACTAGGCCTTTGTAATTATCACGCACTAAAAATTTTTCCAATGGTCAATATCATGATGCCCAAAAATCCAAAATCACCAAAAATATCTAAGAAGTATTGATTTATTCTTTTGTGTAATATTTTGGATGGATTTGATATTTTTCTATTTTTATGCAACAAAATTTTTTTTTGATAATTTTGTGGGGGATAAGAATTTATATAATTCTTCTCAGCCACATTTGATGATACGATGGGTTTATCATCTGTCTTCTTCACCCATGTTTGATTAGAATTACTTTTGTAACATGCACTAGTAAATGAAATAGTATTTTTACAAATAAAAACCTTTGAAATAAGTTATATATGTTTCAATGATATTGCAAAAAAATTATATTTATAAAATCTCAAACACTTATTTTGACTGGAAGGATTTTTCCTGAATTAAGACTCTTATTATAAGAATTCTTGATAATATTTCTTCATTTAAAATTTTGTGGAAATTTATAATGGGTGTTCTCCAGATTGTTGAACTTTGAGTCCAACTAAATACATGTCATATTTAGAGAGTTATTTTAGTCTTGAATTGATTTCAATATATCTTCAAAAAAAATTGAGAAGTTTTTAATTTTTTATTATTTAGATTTTTCAATTTAACTTCTATTGAAAGACAATTCATTTGTAGAAAAAATTTCTCATCCTCAACAACTTTTATTTTATCTTCCCATTGAATCTTCATTTTCTTAGATTGATCATCATGAATTTGATTTTTTTTCCAGTAGGGAATTATTCAATTATATAATCATATTTTATTTAACCTCTAATTGAGTTTCTTTAACATTCATATACATTATTTTTAGTGTCTTTAATACATGGATGAATTCAGTGAACTCTGTTTTATTCTCATCCTTCTCACAAATAATACATTGTAATTCATCTTCAACCAAAGTGAATCTTTCATTAAAATGTGATACAAAATATTATTTTGATTCTATGGTTAGGTTTAATGTTCCATCCTTGTATTTGATTCCAAATAAGAATACTTAAAACTAATGGTATCTTTAAAATATTCTTCAAGTGTATGGATCATCTAGGTAAGGACCATTTTAGTTACTAATTTCTCACACTAATTTCTTTACAACTCTTCTTCAACATAGGATATATTTTCATATCAAAGTAATAAAGTTTATTATTTGGATTTAAAAAGCAATGTGAAGAGTTTTAATCTTTAAAACTTTTTAGCTAAATTTTTATCATATATTTATCTTCTTCTTCCATATGTGAATTTTAATTATATATTCCCTTGATAAATGAAAATATGTAAGAGATAAAATTTATAAGAACATTATTTATATTATCTTTCTCTTTTAAATAAAAACACTGAGTAATTCAATAAAATATTCTTCATCACTACTTGAATCAGAATCATAAAAATGGTCATTATAAACTAATTTAATAGATAATATTGATAGAATACCACTATAACTACATTCATTTTGTGGTGCTACCTATTTATTCTTAAAACATTTTCTTAGCTTTCTTTCCTCTTTCTTCTTTATATACTTCAAGGTTTTAGAAGAAACATCCTCATTGGTATTAATAGTGATAGGAACTGAATTTTCTATATGAGGAAAATATAATTCTTATTTAAATTCAAATTTTTTACTTTATATATGTTAGATACAAAAAACTAGGACAAAAAGGTAGATCCAATCATAGTTTGAACCTTTCCTTAGATACCAATTAAAGTTATCAATGGATCATACAGGTTCACTAAGAAGTGGGTAAATCAATGTATACATTTTTTTAAAAAAATATTTTTATTTTTATTTTTATACCTTTTATATTTGAACCACTACACCTATTATGTTGAATGGATATTTCTTGTTCAAACACAATCACACCACATGAAAAATAGAAAGTAATTAAAGAATGAAAAATAGTATTTTTATAGGGTTCAACCCCATGATGGGTGACTATGTGTCACAACCCAGCCCACCCCACTTCAGAGTATAACAAGGAGTATTGTAAAAAGTGAAAAGTTCCAAATACAAGCCCGCTAAACACTAGAAAAAATATATATTCTTTTGAAAACATGGGACATCTACCCAAAATAAACTCTTGGATATATCTAAAGTCCGTCTAGAACAACTAAGTTCCATATGATATTGGTCCTACTAGGACTCCAATGAAAGTAATGTCATTTTCATAATCCAAAACATGTGTGGGAAGATCCCGCATAGGGGTGAGTATAAACATTCGCAGTAAGGCATCCCAAAATCAAAAAACAAAATGCATCAAAGAGAGAGTAGTCATCACATCACCACTAATTCAAGTCAATCAGAATATGAGAAAATAACAATAATCTACCAGATAAGATCATAAAGAAACCCAAGTGGGAGTGAAATCATATCTCCATCTCTACAAACTATCTAAGAATGATGAGTGAGCCTACGACTCTAATAGTCCATCTCTAATGTCCCACATCATACAAAACTTCACAAGAATCTATATAGAGGTCCTAAACATAGCCAAGGGGATCAATATTCTAGACATCCATCTCACGAAACCTCTCAAAAATCTATGTCACAGGACCTCACCTCACCACTACACTCCATAACTGATGGGGATCTATCAATAGTGGAGTAATTTCTCTCTACTGAAGCATGAAGGAAAGTAGTTCCACTCTATAGATAGTGGACTCACACCTAATATTTATGTGGACTTCCAACTCTACCTATGTAAAGAGTATGGGGGACCTACACCCTTGTGTGACAGGGGGTTTCCAACCCATGTAACACTCCAATGATCACACCTAATCACTATCATTGGATAAAACCACTGATAAAACCATCATGTTAGCATCAGATCACATCATATCTCTTTTATTGAAACTGAAGCCACCATCTCATCACACATGGAAAACTACTCGGTATAGGAAACTCATGGGCCCAAATTTGAGTATTGAATAAGGATATATGCAAGGTAGGAGTCTCATAAAAAAGTCCATAATGTGTACATATTGTCACATGGTGTGTTAACTCACCTAGAAACCTAGTTTTTTCCTCACTTGTATATATCTTGGTTATCAAAGTGGATACATATGGCATGTACATTAACTACATGGTGTGTCTTGCAGCCCAGGGTATGCTTATGTCCTCCTAACCTGTTCCCATGTACTTCATCCCATTACCATGTACTCTAGTCATTCTTGTGTACACTAGACATGTTTAGGTACACTATCCATGTCTAATTACATGGCCATGGACATGTACTCTAATTGTGAATGTGTGTCTAGACATGCCCATGCACATATACCCCTATGGTACATGCCAAGCCTCCAACACCGGGTCACAGGACATGTATGAGTCATACTTGGAATGTGACATTTAACTCCACCTAAAACCATTGCCACCATATCTAGGGTACTTCACAACATGTGTTCTGAGAATAAATGTAGTGCACATCGGTATTTTCAAAAAAAAAATTAGACTAATCATGTGTCTTCTCCCACAAATTTTCACCATCTTCAGGACTACCAAGGAACATTTCATAAAGTCTAGATCTAGTTTGACCTCCATCTATAGCCAATTGAAAAATATATTCCAACCATTCTTCATTGTGAAAAATCTCATCATCTCCATATGAGGTTCCACAAATCCTGACTCATGGAATTTTAAATTCCCATACCAACATTGGATTGTAATTTTCACTGGTGGTTGGATTCTGGCCACCTATTTCTCAAAAACATCAATTGCTACCCCCAGGAGAGATTTTCTCAATCCAGATAAAAATCCACTAATACTTGATCCAATTACATTTTATTATCATTATTATTATACCTTTATCACATCTTTAAAACCCAAATTTGAATTCATGACTATAATCCATTATGCCAAAGAGCTAGTGAACAATGATTTGTACTCCTAGGTATCATCGAATCACCGACCAAACAATTATCAATGAAGAACACCAAGAACATTGGGGAGGCACAAGCCATAAGTTTAGAATTTAAAGAAGGTTGTATCCATTTATTCATCATCATCAGAATTTAGGATTGGTGTATTATCAAAGTAGTGAGTATTAATAAGAAAAAATATGAAATTCTTAAATCTAGGAAGATAAAGTTGGAATTAGACAAAACAATGGATATAGGTCAATGAATTAATTTGGGGAATGATTAATTAATTTTTATCTCAAGATTTAAATGGGGATAAATCAAGAAAAAAATTCCCCACCTTCAGTTTGTATCAATCACTAATGAGGAAAGTCTCAATATCATTATCATTGGTGAGATCCAAGAACTCCTTCGACGATGACATTCCTCACAGTACTATAATCCTCAATCCATAATCCTATGACCATCCTCCAATGTACTCACCATAATAGGTCTCTCTCTATCCTATATTTCACCTAGTTATATGCATCTAACCCTAAGTAATTTTCCTTAGATGAGATTAAATAAGGAAGACATTGGGGTTTTGTGATTGAAGGGAAATTAATTTTATTAATTCATTTAATTCATTTAATTCTCCCAAGTTAGTACTTTATCTAGGAACTCGACACTAATAGGACTTATATTATTCCTAGGGTAACTTATGAATTTTGGATTTAATGGTGGTCTCATATTGCCCATCCAAGACTCCATTTTTGAGTTATTCTATTATTTCATAAAAACTATGTGGGTGTGATTTATTATATTTAAGTTTTTCAATATATATAAACTGAGGCACTATGGGAACCTAAATCCACATTTACTTAGTGTATGGATTTGAAAGTATTCTTCAAAATATTCCAAAGTTTTATAAGAAAAAATAGATTTGTTAAATTCTTTCCACCATCAAGTATTTACATCCTAAAAAGAGAAACCATACTCCCAAGTGAGGATACGTAACTCTCATTTGGATCTCCTACTCTAACGAGTTTTCATAGAGGTTCTTATACTAATAAATAACATATACCCAAGGGAAAAACTTTCCCACATAGGGCCTTCTATAACTGATTCTCCAACTCCACCAAACACCTCAAAGAGATAACTCAACCCTCAATGTCCATCTCAACCTGGTCCACATCGTGCAATAGGTTGTGCACATATCTTTTCGATAGTGACATATGGAACACATCACATGCTTGATCTAACTACACTAGTGGACCTAATCAGTACGCACCTCACTAATCCCATGTAGAAAATAGAAAAAGGGCTTATGATATTTGGAGATAGCCTATTTCCCTGGCCAAATCTCTATAACCTCTGTCAAGGGGAGACTCATGGGAAAACATTGTCTCCCTTATTGTATCTCAAAGGTCTCTTCCATAAGTCCATAAGAGACTCCTAATTTTTTTTATAAGCCCTCATTCTCCCCCAGTTGAATCGCACCTTCACTACCATCACAAGCACCCACTCAATGCCTACAAGAATTGTTTCCCACTGGCTTTGACCAGTACATCAGTTACTATAATGTCTCTTGTACATGTCCCTGAATGGTGTTATATAAATGTTGTATTGGTAACTAATTTTATATATAAAATCCACCAATATTAGATGATCCTCCAAACTATGTCTTCAACACTTACATGAAAACCTAAAGCATGATCTCCAAAACATGAATGGTCTGATCTTCTTGACCATTTGTATAGAATTTAAAAACCTTTTTATAAACCAAAACATAGTCCCTAAGTCCTATTAAACTATATCTTTAATCATTAAGTGAGTTAATAATTTTAATAAAAAATAATCGTTGATGGAACACCCTGAAGCATGACAACCTTCTTTATGCATAGGCATCCCAAACTCTGCACGAAGATATTCCCTTGGATGGTTAAGAGGGGGCTAACATAGTGAGTCAGTCTAAAATAACTCATATAGAATCATGACTTATCACTGATTATGGTGTCCCCATCAAAAAATCCACAAATATATCATCCCATTTCCACTTCCATCTGGTCACCTCAGCCTCCACCTACTAATAGGTGATACATTAAGAGTTAAAATCACCAATAAGATATAACATTGTTGGGCACCCAAACTGATGTAAAATGGACCTGATACAACTCTCATATATGTATTGATAAAGGAAAACATGAAAAATTCTTAGATTCATCTCTTTAGTGTGATTGGTTTCATCATTTATCCTCAAATAAGGATGACATGCTCCCCACCTTTAGAAAATCTATTAAGAACATGTCCAATTGATAGATGGTCATGCAAGATCTCACTATCAATATCCCCGAGTTATTCATCCATAACTTGTTAAAGATGTGGATAGATTACAACCATCAACTAGAGATATTTTTTACCATTCTCATCCTTAAGGTTAAACTATTCTATCACCTCCCTTCCAAAATAATAAACAGAAAATTGTAACATCACGTTATCTACTTTCAGGTACTTTTGACCCTTTTTTTGACCATACATTGTATGTGTCTTTTTTGGGTAATTTATAGGTAATATTAAAAAAACTTGGAGGGTTTTGTGGTTTTTCATGGTTGGTGAATTGTTAAGTAAAGTTGTGCGGTTCTTCCCAGCAAATTGTGCACCTTATTTAGAGGGACTAGAGGGTGGCGCATAGTTGCCACTTGATTTGTTCAAACTGTTCAGACACCCCCCCCCCAATACAAGAAACCTTGGGTAGTGGGGGTTTCTAATATTGGACTAATAGTGTGTTGAAAACATGAACCATTACTATAATCCCAGTGATGGTGCATGGTTAGTGCTAACCGTGCTTCCTAAACCAGCAAACTGTGTGAGCAGGTTTTTAATAAACCAAAAATTTTAATTAAAATCCAAAAATCCCTCATTATAAATTATAAACACCATCCATTAAATCCATATTGAATCCATTAGATTTCTGAGGCTACAAATATATAATTTTTCACCTACAACCTCCCTTGTTCTTGGTTTAAAGCATTGATTTATTCAATTGATCACTCTTTGGTATGTGATTGATACATGATTTGGAATCCATATTTCATATTTTCAATCCTCCTTTGAGAGAAATGAATCCTAATTTAGTTATTGTGTAGGATATTTTATTTGATGTAATGTGTTTTTATGGATTCTTCTTTGATTTTTCTCACCCTCAACTCTCCATTGGTGATTCGGGTTTCAAGTAATTGATCTCTTGCTCATGTGATAAAGTGCCAGGTGGTTTCATGAGTCTTTTCCTACAATTGAAACCTAAATTGCATACTTGAATTGAAATGTAATATCCCTTTTTTTCTAAACCTTGAATTGTGACGATTTTATGATAAATTTCAAACTTATTTTTTTCGGAAATAAAACCTATTTTAAAAGGATTTGAAAATATGTTGTGATTAAAGAAATGATGGATTGAAATTATTTATTATTGATTCTTGATAAAAATATCATTCAATTAAGATTATTTTGGAAGGCATGAATTTGATGAAAACCTCTATTTTTATTTTAAAATCAAAATGGATTGTTGAACTTGAAATTGGGAACTAAAATTGTGAATGATGAATTGATTTAAAATGAATTTTTT
Source organism: Viscum album (assembly GCA_963277665.1). Classification (NCBI taxonomy): domain Eukaryota; kingdom Viridiplantae; phylum Streptophyta; class Magnoliopsida; order Santalales; family Viscaceae; genus Viscum; species Viscum album. Next base: position 350,478,529 of record OY728163.1, read on the forward strand.
TTTCTATTATTGATTTATCTATTAAAACAAATGTAATCTTGAGTAGTTATTGGGTGATTAAGACAAGAATATTAGGACTCTAATTCACTAGTATTTGATTGAACATTAATACTTTAACTAAACCAAATTTTGATTGATTTCCATGATGGGGTGTTGATTTATTATTTTGATGGTCGGAGCCTTAGGGACATGTGCATACACTTTGAGCCATGTGGATTAACTGAGTAGTGAAAGGATCCTATAGCCCAAAAATATCTTATCATATGGATTATGAACATGTTTCTTGGTTTTTATTTGATTATTACATGCATGTTATAATAGAATTTATTTATTCATGTCCTTTCCATATTTATGAAAAATGATTATTTAATTATATTTTTGATATATCTACCATATACTAGATTTGAAAACATGTTTTCACTATAATTGTGAAAACTAGTTTTCCATGCCTTATATTTATTTAAATAAAAGCATAAATGGTTTATTTTTATTGTAATTTATTATGGAGTTTTTTGTGGAATCCTACTCAGCTATTTTTCATCACACCCTACCTTTTCCTTTGACTATTTCTAGATTGTATTATGTCATGTCCAAGAAAAGGGAATATTCCTCTTGGAGGTCGTGGGTGTACTTGATTTATGTTTTTCAGAGTTACAGTGGTGATCATTAGATCTATAACCCACTTGTGGCATAAGGAATGTGAGACTCTATGTTAGTTGATTTTGTGTCTTATTTTAGATGATGTTTTTCTTTGGGATGTTTATCTAACTACTTACGGTACTATTTTCTCCTTGAGGAGTGTTTGGAATATCAAATTTTCATTGTTTTATGTTCCTTTTTTATATATTTTTATTGATATTGGGATTAAATCATTCCCTCTAACTTTTATTAATTCTCAGGCACTAGTCATCTACCTATGGAGATATGGAACACAATTTGGGTCATTTTAGGGTCATCTTGGGTACCAGTGTACTAGGATATTTATTCCAATACCTGAAAAATGTAATTAAAGGTGTAGATTAATAATATTTCCTTGATGTCATTTTGCAGTTTGGGATGTCCTTTTATATAAGAGGTAGAATTTTCAAGACTTTTGGTGTTGTAACAAGTGAGTGTATGTCCATATCTTATCATAACGAGTCGTAAGTCAACAAGGGTGTTTTGTAAAAGTGATCTTGAGAAATAAATTGATTTGATTCTAGTATTTTTTTTCCTAAATTTGATCTAAGTATTTTGAAATCCTAGAAAGTTGAATTCTATTTGGTAGAATTGATATTCTTGTATCTCTTAAATAAGTTGATGATCTGAGTATCTTTGTTGATGTTTTTATGTTTTCTACTGATATTGGGTAGTACCATGACCCTAAAAAAATTTGAATAGACCATAGGAGGGTTCTACTAATTAACCAAGGTAATAAAGTCCTCTCATTGATCAGAACCTTGTTGAGATCGTAGTCCATTCTATCCAATCTTTTGGATAGGTAACCACACATATTCTTGTTCAAGATCCAGTAGTGGAACCTCAAAGGGATGAATCTAGAGATCATGATCAGGAGTTTATTTAATATAATCCACCATCTTTATAAGGCTCGAATGATCCTCAAGAGGCACATTATTGGTTTAAAAATATTTATCTACTTTCTAAATTCTTGTAAATGATAAACTCTATAAATGTGAAGTATGCTACCTTCAATCTTGAAGGGCCTGGAATGAGATGGTGGTATTCAATGGTTACATTGAAGAAACACGACATCATGGAGTAGAAATACTTCATATATATTTTCATGGAATAGTTATATCTAGAGTGTATGGTTGTGGAAAAATATATGGAATTTATTAACCTTTGATAAGGTGATAAGACTATGAATCGGTATGTAAACTAATTTACTAAACTTGTTCATTTTTCTCCTGAGGTTGTGAAAAATATGAAGCTGAAGGATAAAATATTCAAAATATTTCTTTGATATAATATCTGATCTTAGTTATTCATACTGAATATCACTTCTTATATGGATGTTCTAGATAGAGCATCGGTGTATAAGCATGACCTAGTTGGTATGTCAGGGTTAACAGGAGTTCCTCCTAATCTTAGTGGAATTTCTATTAGTTTCTTTAAAGTAAATATGAAGAGTGATGAGTCTCATGGTGGATCATGATATTGGGAATCATCCAAACCTTATGTGGTTTCTATATGAGGCCCTTATACTTTTTTTCAATGTGGAATGGTAAGGCATTTGACGTGATTTCATACTGAGGCATCGAAGATGTGTGGTTCATGTGGTAATTTAGGCCACCTAAAGAAGCTCTTTCATATCTTGTATACCCCATGAAGTGGAATAGGATCATCATCACCTAAGGTTACTACATTATAATCAGATTATTCAAGAACTAAGAGTTTTTATTCATAATAATCAAGAATGAATATAACCACCCTACTCTTCATTACAAAATAATTCATGATTTATTTCATAAAATTACACTTAATACAGCCCAAAATATCGATAATTCTAGTGATTTTCATATTAGGTACAGAACATAACATTTTTAACATGGGATTCAACAACATTATTGGAAACTTCCTTAACATGCCTCTAAAATTTAATAAATTTTTAAAATTGTACAAGATAACATGCGGAAAAACATAAGAAAGGGGTGATATATAAATCCTAGTAAGGGAATAAAAATGGAATAAGGTGATACATGTTAGAAAATAGGCTTATAAAAGGGGCATGTAAAGAGTAGGAATCATAAACATGAAAAATGAGACATGATATTACATGATAATCATAAAGGAAAAATGGAAAATGTGACAACAACTTAAAACACTGAATTACATACATAGGTAAAGGCTAAACCTGCTAGAAAATCATGGTGAAAAAGTCCCACAAATGAATCAGGTTCACTCCCCATCCCAACATGATTTATCATGATACTAAACATTACCCAATGCATTAGAGCACTATCAGGGAATACCCATCATCTTCATTTCATTCTTATGCTTAAGTGTGCCACATAAATCATAATACATGGATCCATTCATCATCATAATTTATTCCCTGATTAATGAGTGCGGAATAAATATATGTAATTCCATAATAAAAAATATATATGTTAATAAATGTGAACATCCTTGATAGGAAACAGTTAGGGTATTCACTACACAATTTTTTGGGCGTGGAAGATTGTGGTGAAATTTCGGAAGCATAATGGCATCACTTAAAGAATCATAAAAATGGTTTGATAAGAGAGAAAGGGGTCTCTAATCACATATACATAAAATGGATAGTAATGGGGACATGTAAAATCATATTCCATCATTATAAATTTGTAAATATAAGGCATAAGGTAATGAAGAAACCTGAATAAAGAAAATAATCATAACTATGTTTCGGCATGGTAACGGGTGTACATAAAGTATAATAGGAGGCTTCGTGAGTGGGAGAGGGTATATCATCACTTATAAATTAAATGGAAAGTTATTAAAATATGTAGGAATATATTCCAACATAATATAATGGAATTTAAGATATATAACATGAAATAAGTTCTTGAATTGAAATGAGAAGATAGAAATCCCCTAGGAAATTTTGGAATGGTAACGGGTGTACATAAAGGATATTGTGAGGCATAATGCAAGTGTAAAGGGTATCTAATAATGTATAAATCTAAAGAAAAGTTTTTGGGATATGTTATAACATATCCCAACATGAAAAAATGTAAATTAAGAAGCATAACACAAAAGAAGTGCTTGAATAAAAAAGGAGAGTGGAAGATCCCTTACTTTAGTGTGTGGATCCAAATGGTAGGAAAGGGCTTATAGAGAGCTTAGTGGCACCTTGGAAAGACTCTAGAGAGTGGATGGGAAAGTATGTATGTTATAAAAATATTTTTAGTGAATATAAATGGGATCTTGGGTGGGTTTATATAGGAAATGAGGGGAATGTCTTTATTATTTAGGTTTTGGACTCTACATAATAAAATATTCAAAACCACAAACCATTCCATAGTTTTTTCCCATGGTTTTTTTCCAAATGTGATTGTATTTTATTATTTTTTAAGTCCAAGGTATGATATTATTAAAATATTTCCCTTTCTTATGTGGAGATGAGTCACACTCTTAAAGAAATGATTTCAAAACATTAAAACATAATAATGGTTTTGGAGGATTCGTAATAGCTTTATAAAATAAATAAAATAAACTTAAAATCAAATTATTTTAAAATAAAAACATTTATTCGGTCTTGGATCCCATTTATAGTAATTATTACATCACTTTTGTATCATTGTGATGTCATAAAACACAAATTATATTTATATTATATTTAACTTTTACCTAAGAATTTGGCTATCTCAGAATATTGTGACAAAATCATTGTTTGACAATTTTTACAATCTGACTCCAAAAATAATATTCATTTTATTTATATAATTATCTAAATGTGTTAATTTCCATTTTAAAATAAAATATATTTTTATTAAGAAATGCCAGGTTTTTTAACAAAAATAGTTTTTGAACCCTTATAAAAATTACATTTGACGTCATCAAAATATATAATAATTATATTTGATAAAAATTATTTAAAAATATTATTAAAATATTATTTATTTAAAAAATCCATTAATTCATAAATTAATTGATTGAATTTGAATATTAACCAAAAATACAATTTATGCTTTATTGTATCAAAATAAAAATAATTTACAAAGTAACAATAATATGATAAAAATATATTCATTATTCTATAAAAACTAGTTTTAAAATTCATATTACTATGGTATTGATACATATTACTTTAATACACCATAAAATCCCTAAGAGTAGGTGTGTGATGGTGGGACATTCATGGGGTGGTTTGGAAAACATGGTTTGGGTCGTGATCTCGATGACCTTGATCTTTTATCATAAATGGTTTCACTCATGCTTAAGTTATGGGATCTCAGCTTGGGTTTGGTCATGGGAAAATTCCAGAAATGTTATCACCCTTGGAAGCTTCGATAAATGTTATCTCCCTTGTAAATTAGATTTTTTAACATCATATGTTTATACTAATCATGGGATTAATATTCACCGGTTATATTATCACTAGTAATGATACTTAAACGTCATTTAAATCTAGTTATATATGATAAAAAATAAATTCATGTGTTTTCAATAACCATATTACTTAATAAGAAATTTAATTGAATCAAAAGGTGAATTTTATTTATAAAATCTCAGGTCATTACAATCTTCCCCCCATTAGAAATTTTTCCCTAGAAATTTTTTTCCCACACTAAAACAGATGAGGGAAACTCTACTTCATCACCTCCTCTAGTTCCCATGTTACTTCTTCAAACTTGTAGTTTCTCCAAAACACTTTGACAAGGTGTATTGTATTATTTTGTATAACTTTTTTTCTATGATGAAAGATATTCACCGACTTCTCTTCATAGGAAATTTCATTCTCCAATGGTACTACCTCTGGATTTAGTGCATGTGAGGGATTTGGTATGTACTTCTTCAAGAGGCATACATGAAATTCATCTTGTACTTGAGATAGGTTCAGTGGGATTGATAATTGATATGGCATCACTCCGATGCAATCAGGGATATAAAAGGGGTCTATGTATCTTGGAATAAGATTTCCATTCATCCCAAATCTAATCAGTTTCCTTCATGGATATATTTAGAAGAATTCCATGTGTCAAACATCAAACTCTAAGTCTCATCGATGATTTTAATCATAGCTCTTTTATCAACTATGATAATCCTCGATGTGTTGATGAATGGTCTTAACCTTTTCCACCACTTCATCAACCATTTTAGGACCTAACCGTTTTCATTACCCAACTTCATCCCAGCATGCAGGTTTTATCCACCTCTTCCCATAAAGGGATTCATAGAGATCCATATGGATGCTTGAGTGGAAATTGTTGTAGTAAGAGAACTAAATCAAAGGAATATGTCAGTCCCATCCTCTTTTGAAGTTCATAAAACACTCTCTCAACATGTATTCCAATGTATGAATAGTCCACTCTGACTGGGATATAGTTTGAGGATGATAGGACATACTGATGTTCAACTCAGTGTTTAAATCATGTTGGAGACTCTTTTAAAACATTGATGTGAATCTCAGATCTTGATCATATAAAATTGATAATGGTTCTCCATGAAGCCTTACCACTTATCTGGTGTATATCTATGAAATTTGATCCAGGTAGAAGTCCTTTTTAATTCAGATAAAGTGAGTTTTCTTTGTAAGACAATCCACAAAAACCCATATAGCATTGTTTCCCTTAGATATCTTCATAATTTTGATGATAAATTCCATGGTTATGTTCTCCCATTTCCATGTTGATATTGGTAATTATTGCATCATCTTCTTATACTTATTTCTTTTAAGATTCACTTACTATCTTTCTATGAACTTTGATGTATATTCAGTGATATCCTTATTCATATTGTCCCACCAATAGTTCTCACAGATATCTTGATACATATTTGTGCTTCTTGGGTGAATTGAGAAAGTTGAACTATGTGCATCATCCAACAATTCCTTATTTAACTCAGGATTTGATGGAACACATAGTCTTTACCCAACTCTCCCAATTCCTTCTTCACCAGTTCTAAACTTTGTGGATTTCCCCTTTCTCATGGCTTCTGCCTTTTTCATAATTTCCACAATGTTTCTTTTATAATCCTTTATTTTCTCCATAAGGGGTGGTTAGGAAATAATTTGAGAATGGATTGATGATATTCCTTTCTTAATGATTCCCACATCCATCCTTTTTAGATCTAAGATGATTGGATCCTTCTCAATTATCATTATTGATGAAGATGCATTTTATTTTCTACTTAGAGCATCTACCACCTAATTTTATTTACCAGGATAGTAGCGGATTGAGATTTTATAATCTTTGATGAGATATAACCATCTTATTTGGTTCATATTAAGCTCTTTCTGTGTGAATATATATATTTTAGGCTCTTGTGATCAGTATATATCTCACATTTATCCCCATAAATATAATGTCACTAGATTTTCAACACAAAGATCATTTTTTTCAACTTCATATCATATGCGGGATAGTTTTCTTGTGGTTTTTTTGATACCTTGAGGCGTAGTCTATCACTTTATCATTTTTCATCACTACATAGCCTAATCCATTATTTGATGCATTTTTTTATACCACAAATATTTCCCCAATTATCGATAGTATGAGCACTAGTGTAGTTATAAGCCCCTTTTTGAGATCCTTAAATCTTTCCTTACAATCTTTCATCTAGAAAAACTTCACTCCCTTTCAAGTTACCTTAGTAAGAGGGTTTGAAAATCATGAGAAATTTCATAAAAACCATTGATAATACCAATCTAACCCAAGGAAACTAAAAATATCTATCATTGAGATTGGCCTCGACCATCCTTAAATTACTTTTTCCTTTTAAGGGTCCATAGATATCCCATTCCTTGTGGTAATATACCCCAATAATGAATCTTCCTTCAAACAAAACTCATATTTTTTATACTTTGCATAAATTTTCTCCATCCATATGGTCTTTAGCATAGTGCTCAAATTATTCTCATTCTTTTCCTTTATTTGGAATTATATTAGAATATTGTCTGTAAAGACTAAAATAAATTTTTCTAGGTAATATTTAAACACTTTATTCATCAAGTCCATGAATATTGATGGAGCATTAGTGAGTCTGAATGGAATCACTATGAACTCATAGTGCTTGCACCTTGTACAAAAAGTGGTCTGGGGAATATCTTCCTTCTTCACCCTTACTTAATAATATCTCGACCAAAGATTCACCTTGGATAATAATTATGCTCCACGTAGCTAATCGAACAAGTTCCACACACTATTAGAAAACTAGGCTATAGCCACGGTTTAAAACTGTAATTATAGACCCAAAAAATATGGATATAGTTAATAGCCATGGTTTTATAGGCCTTGGATGCTATTGGTGTCGCTATAGGACAATACCTATAGCCATGGTTTAAAACTATGGCAATAGGGAAACTATCATGGTTCAAACCGTGGTAATATGGCTACTTCCATTTTTCAAACTGTGTCAATAGGGCTACTACCACTGTTCAAACTGTGGAAATAGGTGTACTCCTACAGTTTACAACTGTGAAAGTAGAAATAGAAATTTTCACTTAAAGCCATGGTTAAAAACTATGACTATAGGCTCTGAATTACAAAAACAAAATTGGCACCCTATAGCCTTATAAATTCCATATAGAGGATTGAAAAATAGACCACCACCACTCCTTTTTATCCTAGTTAAAAAAATAGAAATCTATTTAGACAAAATCTAGCTAAATAGTTAGAATCACCATTGAATGGGTATGACTGTATTGTATATTTCCATAACTATAAGAAAACGAATAACATTAGGAGATCCAATGGAAATAGCACTAAGTAGATCTATGTATTTAAATGCATCCCTACTCTCATTCCTGTAAACACCACTGATATAGCATCGTCTGATATTATTTAATTCTCAGTAAGTGTTCTAGTTTTATCGGTAAAACAAATACATTGTTTACTTTAAAGATCTGCATGAACATTTTATAGATATTGATATCAAGATTAAATACTAGCTCTTCCCTCTATTGGAATATCCATTAAATATAGATATTGTCTACTATAATTTTTTCCCACAAAACATACTCTTGTGTGGGAACCAAAAAGACTTGGTGCTTTAAAGAGTCAGGCATTGGATAACACCCTATAGGTTTATTCTCATTTGGAGAGTGTTGAATCAAAGTCTTTTCGCACCCCATGTACCCTCCCCTACCCCTTCCAATAGAACCCAGCACCCCATGCACCACCACACACCCCATGAACCCCCTAAACACCCCTTTCACCCTCCCAATTCCCCTTACAACAGAACCCAGCACCCCCACCCCCTTCTCACCCCATGCACACCCCCATGCACCCCCCCCCCCCTCACACCACTACACACACCCATAAACACCCCCTGCACACCATGCACACCCCCTATACCCCCGTCCCCTTACAACAGAACTCAAAATATGCCTCATCCCCCCAACCCCTTATGACAGAACCCATCACACCCCCTACCCCCACCCCCCTCACACACCCCATTCACCCCTTGAACCCCCCCCCACCTCTGTCCCTTGCAATATAACCTGACCCCTCCCCCCTCCCCCCTCCGCTACACCCCCCTACACACCCCTATACACCCCCTACACCCTCCCCCTTCTCCTTGAAATAGAACATAGCACCCCCCCCCCCCCCACACACACCCCATGCACCCCTTGCACACCCCATGCACACCCACCATACACACCCCATGCCCCCTCCCACTGCCCCTTGTAATAGAACCCAACACACCACCTTTCCCCCTCCCATGCACACCCCCACCCCCTGTACACCCCATGAACCCCCTGCAGACCCCCCCCCCCCCTCGCACCATCCCCATGCCCCTTGTGACAGAACCTAGAATTCACCCTCCCCTACCCCCATCACACCCCCTACCCCATGCCCCTCCCCTGCACACCCCATGCACCCCTAGTACACCCCCTCCCCCTGCACTCCCCATGCACCCCCTACACACCCCCTACACCCTCCCCATACCCTTGCAACAAAACCCCACACACACCCTCCCCTACCCCCAGCACACCTACTCCCCCATGCACACCCCTTACCCCTACACCTTGGACATCTTACCAACTGACTACGAACTATGATCTGTTAGGTTTACTTATTAGAAGAATAATTATCTTCATGGACTAACTCGACAATATGTTGATAGATCGAGATTTAATGGTTACTATTGGTGTTTTGGATCCTTTAAGAACATAGCCTAAAATTTAAGGTTTAATATTTCAATACCATGGAATAATGTTGAGATAATGGGGGTATTCTAAAAAAAAGATTAAGTATGTCTGTGAGAGATAACAATAACCTCAAGTTTTAAAAAACTGAAACTATGAAATTAGAAAAGAAGACTCCACGGATTACTAAATATGAATAAGATAAAATAATAAGATTGTAATGTGGAAAAAAATTTATTTAAGATGGAAATTTGAAGGAATCAAAATGTTTTTCTCATGATGAAAGAATAATAAGAAAAATGGATGATCAGAATGAATTTTATGAAAAATGTGTTTACAAAGGGGGTTGTTGGGATTGATTGAGAATTGTATGAATTCATTTTGAGTGGAAATTTTTACCTATGTAAATTTAAATCGAGATTTATTTTGACTAAATAAAGGTAATACTTGAACATAACTACTTATATAAAAGTAGTATAAATCCTTTATAAAGGTAAGTTAGGGATTCAGTAGCTGTACAAACGTAATTGATGCTCTATATGAAGGTTTCACTAAAATTAGGTAGATGTATAAAGGTAATTAGATACCTATGTAAAGGTGGACTCACATTGCATAAAGGTCATTGGGAGATTTCACTACCTACGTTAAGGTATTCTAATCACTATATAAATGTAAGGAAAGAATTTATGGGCTATTTCAGGTGATACTAATCTATGTAAATGTCATTCACGACCTACATAAAGGTCACTCTAAATAAACTGATACTATATCAAGGTAATTTGTGACCTATATTGAATCCATTTGAATCCCATACAATCATGAAAAGGAGACTATATCATGATAGTCCTTGTTATGTTAATTTTTGAAGGGATTTCTCAAAGGGTAGGGAATTTTTAAAAAAGTCTTGTTTCATGACATGTTATTTATTTATTTTTTAATAAAAGAGGTGAAAGTAACCTGAACAAGATACATGTATCATTCCTTATATAGATCGGTAAAAATAAATTTATATCCCTGTGGTCGGGTGCTAACCCTTCTGTTTTACAAGGTAAATGTATATTTAAATAATCTAATAAAATTTAATCATAGTTTCATTTTATTATCCAATAAACTTAAAAGAATTATATTCTTATTAAATTATTCCTTGAAAAAGTTATTGGTTATTAAAAAACCAGTTTTTAAGACAATAAATCAATTAAGAAAACAATTTTTTAAAACAATCCAGTAATTATATAATTCAAATTAAAGGTTTAGGTAGAGGGAACCTACCTCAACCTCAAGGTACACTGCTTTTGACGAAAACAACTCAAATATTCTTTTTATTCCTCTTGCATTCATATGTAACTTCACATATATATAAGGGCACCTAGCCCCTATGTACATATTTTCAGGGAAAAATATGCACAAGGGGGTCCTTATATATATGTTTATACATGCATATACCTCTTTACACTTAAACATGTTAATTTTTTATAACTATATATAATCACACCTATCCCCAATATATATATTCATACTACCATGAGTGAATATATATAAATGGGGAAATTATATATGTATATTCCCATCTATGCATACATATGTAATCCTTATTTAATGGTGACTCGAATCCACCTCAATGAGATCTAAAACGCACTACAAAAATATATGGAACCCAAAAATCACAAAATCTCTAATTAAAATTAGGCCAAAGAATAAAAATGGAATTAACCTTACCCAAATATGATGTTGAACTCACTGTCTTCAATGGTGGTGGATAGGACCAGCCGCATCATAAGAAACAACCTATAATGAAATAGTGCGAAAAGAAAAGAGATATAATGACTTCTTTTATATATATGTTATTAGTGTTTCAATTTAACATGATAAATGGTACATGAATCTATAACCAAAAATGAACAAATAATATTCAAATTGATATGTATATCCCAATACTAAATAACATGATCATTAATAAAGGATTTTTGTTCAAATTCCCTCATCATCGGAGCTGAAAAAAACCTTATTTAATTTAGAATGTAATGAAAATTATTATTTTTTCAATTTCCCTCATCATCCTGATCATTTCCATTCAGGGAACCCAAACTATTATAAATTATATTATCAGATGATAAGCCTTCCTCTTTATTGGGTATTCAATGATAACAATACATTTTTCCCATCAATTCATTTGGTATTCCCCATAAAGGACTATAATGCACATTCACACCCCATTTTAATGATAGTGTGTTTTCACTCAACCTGATTTGTATCACTGAAGTACCTTTAAAATAAAATAAGTCAACAACAGATTCAATAATTATAGTATATGATGTGATGGAACAGTAGAATCTTCCACTATATTTAAAGCTCGGGCAGTTTCAAATTCTAAAAGGACATCACTTAAGAAATAACAGGATTCACCATAAGGTTCATCCCAATAACCTTTCTAGAAAGAATACTCAAGAAATAAGAAACACAAATATAATCCATTCATGTTTCCAAAACAAAATGAATGAGTCCCAGTTCACCAGGGGGAAAATTTCTAAAGCACCCATTCATCAAAGAAAAACACATACCAAAACATTGAATTTCCAAAAGCACACTTTCTTGTTAAAAACACTATATTACATAAGGAATCAAAACTCTTTGTTTAGAGACACTTGTTTGAAAAACATGGCATGGTAAAACCAAATTCTCCCCCTGCACACCCTGCACACACCCAGTATAACCCCTGCACACCCCCTCTCCCTCCACTACACACTTCCTTCCCCCTGCACACACTCCCTCCACCCCCTACACACACCCCCTGCCCCTACCACTTGCACCCTGCACAACCCCTATAAAAACTCCCTCCACCCCTTACACACACTTCAGGCCCCTATACCATGCACACCCCCATAACACACCCAGTACCCACCCCCTACACACACCCCCTACACCCTGCACACCCCCAGAACACACCCAATAACCACCCCCTGTATACCCCAGCACAACCCATGCACACCCCCTCCATTATGCACTTCCTGCCCCATACACACACTCCCTCCACCCCCTTCCCCCTACACCCTACACCCTGCACACCCCCTACACCCACCCCCTACATACACCCTGCTTTCCCACTGCACCGCCGTATACACACCCTCCACACCCCCTCCACCCCCTACACCCCATGTACACCCTTGCACAACCCCAGAACAACCCCTGTAAAACCCCTCCGTAGTCTAAAATAAAACACAGACCAAAAACTAAATTCAAGATTAAAAAGAGCCTATGTAAAGAAAGGATGAGAACTATAGAGGAATAGTGAATGTGCTAAATGGGACTCTAACCAAACATACCACCAACACCAATTCCATATGGATTTTGAAAAACTGAACAGTTCCCACCATTGCATTCGATGATGATTTATTCTCTATTATCTACACATTCAATATCTCCTCCCTTAGTTTTCTAAGATATGATTGGGGATATGAGTGATTTTTAACAGTTTAGTCCATGAAAGTGTCCATTTGATCTATGGTACACTAATTTAGATTTATTTCATGAGATTTTGTGCATTGGGAGAGGATGTTCATGTATCGAGTCTTAAGGACCATAGTTTGATTTTCATCCACCTTGAGGGATGAACTACTCATGAAATGAGTTAAAATATAACAGTACCTCCAAGTTAACACTATGTTACTTAATATTAACTCAAATAACACACAATAGTGACCTTCAGTTAAATAAGGCTTGAAATAGTAAATAAGATCATATGTGAGAATAATATAGTAGTACATAAGATTAACTATGAAGATTCAAAATTAACACAATATTAAATTTAATGATACATAAAAGGAACCTATGGTTTTTAGTGGGGATGAATAATTTTTCCTTGGATAGATATTACATCCTTCCTGAAGCCCTTGTAATGACCCTATTAAGAGTATTGCATCCATGGAACACCAATACATCCTTAGTGTGTTCCCCTTGGATTATCCCAATTAGGTGGACTAAGTAAAATATTGATGTCCATGTTTTATTTACTTTTTTGATATGTGTATGTTGTGTGGTATGGGTGAATTAAAGTGAAATAACAAGTTGAATGATTTTTCTTACTAAAATGAGAATAACATCCTCAGAGAAGAAAATAAACAAGTAAAATATAAAAGATAAAATTTGGTAACACCTTGATCCTCCCCACTCAGTTTTTATCTAGTTCCAATAAGAGGTATCAAAGCCTAAAGTTTTTATGATTATTCAACCAAAAATATATAGTTTGGGAATATTTGAATAATATATATAGATTTACTAAGTAAGGATCCAATATTTAATGGGAATCAATATTTCAAGTGGGAAAAAGAAATTCTTGTTATATTTTGATGAATATTTCAGTATTCCTTATCATGTTTTGTTGGATGGGAATTTATTTGAAAGTTAGTATAGGGTTTTTTATGAGTTCGATCAATGAAATATTAAAATTGATTATCATTATAATAAGGCATTGAAAAATTATTTAGAATAAAATGTATTTGAAATTTTAAATCACTACAAGCCTTCCAAAGACATGTAAATAACGTTAAAAGGATTTTATGGTAAAAAATCAATCTTTAAGAAGGGAAGAGGGGTTTCTTTTAATGATGATCATTAAATTAATTAATAATTTCGTTTTTTTTTAAATTCAAATGAAGAAGATCAATAATAGAGACATCAAGAAACTGGATACTCCTATCTAGTTAAAAAAATGATTCATTGTGCATATTTATTTCAAACCATATATAAGATTCTTTATGAAAAACTAAAAATAGTGATTATATATCACTTAAATATATTAAAGATAAATAAACCACGTCATGTGGTAAATCTAGAAATTATTGGTACAACCCAAAAGAGAAAATTAAAGTCTTGGAAAATGAATTGAAAGTTTTGAAAGATGAAGAATAAATGAATTGTGACCTCATAGAAGAATTTAGGTAAACCATATAAAATATAGGAAAGAAAATTTAGGGAAAAGTAATATTATTGAGTCGCTTGTTCAATAAGTAAATAATTTGAATGAGGAAAAACATGAGTTATCCATAGTCTTCTCTAAGGAACAACATGAAGAACAAATTAAGATAACATTAAGTGAAAGGAATTATCAAATTCAGAATTTAGAAGGAAAACTAGAAGATAAGGAGATATAGATTAAGAATCCAGGGGATGATATTTATATCATAAGAAGGATGAAAAAAAACTTAATAAACTCATTTGAAAACTATAACTAGTACTATGAATAACAATAATAGGGTTTCTATAAAAATGCAGTATATATCTAGTATAAATCATGTAAGAGGAACTCAAAAAACTATTGTGATGAAGTGATATTTTTTTCGAAGTAATAAACACTAAATGAGTGCATATAAGGAATCTAGAGAGTTCAATAGTAAGGAATCTTCTTCTACAACCATATTTTAACCAAACAACGCATTATGAGGTATTCTTTTCTTTGGAATTTTTATATTTTTCTTAATATTGATCATTTTTAAATTAACTATAGCATCCAAAGAGATGGGGATATTAGGTTAAGATTCTCCATTCTCATAACTAGAAGAATTCATGAATTTTAGAATGAAAAATATATTTTTCACAAAAATATATTTATGGTGAAAGATAGATATGAAAAAATAAATCAAAAGGAGAGGTCCAAGTTATCTTTCATTTCCAGGTCACAACAGCCCTTATGGATGGAGAATAAGGCCATTGGAATAAGAATTCATGATATAGAAAAAAACTTCTCTATTGAATAACGAGTTTTCTATCTTGAGAAAATTCACTGAAGTAAAAAAATTGATCAAACGCCAAAGATAGTGTACCCTCTATGGCCTACCTGAGGATAAAATAAGCATTCTTGGAAAGATATTTGTAATGAATTGATTTCTATCATGATAAAAAATGGATAATTATTTCATCAATCATAATATAGAAAAAAGATCGAAGGAATATCTATTAAGTACCAATAAATCTAAAGCAAATATGATGGTGGATTTGGATATTAGGTAATAGACATATTTAACTGCTTTTATCTAGGTCAATATAAAACATAAATAGAGGTAAAAATCTCCCATTGTTATTTATTATTTATAAATGTTAGTTTAAATTTTTGAATTCTTATACACTCATGGTTCCTTATGATGTTATTATATCTTACAAAAATAGGATTTCTTATAATCTACCAACAATATTATAAAATAAAAAAACCTTACACATGCCTATATCATATAAAACATTATATATCTTATGAAATTTCATAAGATATGATACTTATCTATTTTTATCCTTAAACTCCAAATTCCATAATTCTTAAAATTAATTTAGGGCTTCTCCAAAGAAACCCTAAGCCTTCTCAAACTCTTAAAATAAACACAAAACAACTTCAAATAACTTAGGATATTATTAAAATAATTCAAAACTCATCCATTTTGTTTACAAAGAACATTAAAACATATTTGAAAATAATTTTTTGTTATTTCAAGTGGATAACTACATTCTCATGGAAGCCTTAACTTCATCCATCAATAGTCTTCATCCAAGTGTGTTTTGATCACTGATTCTAGTATCCTTCATTCTCAATACACCATTGATGGATTCTCCACTATACAAGCTATCTATTCTCAATTATTTTAACCAGTTTTAACCTTTTAATTAAATATATAGAATATTTACAACATGACTCTTCATTTATATTTAACCAAATGTTTGGTCCGTACCCTCATCCCCTTTGGGTTATATCTCAATATATCACCCATATTCCCCAAGACATACATATTGAAACATATTAATAATAAATATAACCAACACAAAACATTGGGAACTTTAGTTTAGGTATAAATTAGTTTCTTCTGATAGGACAACATTAATGGAATATAAGTTAAATTAAATTGAAAAGAATAACATGTTGGGTTTAGTTTTTCTTTATATGGATAAAAAATTCATAGTTACAAGGTATGGTTTCTAGAATAATCTCAACGAGAAAAGAGAAGTATCACAAAATGCACTAAAAAATATAAATAACCCAAAAATCAAAAAATACTTCATTAATATTGGGACAAAGAATAAAAAAAGAAGAAATATTACTTGAATACAAGGTCGAACTCACTACCTTCAATGGTGGTGGATAGAACCAGACTCATCATTAGAAACAACCTATAAGAAAATAATGGGAAAATAAGTGAGATATAATGACTTCTTATATATATGTGATTGGTGTGTCAACTGTACATGATAAATGATACATAACTCTATAACCAACAATGAATAATGATTATTCCAATTTATATTTACATCCTAATAATAAATAACATGATTGTTAATAAAAAAAATTCAAATGAAATCTAATGTCATTCTATATTAGTAATGCAAAATGGGCTGGTCGGGGCATGGTGGGCCAAGCCCGCATAGGTTTGTGCCCGCGTGGGTGAAGGTTCCAGGCACAGCGGAAGCAGATAGGTGGATGTGCCCACTTAGCTTTTTTTTCATTAACAATGATCAATGCGGGATCAATAAGATGATAAACGCCAGTCTCCATAGATCAAATCACAGAAATGGAAAAAGAAAAGGAAATTCCCAAAACCACAAAGTAGGATCGTTACAGGTTGATTATAATGAATTTAATCAATTTAAAAGAAATACCTTTTGGTTGTTCTTTCTTTATTGATGTTCTTGATCACATTCCAATGTGATTCGTCGTTGTGTCGTAGAATCCAAGTGTAGACTTCCTCTAGCGGTGATCCACATGTGTACCTCGTATCTCGGGACGTCTCCAAAGGAGTCTCCAGGTGCTTTCATGGAGAAACCTTTTCTTGAGGTGTCCACCTTAGATCATCTTGATCTGATAGAAGAGGATCTCTCTCAGTCTTGAGAGTGTTCTTGGAGGAAGAGGTTCTTTAGGCCTTGAAATAATTCTCCAGAGTTATTGTGTACAATGATTCTCTTGTGTAAGGAAAAGAGTTGGGGTTTTGAGGATATTTATAATCAGGTTTGAGGTTGTAGAGTTATGACAATAAATAAATGCATTACACATTTTATTTATTTCATTGACTATTATTTAAAACCCTCATGTCGAATAATTAATTCCTTGAAATGCGCCCACGCTGATTATAATAAATATAATTTAATAAAATGATATTTCCCCAAAATCCTGAATTGAAAAACTACACGGTGTGTATTAATAAATACATGGCGTGCACTTGTTTTCAAAATAAAACTACACGACATGTAATCTTTGATACACGGTGTGTACTTGTTTTATTTTATTCTTCCTCCAACATTAAAACGATTTAGGATTCCTTGAATAATTATTAAACCACATACGGGAATAATCTTTATTCTACTTGAGATACTTGAGTACACTTAATGTATGACACTCTAGGCCTCTTTCTCGTTGCTATTAGGCGAGATTGCCTAAAGTACAAGATTACTATCTAGAAACGGGTCAAGTCACCCAAGAGAAAGAAGTTGACGCCGCATTGACGTATCACCTCATACGAACGCTTACTGTGTCATTTAATCCCTTTGTCTCGATATCTCATCAAGCAGGTTTCATGGCAGTGTCGTAAACCTATATGCTTGATCCGTCGTTCTTTGAATACTTGAAATAAACTAGTTGTTTACACCCTGTCCATGGAATTTAATGCGACAATTCTATTTCAATCAAAGGGCCGAGATATCAACTTCTATAAATGGAAAGGAAAAATCCTTCCTTGACTTATCCATTAACAACATGTCACTCATGATGCACCCAACGTACCCTACTTCCCACCAACTGTCTGCGTGATGGTTTTCATCAGTAAATCTAAGTGCGCGAGTCATGACATGAGTTAATGATAATCTTCCAGTCTAAGGACCATTACACATGCTTGTAGATAGAAATTTCTGATGACACCAAGACATGCAGAATTGCTACTGGCGGGTCTGTTCTCATAATCTCCCTTCTTGGAGATTACCAAGTGCGAACTCCATGAGAGAGAGTCTCGTCTTCTTACAAGTACTCGCACATGACGGTCTGTATACTATGTTTCCAATCATAGTATGTCATCCAAATGTAGAACTTTATTTAAGAATATTGTTATAGCATTTCAAGGTTCTCATCATAGAGAGGATCTTCCATGACCTTATCAATGCAACAAATATTCCAGGACATTATTATATTATAGTCATGCAGAAAAATGAACAATATATAATAATTGAACATTCATATAATCAAAGTACAAAATAGTTGGTTCTCAGGACACCAACCCTTACAAACTCCCACTTGGACTAGATCTAACTACCTACGACTTTTAGTCCGCTAGACCTCACATGATGATAATGTTTCTACTAAGTCAAGGCTTTAGTCAAGGGGTCAACCATGTTGTATTCAATGGAAATACTGCTCACTACAACTTCACCTCTCTGAGAAAAATCCCTCAAGAGATGATACTTCCGAAGTATGTTCTTTGTCTGCTGATGTGAACTTGCCTCTTTTTCAAGTGTCACCGCCATAGTATTATCACAATTAAGTGTGATAGGATCTTTACTGCTTGGTACTATATCTAGCTCTTAGATGAATCTTCGCATCCATACTGCTTCTTTAGCTACCTCAGAAGTTGTGATATACTCAAACTCCGCTGTGGAATATGCCACAACACTTTTCTTTGATCTCTTCTAGCTCACTGCACCTCCATTCAAACTGAAGATGTATCCAGTCTACGACTTCATGTCATCTTGATCAGTCTGGAAACTAGCATCCACATGTCCTCTGATGACTAGTTCCTCATCTCCTCCATAAACCAAGAACATATCCTTAGTACGCCTCAGATACTTAAGGATAGTCTTGACTGCCATCCAATGGTGGTCTCATGGATCAGCTTGATATTTTCCTACCGCACTTAATGCATAAGCAACATCTAGCCTCGTACATAGCACAACATACATGACAGACCCAATCACGAATGCGTAAGGGATCCTTGTCATTCTCTCTCTTTCCTAATTTATCTGAGGAAACATTTTCTTGGAAAGATGAATGTCATGTGACACTGGCAATAATCCCCTCTTGGACTATTCCATACTGAATCTCTTCTGTATCTTGTCAATGTATGTACTTTGAATCAGGCCCCGCATTCTCTTGGATCTATCACGATGGATCTTGATCCCAATAATATATGTTGCCTCACCAAAGTATTTAATGGAGAATCTTTCTTTCAACCACACCTTAACTGACTGTAAGACATGTACTTAGTTTCCAATTAGTAATATGTCATCAACATATACTATTAGGAAAACGAATGCACTTCAACTAAACCTCTTGTAGACACAAGTCTCACATTCGTTCTTAACAAATCAAAATTTTGTTACAGCTTCATCAAAATGAATGTTCCATGACCTTGATGCTTGTTTTAATCCATAAATGGTTTTCTGCAACTTTCATACCTTGTTGGCATCCTTTGGAGTCACAAACCCTTCAGGTTGTGTCATGTAGACATCTTCCTGGAGGTTCCTGTTAAGGAATGTTGTTTTGAAATTCATTTTCCAAATTTCAAAGTCATGGTAAGCGGCAATGGACAATAGGATTCTGATGGATTTCAGCATCGCAACTGGTGAAAAGGTTTCATCATAGTCAATTCCTTAACGCTATATAAAAACTTTTGCAACCAGTCATGCCTTATAGGTGCTAACTTTCCCCTCCATGTCCAGTTTCTTCTTGAATACCTATTTATTACCAATAGTCTTTACATCAAATGGAGGATCTACCAAAATCCAAACTTGGTTTTGGTACATGGAATCCATTTCAGAATTCATGTCTTCGTGCCACATGGAAACGTTTGTGCCTTTAACTACTTCCTTGTAGGTAAGAAGATCATCATTGTCAACCAATAATGAGTCACCATCCTCGGTGACAAGAAAACCATATCGTTTTGGTTCTCTCACCTCTGTCGTGCTCCTACACAGTTCTTGTGTCTCTAAAATAGATTGTTCTTAAACAGGGCTTTGTGGAATATGTTCCTGTACCAACTCCTGTGTATCTTGATCCTCAACTTCATATAAGTCTATCTCACTCCCACTATCTCTTTTGGAGATGTTCTCCCTCTCAAGAAATATGGAATGGCTTGCCACTGTAACCTTTTTGTCTGAGGGGTTATAGAGGTAATATCCCCTTGTTTCCTTGGGATATCCTATAAAGATACACTTTTTTCCTTGGGGTTCAAGTTTGTTACCTGAATAGGCCTTAAAAAATTCTTCGCTACCCCACACATGTAAATTCGATAACATGTCTTTGCGTCCACTCCATAACTCGTATGGAATACCATTTATCGATTTAGTTGGTACTTGGTTTAGTATGTGTGTTTCTCTTTGTAATGAATATCCCCAAAAGGATAATGGAAGACTCTCATGACTCATCATTGATCTCACCATGTCCAACAGGGTGCGGTTCCTCCTTTCACTTACACCATTCCACTGAGGTGTATAAGGAAGAGTGAGTTGAGATAGAATCCCCAACTCCCGTAAGAAATCAATGAAGTCCTAATTAAGATATTCGCCTCCTCTGTCTGAGCGGAGTTTCTTAATCTTCTTACCAAGCTAGTTCTCAACTTCATTCTGGTATTCTTTGAACCGATCAAAAGAATCTGACTTATACCTCATTATGTAAATATATCCATATCTACTAAAATCATTAGTAAAAGTTATGAAGTACGAGAACCCACCACTTGCTTCAACTGGAAATGGTCCACAAAAATCTGTGTGAACTAATTATAGAATCTCTTTAGCCCTTTCACCTTTACCACTAAATGGGGCTTTGGTCATTTTTCCTTGTAGACACGCATGACATACACTAAGTGGTTTTAGTTCGAAAGAATCTAAATACCCATCTTGATGTAATTTTGTCAAATGTTTCTCATTGACATGACCTAGCCAATGATGCCAAAGTTGGGTGTGGTATGAGTCATGTGAATTAACTTTGTCATCGATTTCCATTACTTGGTTTGTGTATTCTAACACATAAGGTCTGTTATATAAATGTGACCTAACAAAACAAATTCTATCTTTATAAAAGTACCAACATTCATTTCCAAACATGAACATGAATCCATCAGTATCTAATTTGGATACTGAAATAATGTTTTTAGTAACAGAATCCACATAATAACAACCCTTTAACACCAATATCATTCCAGTTGGCAATGTGAGGTGGTAGTCCCCGACAGCTACAGCAGGAAATCTGGCTCCATTGGCTGCTCGTAGATCTACCTCACCTCGATCAATCTTTCTGAATCTACATAGTTCTTATATTTGGATACAGATGTGAGCACCAAAAGCAGTATCTAATACCCAATTAGTAGAAACAGATAGATTGTATTCGATAACAAATGCACCTAAAGCTTTTCCTTTCTTCCTTAGTTGGGTGCAATTTTTCTTCTAGTGGCCCTTCTTGTCACATGCAAAATAGACAACATCATGTTGCTTTGCCTCCCCTTTGATCTTCCTTTTCTTGGAAGGCCTTGAAGAAGATTTGGGCTTAAATCTCTTATCCTTCCCTTTACTTTTATTCACCATGAGGACAGAAGGTTTTTCATGCTTCATGTCATTTTCCACTTGGCGAATGAGGATAAGAAGATCAGACATAGACTTCTCAATGTTGTTCATGTTGAAGTTCACAAAAAAGTTAGAGAAGCTATGGGGGAGTGATGCAAGAATGAGATCATTACCCAGTTCTTCGGGGAGTTTAAACCCTAGAACCTCCGAGCGCTCAATGTATCCAATTAGCTTGACTACATGAGGCCCAACTGGGGAACCCTCTCCAAGCTTGCTCTGGAATAGAGCCATGGAGATCTCAAACCTTTCATGTCTTGCTCTCTCCTGGTATAGACCACGAATATGCTCGAGCATTCTATAGGCATTCATGTCTTCATGAGACTTCATGATCTCACTAGACATTGATGATAACATCAAACATTTAACGTCGAGTGCATTGTTCAAATGTTGATCATAAACTAGTAAATCTTCATCACTCTCCCCTGGGGTAGGGGAATCAGGAAGTGAGGACTCCAACACGTAAAACTTTCATTCATGGTGTAGGATAACCCAAAGGCGCCTAAAACATTCATGAAAGTTTCTACCAATGAGGATATTGTCTTTATCCAGAATTGATCACAGAGAAAATGTGGTTGACGAGTTTGTAATTTCGATTCTAGAAATTAAAAGAGCAGATTTATCAGTACTTTCTTGATTACATTTTTATGAGAAATAATAAATGAATTTATTAATTCTCCCACTATTTTATCAAGTCCCAACGGCCCTCACCATTGAGCTCAGAATGTCCAGTTTCTTTGACATTATAGTGGAAAGGATCCATATTCCCCTTCACATAACCCCAAAAAGGGTTGGTCAAGCTATTTGATGGTATTTAGGTAGGAAGGTCTTTGTCAACTATGAGCTTATAGTTCCTTGATCTGTTGAGTGGACTCCCCAATCCTGAAATCCTAACTTGGATTTCCTCAAATATTGCCTCCAATATTACACCAAGTCTAGCAAGTGCTACTCCTCTTGATATAATATGGTTAAGTCAACCCAAAATCTATCATAAGGGCTTCCTTTATAAAAGTAAGTGTCTGAACAAGGGTTGGTCAAACACATAGTTTTATTGAGTCTTTCCCTTAATCAAATAATGGAAGGCTTGATCTGACTTTATATGGTATTGAGAGATTTTAATCTTTTATGCGTAGTTTCTTGTTATCACATGCTTGTTAATATTAAGTGATTCTTGCTTAAGTGATTAACCATGTTCAAATAATGTTTACGCATAGTCCGGTTTTATTTTATTCCATCTTTGCATGCTTGTTTATTTCATTAATTATGTGATCACGAAAACACATACAAAATAAATAAACCATGAAAGTAGATAGAAATAAAATAAGATGGTATGATAATGAGCTTCTATTGATTAGCTTATCTAGCGGTTCGATAAGATAACCCTGTCCTAGGGAAAAAAACCTTGAACCAATGGTTCATGTTTTGCAGCTCCCACCTGTCCACTTTTGTATCTTCTTGGGTTGGTTTCACCTCAGCTTCAGATTTCGAACTGTCTCCTCTAGCTTGGGAGATCCTCAATTACATGGGGTTTACATTAAATAAATCATGGGCACATAGGCCCTACATTTTATTGGAAGAAGGCTCACAGGCCAACAAATTTAAATTAAAATTTTTTTAATGAAACCAAACACACATACAAAGGGTCTTTGGTCTAGCTCATGATCATCCATAGCATGTAATGACATTTACGCATATTTAGAATTCAAATTCTTTTAATCATTATATTATTCAAGATAAGTCACGCTTGAATTAAAATCATTATGATATTATAATTAATCAATTATTTATCTTAAATTCTTTTCTGAGTTTCCTTGAGATTCTTCTCATTCATATTCCTTATACAGGTCTTTGTACTTTTAGAGGAAACCTGGTGAAATTTCTGGCAAGTACAT
The DNA here is from genome assembly GCA_963277665.1 of Viscum album. Taxonomy (NCBI): domain Eukaryota; kingdom Viridiplantae; phylum Streptophyta; class Magnoliopsida; order Santalales; family Viscaceae; genus Viscum; species Viscum album. Next base: position 350,502,784 of record OY728163.1, read on the forward strand.
GGTGTGTAGTTTATATTTCCACGGCGTGTATTTCTTTTCACCTTTTATATAAAGTACACATCGGGGGATTTGGTGTGTTCTTTGCACTTTGGAAATTTTGGAGTACACGGCGTGTAGATAAATAATACACTGCGTGTACTTCCTTGTTATGCAGTAACCGGCCTGGTGATCTCATGTACGTGGTACGCAGCTTCTCCTTTGTACACAATTTCACTTGGGCCGGATCGGACTACACAGTGTGTTGCTCCAACATACACGCCGTGTATTCCAGTTCCCATGTGCCATTTAATTCTGGTCAACACGGGGTGTTAAATACTTAGGTGTAATCAATTCACACAGCGTGGTTTGGCAGACCAGTAATAGTTCGTTGAACCTAAGTACACGGTGTGTAGTTCTCATTATATGTCATGTATTCTCGTGTTGTACAGACAGAAAGAGCGGCTCCTCCGGATGAGATCCTAGTTTTTATTTTAATCAAAATTAAAATTAAAAGGCATTTTCTGTGATATGAATCGAGAAATGAAGGAGGAAGAATAGATACTGTTTATTCAGATTTATAGAACGATTTATTTCGAATTGAATCAAATATAAATGTGTAAATTATCAACGAAAATTAAATAACTATAATAAACATTGTAACCTCGCTCTGATACCAATTGAAGGTTTCAGATGCAGTGGAAGCACGTGGTTGGATGTGCCCACTTGGATTTTTGTCATTAACAGTGATCAATATGGGATCAATATGATGATAAATGCCAGTCTCCATGGATCGAATCATAGAAATGGACAAAGAAAAGGAAAAGTCTCAGAACCACAAAGTAGGATCGTTACAGGTTGATTATAATTAATTTAATCAATTGAAAACAAATACCTTTTGGGTGTTCTTTCTTCATTGATGTTCTTGATCACGTTCCGATGTGATTCATCATTGTGTCGCAGAATCCAAGTGTAGACTTCATCTAGTAGTGATCCACACATGTACCTCGTATCCCGGGACGTCACCAAAGGAGTCTGTGGGTGCTAGCATGTAGAAACCATTGCTTGCGGTGTCCGCCTTAGATCTTCTTGATCCGATGGAAGAGGATCTCTCTTGGTCTTGAGAGTGTTCTTGGAGGAAGAGGTTCTTTTGTCCTTGAAATAATTCTCCAGAGTTGTTGTGCACAACGATTCTCTTGTGTAAGGAAAAGAGTTGGGTTTTTGAGGATATTTATAATTGGGTTTGAGGTTGTAGAGTTATGACAATAAATAAATGCATTACGCATTTTATTTATTTCATTGACTCTTATTTAAAACCTGCATGCCGAATAATTAATTCCTTGACATGCGCCCATGCTGATTATAATAAATATCATTTAATAAAATGATATTTCCTCAAAATCATGACTGGAAAAACTACACAGCGTGTATTAATAAATACATGGCATGTACTTGTTTTCAAAATAAAACTACACGGCATGTAATCTTTGATACACGGCGTGTACTTGTTTTATTTTATTCTTCCTCCAACATTAAAATGATTTAGTCTTCCTTGAATAATTATTAAACCACTTATGGGCATAATCTTTATTCTACTTGAGATACTTGAATACACTTAGTGTGTGACCCTCTTGGACTCTTTCTCATTGGCATTAGGCGGGCTTGCCTAAAGTCCAAGATTACTGTCTAGAAAAGGGTCAAGGCACCCAAGTGAAAGAAATTGACGCCACATTAACATATCACCTCATACAAATTCTTACTGTGTAATTTAATCCCTTTGTCTCGATATCTCATCAAGCAGGTTTCATGGTAGGGTCATAAACCTATATGCTTAATCCATTGTTCTTTGACTACCTGAAATAAACTCTTCGTCTACACCATGGCCATGGAATTTAATGAGACAATTCTATTTTAATCAAAGGGCCAAGATATCAACTTCCATAAATTGAAGGGAAAAATCCTTCCTCGACTTATCCATTAACAACATGTCACTCGTGATGGACCCAACGTACCCTACTTCCCGCCAACTATCTGCATGATGGTTTTCGTGAGTAAATCTAAGTGTGCAAGTCATGACATTATTTAATGATAATCTTCCAGTCTAAGGACCATTACACACGCTCATAGATATAAATGTCTGATGACACCAAGACATGCAGACTTAATACCGGCGGGTCTGTTCTCATAATCTCTCATCTTGGAGATTACCAAGTGCTAACTCCATGAGAGAGAGTCTCATCTTCTTACGAGTACTCGCACATGACGGTCTGTATACTATGTGTCCTATCATAGTATGTAATCCAACCGTGGAACTTTATTTAAGAATATTGTTATAGCATTTCAAGGTTCTCGTCATAGCGGGGATCTACCATGACCTTATTATTGCAACAAATATTCCAAGACAATATTAAATTATAGTCATGCAGAACAATGAACAATATATAATAAGTGATCATTAATGTAATCAAAGTAAAAAACAGTTGGTTCTCAGGACACCAACCTTTATAGTGGTTTTTTCCACAAAAGCCCCCATATAATGAGAACAAAAAATGTCATGCCTGCTCTGCCCTATATAAACCCATAGGTTGCCCGTGGGCTTACCCACATTTACAAAAAAATATAATCATTTAAATACTTTATTTTTTTCATTATTAAAGGTATTTGTGGGGAGAAGTATGAATTAAAAATAATTATAGTTTAAAGGGATGCAATGGAACATTTTTTTGAGACTTAATGGTGTCATGCAGTGATGCCGATGTGGTGGAAAACTGTTGTGATAGAAAGTGGGTGAGTGATCAGTGTGGGGCGATGAAAAATATTGTTGGTTGTGTGCTGATGTGAACAACTAAACCTATGAATGGATGAAGTATCTCCAGATAAAAATCGGTTTCAGAGGAAGATATTAGTGTTTCCACGAGGTTCTATCCTATTCTCTTAATAAAAAATAAAATTAAATAATAAAAAAATTAAATCGACCTAGAAAATATTATGATTGTAATAACCCTTATAGAATTGAAGCCATGTGTAGGGGAAATGAGTTCCATTTTTCGAGAGATGGGTTGACACACCATGTGAACATGGTTAATAGTTACAATATAAATAATAAAATATAATATTAAAACAATAAATATAGGCATATTTAAAATTCACATGTGAATAAATGGTGAATTAGTATGACCATTACGGTGAGAAAACAAATGTCACCGTTGAACCATGATTTTTTTATTAAAAAAAATAAAATTTTAAAGAAATATATATTGTAAAAGAATATAATTTTTTTTAAATCAGGCCTACGAGAAAGCCATCACCCACGCGGGCTCAACCCGAATTGGCCTGCACCCTCACGGGCTCAACCCACATTGGCCCACACTCTAAGTGGTCAAAATTTTTCGGCTTGCTCCACCCCATACCTATAAAGCCCGCGTGTCATAGGCCCACTTTGCATATCTATTCAATACGTACACCATGGAGTGAACTACATCAACTCTTCTGAGAAAACACTAAACCATACCAAATTGAAAATATTTGAAGAAAATATTGGGATTATTTTCATAATAATAAATACAAATAAATAAATAGTGGAAACTTATTAGGAATCCAATATGTCATGTCCATAAGTTGGACTACCATGTAATAGGAAATAAGTAGTTTTAAATCAAATCGAATCCAAACAAACCCAATTTTTAAATAAATTACCATCTAGAATTAAATATAACATAATAGAGATATAGAAAGCATAAATATCAATCCCAAAATATTGTTCTGGATTAATTGGTAGGAATATATACTATAAAAAAAAGAAAAAAAGAAACCTATAATACTAAACTAGAAATATACTCATTAACCCAATTCTTTATCAAACATAACCAACATGGTCTAATCCAAGAGTTACCTAAGATAAGGATTCCAAAAGAAGGATCTTATTATAATCTTTAACCTGTACCTACAAAATACATGAAGTATAGCAACAATGAGTGGTATATGTAGGGTGTGAGAAATTTTTCCTAGTTTTATTACATAGAAAATTATTTAAATTTCCTTATTCAATACATTTTATAAATGCTAGTTTGAAATAAAATAAAATAATTAATGGTTTAATTTTATAAAACAAATCATGGTTATTCTCTAAATCATTCTTTTTAAATCATGTCGTGTACATACATAAATCTCTTCATTTGATTTTTTTTCAAAAAACTCACTTCTTTGATGGAAAACAACCATTTAAATCAAATAAGCTTCAAAATTACATTTCAATACCACTTTTAAATATCATAAGAAATAATGTCAAGTAATCTAGTAAATAAATAGTTTTATAAGAAAATATTTAAAATTAATGTACAAAGGTAAAAACCAAGTGAGTTATGTACCTAAATCACTATAAAATAATGTTAATTGTTAAAAAACCATACTAGGATATGAAATATATTGAAGTTGTTCCATAAAAATATATATTGTTAAGTAGTACATATCATTGTAAGTAGTGGATGAAAATAGAATAAAATCATTATAATAGAGTTGTTTCATGGAAAAGACTAGGTAATGTATTTATTATAACATATGTAACCTTCATAGATCATAGTTACACTATCCAAGATATACTTAGGTAGAATAACCTTTCAGACTATCGCAGAACATACAAATATATAACATTAGTGGATTTCTCTAACTAGCCTTACCAAGTGGAATTAACTATAGATAGATTCACTCCATGCATTAAATGATCCTAATAAGTATATAAACTTGACTAGCATAGCTAAAATTTCTCAACATCCTACTTAGATACCCAATGATTCCATAAAGTTGTCTATTGGAGGTGGGAAATAATTTTATAACACATATACCACATATATAAAGTATAATTCATAGTAATACATCACAATATCAATACTTTATCCCTTCCCTATACACAATTTTTATGAAAAACACATTTTCATTCCACATAATATCAAATCATAATCACAATCAATTCATAAAATATATATACTCTTATAGAACATAATATTATGGGGTATTATACCAAGGGTATAACTAATTAAATGAAAAATATGTTATAAAAATTTTCAATAGGACTTTTGTTTTCACGTCAATATCAAAACACTTTTGATACTTTATAAAAAAATGTTATGAAATCTTATTAAAAACAAAAACCTCATTGAAATCAATAGAAACATAAAATTAATCCAACAAGTCCTAATAGAATATTTTTATATTAATACAACATCAATAAAAACATATGGAACAACCTAAATATAATTTATTTATTAGAAACATAAGAACATATGAAAAAAACAGAAAATTATAATATTAATGAAATAATAATGGGTTTAGAAAACACAATAATCACATGGTTTAAAAAGAAAATGAAATCTCATGGAAACACCCACCAAGATCACATGAAAATGGCATGAAACTATCAAATACTAGTTTAATAGAACCAAAGAAGTAATCTGAATACCCTCGATAATAAGAAACATAAGGTGTGATCAGAATATCAATCTAGTGTTTAGAACCCATTGACCCATTATCAAAGTGAGACCTAATCCGGCCTCAATAAGGTCTAAAGAACCCAAAATATGGAAAACAATCCTAGCTACAAGGATAACTCACAATAATAGGACCATATGAGTACCTTGGGGTTTGTCTAAACTGACACCAAAGCATCATAACTGCATCGACTGGGAGGTGGGGAGGCTGCATCGGAGCTGTATTGGTGGGGAGGTGGGACGGCTATGGCGAAGCCATGTCAAAAGAGGAATAGGAAATCTATCAAGGAGCTGGGGTGACTATATAATCCAAGTAGGATCATCCAAAGGTAGGTGGCCACGTCGGAGGAGTAGAATGGCGATAGTTTGGGTGGAATCATTGGGTGAGGAGGGACGTGGGGAGTAGAGCTGAAAGGGAGGGAGGGGGGATCATGAGCAGGTAGAGAAGAAAGGGGGTGGGGACTAAAAGTGAAAAGGGATAAAGATATTGAGTATCATGAGAACATAGGGAGGAAGAGTGTGGGGATCATGAGCACATAGGGAGAAAGAGAGGTAATTCTATAGGCACTTTATGACCTGTGGCCATATCTTAACCTATAGCTACTATTTTTTTAAATCGTGGCTATATAAGTGTGTCTATATCTTTAATTTATAGTAGTGAAAAAATTTATACAATACAGAGTCTTGGATAATGGTAATTATATAGGTATAATCTCAATTGAAAATTAAACCTCTTATTTAGGAGGAAGACCAGAAAATTCCTCAGGAAACACATCAGCATATTCCCCCACAATAAGCTTTTCTTTAAGGATGGTTATTTCCTTAGACTCAATAATTTGTTCTAGATAAACTTTATCATATAGAAATAATATCCATGCTTGATATTTTGTTTCCAAATTAGATTTATCCTACTCCTTTCACTTGTACAGAATCGAAGGTTGATTCACGATATTGAGAGTTATTTTCTTCTCATGAAAATTTATGTTGGATATATATATGTAAATCTAATAAATTCCCATAATTTCATCAAATTACTCTAAAGGGAGTATAAAAAGGGTCACTAGGATGTTCATCCCACAAACAGTGGATGAGTTATATACTTTAGATGCAATAAATTCCCCTTTTTTTTCATTGTCAACTCTATTTCAACACTTTTTTGTGGTGTTTGAATGGTTCTACTAAAATTTAATGATATGAAAGAATGCATAGAATCATAATCAAAAAGTATGTTGACTATTATTAAATGAATAACTAGCGTATCTATCACCACTTTTTTTTCAAGATCCACCTCAGTTGTGTGATGGAAAAAATCTCACCCTTGCTTCCCTATCGGTCGTTTGTTGTCTCTAAAAACCCTTGTCTTAGGGAGTTGGTTTGAAAATTTTCATGGTTCATTGTAGTTAAATTAATAAAAAATACATTGAGGGTTGACTAGATCATTCCTTTCCTCCATCACATTAGCAAGTTTCCCCTTTTGGAAATTTCTAGATGGTTTCATTCCATCCTTCACTAAAATTGTTTATTCATTCCCCTTAGGAAATTTATAAGGTGATTCTTCCCACACCTCTGATAAGTGGTATGTTTAAATTTCTTAGTACCATTTTATTTATCCATTGGACCACTAGAATAAAATTCAACTTTACACTTCTTATCCTCATGATACCCTTGTGATTTTTCGATCTCTATTTTGAATTTGAGGGCACATCAGATAATTTCCTCATAGCTATCAAAGTCATAGATCCCCATGGATTTTCATTGACTAGGTTTTATCACCCCAAAGAAGTGGGCAACCCTTTTTTAGGGGGTAATGAAAAATCCATAGATGTATCGATTAAATCTTGTGAATTGTTCCTCATAAAACCCAATAGACTTGCCATGTTTTTTCTTGAGGGAAAAAATCCCTTTCTATTTTAATATGGAGAGTTTGAGGAAAATATTTATCAAAAACATTTTTCAGAATTCCTTCCACTCCATTGCTTTGATATCTTTCCCGAGCTTCATATTCTTAATAAATGTCTACCATTGATTAGCTTCTCCCTCCATACAATAAATAGAAAGTAGAACCTTCTATTTCTTAGAACATTGAATAATGGAGAATATTTTCTTAATGGATTTGATCTTTTATTCTGTGATTAATAGATTATATGATCCATTGAAAGTAGGAGGAATTTTTCCCATGAAGCTATCAATTGTGGATTATTATCTATTAGGGTGGTTTGGGTACTCCTCTTGATCCAGGTTTCTATTCATAACCTGGTTTAGTTGAGAGGGTATCATCATAAATATTTTTATTCCTTCTCTCATTAGGTTATCCATCTCATTGTGGAATTCGTTATATTGCCCATCACATTGATTGTTTACCCAATTCATCTTATTTCTATCCATTGTCTAGAATAAAGGTAAAATTAAGTATGAGCATTTTAAACTATTAAACACATAAAGGGGAATCCAATGAAATTAAATATATAACTTATAAATTACATTTATTTCTTAACTTATGAATTTCTAGGCTCTAATCTATGTTATCCATGATCTATTTATTAACATTATATTATTATGGGATTTTTTGTTCCCTTAATAATGGTTTGTAATGAGATTATGATTTTACCAAATCACATATCCCAGGAGTGTCAAACCAGGTGTGCAGTAAGTCCCATTTTCATGTACCAAGTTACTTCGAGTCAGGCATGGGACACATTGTTAGAGTTTTTACCCCCTAAGTGCATCTATGCCAGAACCTCATCCACTTGTATAATTCATATAGGGATGTATTTTCTTGATTAACAACTTACTATATACTAACCAAAATTTAGGTAAGTTTTCTTATACTTAGTATTTATTCCTAAGGATTTCTCTATATTTGTCTAATCATAACCCCAAAAATAACTAAACTCTAGATCTGATACCAACTATAAAAACACTACTATTTATTACACCTTAATTCAGGATTAATTACATAAAATTACACTTAATACAAACCAGAAGATCAATAAGTATAGTTTATTTGGGAATTATGTACATAAAATAACATTTTGAACATAGGACACAACAACACAATTGAAAATTTCCTTACCATGCTTTTAAAATTTCCTGGATCTTTAAAACTTCATAGGATAACCTTGGAAAAAAATTAGAAATGGGTGAGCTATAATTCCAAGAAAGGGAATGAAAATTGAATAAGGTGATACATGTTAGACAATAGAAATATTAAAATTTCATAGAAAGAGTAGGAATCATAAACATGAACAATGATACATGATATAACCTAATAATCATAAAGGCAATGTGGAAAATTTGGAAACAACTTAAAACATAGAATCATAAACATAGGTCAAGGCTAAACCCGCCAAGACATTATGGTGAAAAAATTACCATAATGGAATCAGGTTTACTCCCTATCCCAACATGATGTATCATGATACTAAACATTACCCAATGAATTGGATCACTATATGGGTGCACCCATCATATTCATTTCATTCTTCTACTTAAGCGTGCCACACAGATCATAAAACATAGATTCATTCATCATAATAAATTATTCCACGATTAAGGATAATATAATAAATATATATAATCCACCAATAAAAATTTACATGTTTATAATTTTGAACACCCTTGATAGGAAATAGATATGGTATTCACTGCACAATTGTTTATGCATGGAAGATCAGGGTGCAATTTCGGCAGCATAACGACATCACTTAAAGATTCATAAAAATGGGTTGATGAGAGATAAATGGTTCTCTAATAACATATAAATAAAATGGGAAGTAATAGTGGCATGTAAAATCATATTCTAGCATTAAAAATTTTGAAATATAAGTCATAAGGTAATGACGAAACTTGAATATATAAAAAAAATCCTAACTATATTTTAGCATGGTAACGAGTGTACATTAAGGATCATGGGAGGATTAATTAGAGGGAAAGTGGCTCTCATAAAATATATATTAAATTTAAATTATGGTTAATATGAAATAAAATATTCTAACATAAGAAAATGTAATTTAAGAGCCATAAAATAAAATGAGTTCTTAAATGGAAATGAGAAGACAGAAATTTGTTATGAAATTTTGGCCTGGAAATGAGTGTACATAGAGGATAATGGGAGAATTGATGAGATTTAAATGGTCCTATCATCATTTATACATAAAAAGGATAGTTTTTGGGGTATTGGAAAACATATCCCAATATTAAAAAATATTAAAATTAAGAATCATAACATAAAATAAGTGCATGAATACAAAGTGTGGAAGATCCCTTACTTGAGTGTGTGACTAAAAATGCTTACGGGGGGATTATTGAGAGCTTGGGGTTCCATTGGAGGACTCTAGAGAGTTGAGTAAAAAGTATGGACGTTCTCAAAGGAGTTTGAATGATGTGAAATTGGATCTTTGGTGGATTAATATAGGAAATGAGGTGGATTTCTTTATTATTTAGGTTATGGAATCAACATAATAAAATATCCAATACCACAAACCATCCCATGGTTTTTCCAATGTATTTTAAAAAATTGGAGTGGTTTTTATTATTTTATTAGTACAAGGGCCTAAATTATTAAAATATTTCCCTTTCTTATGTGGAGGTGAGTCGCACTCTTAAAGATATGATTTTAAAACAGTAAAATATAATGATGGTTTTGGAGGATTCATAATGGATTTATAAAATATATAAAATAAACTTAAAATCACATTATTATAAAGGGAAAAAATTTATTTGGTCGTGGATCCAATTTATAATAATAATTACATAACTTTTTGGTCATTATGATGTTATAAAACACAAAGTATATATGATATTTAATTTTTACCTGAAAATTTAATTGCCTTAGAAAATTATGAAAAATTCACCATTGGAAAATTTCAACATTCTAATTCAAAAAATAATATTCATTTTATATAAATAATTTTCTAAATTTTTTAATTCTTATTTTTAAAATAAAATTGATATTTATTAAGAAATATATGGTTTTTTTGACAATAACAGTTTTCAAACCCATATAAAAATTACATTTCAATTCATAAAAATTATATGATAATTATATTTTATAAAAATTATTTAACAATTATATAATAATATTTTTTATTTCAAAAATACACTAATTCATAAATTCATTAATTAAATTTGACTGTTAACCAAAAATAAAATTTGTACTTTAATATTTCAAAAGAAAAATCATTTACAAAGTAATAGTAATAGGATGAAAATATATTCATTATTATATAAAAAATAATATATATATTCATAATGATATTATCTTGATACATATCCCTTTAATAAACTAGAAAACACTCTAATAGTAAGGTGTGAGATGGTGGGACTTTCATGGGGTGGTACTGCGAATATGGTTTGGGTCATGCTCTCAAGGATATTGAACTTCTACTGTAAACAATTTCACACATGCTTAAGTTGTTGTATCTTAGCTTGGGGATGGTCAAGATCAAATCCCATAAATGTTATATCCCTTAAAATATCTAATGAATGGGATTTATAGGGTATAATACAATTGGTTGAGGTCGTCACTTCCATTTTCTATGTAAATTGGATTTTTTAAAATCCTATATTAATACTAATCATGTGATCACTATTCAACAGCTATATTATCAATGGTAATGATACTTAATGATCATTTAAATCCAATTGGATATAATAAAACAAAACAAATTCATGTGTTTTCTATAACCATATTACTTAATAATAAATATAATTGAATCAAAATATGGATTTTATTTATAATAGTTCAGGTTGTGACAATGAATCTCTTCACATAATGGAAGAGTCTTCAGATAAAGCTGATGCAGGTCTAGTAACCACAAGAGATTCCATCACTATAGCTTCATCTTTAGTGATTGGTTTATTTGATACTAGTGTATATCATTCATTTCTATTGACTCGTATTGTAAATTTTCTAAACCTAACTATATATATTATATATCATGTGATTGATATTTCTACTGACCTTGGAAAAAAGAGATATTATGGTCCTTGATTCCCTTCCTATGTCTTTTGTTCATCATAGATCCATCTCATGTAGGTTTTTCTAGTTCTCAACATTAAACCTTGGGATGTAATTCTTGGGATAGACTGGTAAATTTCCTAAAAGGCCCAGATTTAGTGTTATCTTAAATGGATCTCTTTACATCCCTTAATGTTGTGCATCTTGTTTTCCAGGGAGAAAGGGTTACAAGATCGAGTATAGTCAGACTTCATCTTTTAGAGTTTGTTAGAGTGATAGCATCATTTTCTTTTGATCTCGAGAAATAATATTTGAGTGATGATCTTTATCTAATATTTACTAAGTTTCCCAATGTGTTTCCATCATAATTTTCTACTTTTCTACTCGTAAGGGAATTAGACTTATTTATTGAAATAGTACCAGGTACACAACCTATCTCTATTCATTCTTAGTAAATGGAACTCGCTATACTGAAAGAGTTGAAGACTATTTTAGAATATCTATTAGTTAAAGGATTTATATTTTTAAGTGTGTTGTCTTGGGTAGAACCTATTATTTTTTCAAAGAAGGATAATAGAACAATTTACCTTTTTATTTATTACTGAAAACTCAATCAACTTATGATAAAGAACAAGTATTTATTGTCTCAGATAGATTATTTGTTTGATCAATTGAAAAGGGTGATGTAGTTATTGAAAATTGATATTTAGTTTGGTTGTCACCGGTTGAGAATAAAATAATCTGATATTCAAAATACCACCTTTAGGAGTAGGTATTACTATTATGAGTACCTTGTTATACCCTTTGTTCTAACCAATGCTCCTACATTGTTTATAGCATTGATGAAGAGGATATTCCATGAGTATCTCAATTCGTTCATGGTGGTGTTTATAGATGAAATCCTTGTTTAATATAAAACAAAGGATGACTATTTGAATCATCTAAGTAACTTCTAAAATTCTTGAGTCATCTCTTAATTTATGTCAAGATTTCAAAATGTGATTTTTGGATTTGGTAAGTAATGTTCTTGGGACACATGGTCTCGAAAAATGGTATTTCGGTCAATCCAGAGAAGGTGAAGGATATTATGACATGGTAAAAACCATGAAATGTTTTCAAGATTATAATCTATTTAGGAATAGTGGGGTATTACCACCATTTTATAAAATATTTCTCAAAATTAGATTTATGATAACCATTCTCACTCATAAAGGAGTAAAGTTTCTATGGGATTCAAATTTTCAAGATTATTTTGATGAGTTAAATAACATTTTGACTTATTTGCTAGTATTGATTATTTCAAAGGCTAGAAATATCTATAAGTTATTTTTTAATGCATTAGGTTTAGGTTTGGGTTTAGTTCTCATGTAGGGTGATCACATGGTGGCCAAAAGATCCAGAAAACTTAGGCCATTGGAGAAGAAATATCCTACACATGAAATCAAACTCACAAATGTAATCCATGCTCTTAAGAGTTAGTGGCATTAACTTTTTGGATAAAGTTTCACCATTTATTCCTATCATAGAATTCTAAGTTATATCTTCTCCCCAAAATACTTGAATCTTCTCCTAAGGAAATGGTTGGATTACCTACAATATTTTGATTTCGATTTTTCCTACACCATCGATAAGGGGAATTCCATTTCTTATGCCTTGAGCATGAAACTTCTAACCTAGGTTGTAAAAGGATCATCAAAATAGTGAAAATTGATGGTTCTCTTTTCTTGTATACATTTGGGAGTTTGAGAGTATAAGATCATGTCATGAAACAACCTGAGTTGTCCCTAAACTGGTCACCCAAGTCAATATGTGGTAAGGCCCTAGAGGTGATCCTGATCTTCCTAGTCTGGAAACTAGTGTCGGGAATCAATAGAGAAACCAAGGGAATGATTTTTCCCAATATAAATAAATAAACTGACCATTGAAAATAAATAGATCAACCACAATAAATAAAAATAATAACTAAATTGATCATCATTTTACAAAATTTGAAAATAAAACAAAACCATAAAACAAAACCTAAACTAAAAACTGAGAACCAAAACATCTCCATGTAACCCCAAGGGTCAGTCTCTGATACCAAAACCAACTATCACCAATAGTGATCGAAACCAATATGGAATCTACATTGATGGATAAAAAATATAGGCGTGAGTATTAAAACTCATTTGGCCTTCCCAAAAACATATATTCTCAATGCACTTCTTTTAAATAAATGAAACATCAACTTCACATTTAGAATACAATATATAAAAGTAATCTTTTCACACATTTACACTTTAAAAAAACATGGTTCACCACCCTTTTTCCATTTAAAACCATATTCTTCCCCAAGAGGGAACCATTATCATTTCAAAGAGGAAAGAATATGTTTTAGTTTTAAGAAGGAAGAAAATAAAATGTGCAAAATGTTTTCCAAAAAAATTACATAAACATTTGAAATCCAACACACAACTTTTATCCAAGAAGCACACCTTTAAAGTAATCTATAGAAATAATCACACAATAAGGGAAATATAAATAAGTAAATGAGGATAACCAACTAACAATACAGCTCAATTATTCACTATAGAAAACTAAGTTCTAACAGACATGGGACAACCTATGAGCTCATGAAATAATCCAGAACATACTATAAATCTTGACTTATCCAAGAAATCATGCCTCACTCGATGACATAAAATTTCAAGCACACACTCAATCACACCTTAAATTTTCTAACCAAGGGGCAATATCCCATAGAGATAAAAACAAAAAAACCTCTGATATGGTCCACTATATAGAGAATAATCTTAAGATAGTGTAGCAATCGTTCTCATAAAATTCTCTAGCTATGCCAGGTTCTCATGTAAAATTTAAAGTAAAGTGTGGGTGACCCAAAAATTCCAATATAGCATCAAATCACATGCACATATATCGTATATAATAAACCCATATAATAAATCACCCCCCAAGTCACCCCAAGGACCAATCCCTTGCCTTAAAATAAATAGATCTCAAAGGATTCCACACTGAAGATCTCCCATTTTACTCAAAGTAAATGGATTACAAGTAGCCCATGACGAGGAAGTCTCATCCATTCACATAAATGGATCACAAGGATTAGATGTTGAGGACAACCCATCCATTCAATATAATCAAGGCAAGGGGATTATCCAAGGAGAGTTTTTATGCCGACTCATTTCCTCAAAAATACCAAATGGGCCTCGAAAACTCTTTATAAAACCACTTTTTCCAAATAAATCCAAAAAGGGGCAAGCAAAACATTTTCCATTTCAAAATCATTTAAAATATTCCATTAAACACTCACACCACATTTTCAAGCTAAATCCACTTTTATTAAAATTACTAACATTCTGCATACCATAATTACATCTCAAACCATTTTTAAAGAACCAAACACACACCACTTTCAAGTCCAAACCCATTTATAAATCAGTTTGAGAAACCCAAAACACCATTTTAGATGTCAAAAATATATTTAGAAATCCAACCCATGCTTTAAAACCCAAAAATCACTTACAAAGTCCAATCGATCATTTATAAAACACTTCGTGTGCATCGCATATAAAAACAATTCCATATAATTCATAACAAGGAATAAATCACAACATTTCACACCAAAAAAAATATTCCAAAGATCACACATCACTATTTAACATATAAGGAGGGTTTGAAAAGCATGAAACCAATGATTCTAAAATTTAAAGGCTAAGTGCAAAGTAAAACCTACCTCAAATCACATGTAATTCAATAACAACAACCCAAAAAATATTCCTAAAGGTTCCAAGAATCAATAACATCTACATGGAACCCTAAGAAGGAAGAACCCCCAATTTTGAACCACCCAAGTTATCCAAATCGTCCAAACATGGCCACTAGGTTTATAAAAGAAAGGAAAAATGGAAGAAAACCAAATAAAAAATATAGAGGTGCTCAAACCTTTCAATCTCGGTAAAGGATCACCAAGAAACCGCCTTGAATCCCACTTGTAAGGGTATAGAGGAGCCAAAAATCAAAATGGGAGGCATCTAGGTCATAGGGTTTGAATGGGGTAAGCTAAGGGAAAAACAAAATAAAAAGAAGAATAAAATCCCAAAATATTCTTTTCTTAGTGGGTTGCATGGTTAGCCCACATGGTTTAAAAAACCATGAATTTTCCCAGTGTCTAGTGTTGCACGAGCTACACTAGACACTTAACCATGGTTTAGTAGGTTGCATGGTTAGTTTAGCCATGCACCTTAACCATGAAACTTATGCACACTTAGGCTGCATGGTTAAACTAACCATGCTCCTTAACCATGTGACATGGATAAAGGCCACTAAACATCACCCTCTTCACCCCAAAACTCCCCTAACTCAAGGGGATAAACCATCCATCAAACACACCTTACATAAAAGTGACTCTAGGGGTGTCACAAACTACACAAAATAGTTTTTTATCCCCATAACTTTCACACTTTTAATGACCTATACATTTTGCACAGTTTTCCCACAGGATTCACCAAACCATGTGGAAATTGTGTGTCCCTATCCAAGAGGAACAAGACACATGGTTAGCCCACACGGTTTACCAAACCATATGACAACCACTTGGTTTCCACTATCCAAAATGAGAATTGGATGCATGGTTTCCTTAGGTAATACACATGGTTTCCTCTAACCGTGCACCAACCATGCACCACCTACTGTTAAGAACAAAATCTGAAATTTTCACCAAGAACTCTTGAGGAAGCTAAGGAAAAAACAAGGTATAAAATCTAAAAAAATAAAACCTTAAAATTTATTCTTGGAACACCCTAAACTTGAGAATAATTCCAAGATCCGAAAATGAATTTCAACAATAGGGTGAATACAAAAATCTGGGTGTGACAATTCTCCCCACCATAACGCTTTTTTCCCCTATAAATCCACACCATCTCAAATTTATTGATCAAATACAAAGGATTTACACAATCGAATGATCCAACCTCTCAATATAGGAATACCATAACCACCACCTAATGAAACTCATACCTATTACCTGAAATGAACCAATGAACCTAAACCACTTCTCTAGAAACAACATAAAACTCAAACTACAACCTACATAACTCGACTGCAAACAAAATCATTGGGTTTGATTCAAAATCACAATTCCCCCTGAATAGATAAATAATATAAATTAGATAACTTCAAAAAAATCCATGCATTTCCAAGATAACCCTAAAAACTACCCTGGATTACTAACACGAGAGGACAAAATAGACTCTCCACCTTTAGAAATCAACCAACTCTGGAAGAGGCCATAAGGAGACGCATGTTCATTCTCCATGCCATTAGAAAATTACCACTTAGACTAACCATAATAGGAACTCTCCACGTCATCCAACATCAGAAAACAGCCCATACCGATCAAACTAGAAACTTTCCCCATAAACCAACAACCCCCACCACAAGGGGAGGAAAACTCGATGAAGGAAATACCAAACCTCATAAAAGTATAAAACAAAATATGAATCATGTAGTATAGCCACATGAGGACAACCAAAATAGATATTTTCATTTTAAATGCAACCACTAAAAAAATTTCAAGAAAGGGAGACTATTGCACCTCATTACAACCAAAGAGTAACTTTCAAACCACATGGGATATAATGAGAAAACGAGGCATCTATGCCTTTCCTCACAACACAAGAGCTTTACAGATAAATAAACTACAACAGATAATCTTAAAATGTCTCTATTCCTACATTGAATACAAAACTAGACTAAGGTTCATCACACCCCTGGGATTCCTGACTATGTTCTAGCTTCACTCTAGGTCCTATGGTTGGAGCCCTGATGTTTGAAGCATCCACTAAATTGCAATCAAGAGATGATAATACCTGATCAGGACTCCTTCTTTCCACCAAAATATGGAATCAGAAAATGCATACTCAATATCCTCTCACTTCAAATGAGGGACAATATAAATAACAGACTCAATAAGACACACCTCCACTTAGAATGAAAATATTTCAGAATCTCCATAAGAAAAACATGCTTCCATTGAAACAAAAGTTATTAGGAGACCTACAACATCCACTTTCCAATTTAAAGAGAATAAAGCATTTCGAAACACCATCAGACACAACTATTACAACCAAATAAGAATACACTAAAAGGGAATCTAAATCGATCCCATAACATCACCCTATTCCTGCGAACCAGATCCACATCACTTCCTAGAAACACCTTGAAAAAACTATTGCAAGTGTCCTAGGAACCCATAGGCATGGTATATCTTAATAGAACTTGGAAATAATGGATTATTATGTTTTTGACTTCTACACTGATGACACAACATGATACCTCACATAGAAGAAGATGAATAAATATCAAGAGGCCTTTGAATTCTATGTCCAGTGTTAATAGATTTAGTTCACTTCCCCATCTCCTTACTATAATTATCTTAACCACTTCTAGAGATTGGAGGAATATTTTTTTCATTAAGAACTCCCTCTAACATAGCCTCAACATGGATAGCTTTCCTCACCAATTTGGAAAAATTGTTTAATCCAAACTTTGAAACCTTCGACTACAGATTAGGATGAAGCCCACTCTTAAAACCTTGAGACTTTAAGTAATTTTCTGCATCCAACTCTGAAATTTATGAAACTAGATATGTAAAATGATTAATGTACTATAGTTTTGTTCCATCACCATTTTTTAGACAACGCATCTCCAATCCCTTTATTACATTCACTTCCTCAGAGAAATACTGGCGGATGAATGAATCCTTGAAGAACTCCCAAGTAAGATCTTCCTGAGGCTTGGATCGAGAGACTGACTTCCACTACTTCTAGGGAAGCCCTTCAAGCATGAAGATATCAAACATAAACATTAAGAAATCAGGAAACTCAAGGAAATTTAATTTTCTTTCTATTTTCAGCATTCACTCTTCCGCTTTGAAAGGATCTGCTTGAATATAAAAGAGAGGTGGATTTAACTTTTGAAACACAAGAAGGAGGTATATGGGATGATCAACTGGAGGGTCTACCAATGGGGAACCACCCATTGTGTGACATTGAATATCCATAAAATATATTTGGGTTAATACACTAAGCAACAATAAATCCAAGATCTTAATCAAAAACTGACACACTAACAAGAATTCTCAATATCAAACACTGTATAAGAAACATTCCCCAAAACATAGGAAAACAATCCTCATAATCACTGGCTATCAAAACATCAAAATTTCTCTCTTGAAAATACTTTTTAAAAGAAAACAAACATGTTGGGTCACACACTCACCAATGGAATTCCATGGAACCTCACACATGCACATTCCCATTACTCCTCAGGAACTCATCAACTCATCCCAATCTGGGCACTCATCTGCCCATATCATCAATTGTCCGCCTTTCTATACATTTCCATGCATGTGATCACTCATGAGAATACCAAAGGTCAAAATAAAACATTATTATTTTCCAAAACAAAACATTCCACCCATTTTTTCACACTCTCAATCCACTTCATTTCCTTAAAAAATAAATATCTCATCAGTTCTATTCAAAAACTCAATTCATCCCATTCAATACATTTTCAGCAACTAAATAATCACATTCCATCAAAATCATTTGATTAAAAATAATTTCTTCTCATTAAAAAAATTCAAAAACTCACTTTAAAAAAATTGTGCTTTCCAAATAAACAATTTTAATAAGATCTAAATTCTAATTATAAAAAACCAACCTCGTTAAACAATTCCAATTTTACCCAATAATCATTTTACAAAAATTAATTTTCTAAATACTTCTTCAAAATGATTCTTAAAATTATTTTTCCACATTTCCAAAACCCCAACTATTACCACTTTAAATCCTATTTTCACAATCCCAAAACAAGAGTTTATAAAAAAATTCAGAATCAAGGAAAACCCAAAAAAACTCACAAGTGGAAAACTAGTAGTGACAGGTGACTTAGAAATATGGTTGGTAGGCACAAGACAATCATGGAACCATCACAGAGATTCTTCTAAGACTATTTCCCTAGCTCCACATGGCTTTATAAGATCTGTGAGATCACTGAGACCATTATCCCAACTCCCATTTTGCATCCCAAATATCAAATATCCAAAAATAACCAGATAAACCAAAAGAAATCTGACTTGCCATGGAAACTCAAGGATCAATCTAGAAAGTGTTAACCAGACACTCCCCCATACCTACACCCCATGCTCTGATAGTCCTACTCCATCTACCTTGACATCCTAAATAACATAGGGTGTTCTGAAATCTAGGAAATCTAAATAAATTGCCTACTCTGATACTATTTTTCTATGAACCAAACCGATTTGACCCTGAAATAGTCACCTAAGTCAATATATGGAAAGTTCTGAGTGTAATTACTAATTATCCCAGGCTAGAAACTAGCGCCAAGCATCAACATAGAAACCAAAGGAACAATTTCACCTAATATAAATAAATAAACCAAATAGTGGAAATAAACAGATCATCCCAAATAAATAAATATAATTACCAAATTAATCATCATTTTATAAAATATAAAAATAAAAAATAAATATACAATAAAACCCAAATTGAAACCTGATGACTAAAACATAACCATGTGACCCCAACGGTCACTCTTTGATACCAAAACCGACAATCACCCACGGTGCTCGAAACCAAGTTGGAACCTACACCAAAAGATAAAAACAAGAAATAATTATAGGCATGAGTATTAAAACTCAATAAGTGTGCTTAAACAAATCTATTCCCAATGAACTTACTTAAAATAAAATAAACATCTACTAAAATTTTGGAAAACAATATATAAAAGTAATTTTTTTCACACATTTCCATTTTAAAATAAAACTTGTATCACTACCATTTTCCATTTAAAACCAAATTCTTTCCCAATACGGAAACATTAGAATTTCAATAAGGTTGGAAGATGTTTTCATTTTAAGAAATAAGAAGAGGAAATGTGAAAAACGTTTTTCAAAACATTTTCTATAATCCTTTGAAATCCAACACACAACTTGTATCTAAGAATTACACCATGAAAGTAAGTCATTTTAATGATCACATAATAAGGGTAATGGAAATAGGCACACAATTATAAAAACCAACAATTTATCTCAATTATCTGTTATAGAAAACTATGTTCCAATAGATATGGGAGAACCTAGGAGATCATAAAATAATCCAAAACATACTATACATCTTAACTCCTCTAAAAAAGCATGCCTCATTCAATGAAATAAAATTTATCCCACATGATCATTCGCACCCTAAATGGTATAACCAAGGGGAACTATCCCATAGAAATAAAAACAAAAAAAACTAATCTTCTATTGTGGTCCATTATCTATAGAATAATCCTAAGATATTTCAGTAATCGTTCACAAAAAATTTGTTAACTTTTCCAGGTTCACATGTCAAGAGTAAAGTAATGTGGTGGAAAGCCAACAATTCCAATCGGGAATCCAATCACATGCACATATATCATATGTAAAAAACTCACATAATAAATCACCCTAAAGTCACCCCAAGGACAAATCCCTTTCTTTAAAATAAATAGATCTAATAGGAGTACACACTTAGGATCTACCATTCCAATCAAAGTAAATGAATAACAAGGAGTCCACACCAAGGACATCTCATCCATTCACATAAATGGATCACTAATATTCCTCAGCAAGGAATTCCCATCCATTAAATATAATGGAGGCAATGGTATTATCCAAGGAGAGTTTTCATACCAACTCATTTCCAAAAAAAAATCTCAAACGGGCCTTGAACGCGCTTTATAAACCCAATCGTTTCCAAATATTTCAAAAAAGGTTAATACACACCATTTTACATTTCACAATAATTTAAAATATTCCATTAGAAACTCACACCACATTTTTAAGATAAATCCACTTTTATTAAAATTCAAAATGGGTTGTATACCATCATTATATGTCAAACCATTTTTAAAAAACCAAATGCATACCAATTTCAAGTAGAAAACCATTTATAAATCCATTTTAGGAACCCAAACCACCATTTTATATGTAAAAAAATATTTACAAATCCAAGACATACATTAAAAACCACGAATCACTTACAAAGTCCAACAGGTAATTTTATCGAACACAAGGAAGAAATAACCACTTTCCACACTAAAAAATTATTCCAAATATCAAATTTCACTATTTAACATTTAAGGAAGATGATAAAATAATGAAATAAATGATTATTAAATTTAAATGCAAAGTAAAAAGGTAAACCTACCTCAAATCACATGAGATTCAAAAAACCAACCCAAAACAAGTCCACAAAGGTTCTAAGAAGTAATAACATCCACAAGAAAACCTAAAAAAGAAAAAAACCCAATTTTTCACCACTCTAGTTACCCAAATTAGCCAAAAATGTCCACTAATTTTAGAGAAGAAAGGTAAAATGGAATAAAGACAAAGGATAAAGAGAGAGGGTCCCTAACCTTTCAATATGCGCGAACAATCACCAAGAAACCACCTTTAATCCCACATAGAAGGGCTTGGAGGATCCAAAAATCACCATGGGAGGCATCTTGGTCATAAGGTTCGAATGGGGGATCCTAAGGGGAAAACCCCCACTTAAATAAAAGGATAAAATTCCAAAATACCCTTTCCTGGGTGGGTTTCAAGGTTATCTCACAAGGTTTAACAAATCGTGTGAAAACTGTTCAATTTCCCACTATTTAGTGTGCCACGGTCTGTACACTTAGGTTTCATGGTTAGTTTAACCATGTGCCCTAACCATGCAACCAATTAATACTTAGGATGCATTGTTAAATAAACCATGCACCTTAACCATGTGACCTGGAGAAAGGCCTCCAAACATTACCCTTTTAACTGTAAATCTCCTTTAACTCAAGGGAGTAAATCATCCATAAAAAAACTCCATATTGAAGTTACACTAGGGGTGTCACAAACTCCACACCATGATTTTGTATCCCCATACATTTCACACTTTTAGTTACCTAGACATTCCACATGGTTTTTCCATACGGTTCACCAAACTATGCAGTAACCATGCATCTCTCACTATCCAAGAGGAACAAATCAGATGGTTAGCCTATATGGTTTACCAAACAGTGTGACAACAATGTAGTATCCACTATCCAAAATTATAATTGGTCATATGGTTTTCTAGGTGAAGGAACATGATTTCCTCTAATCGTGCACCAACTGTGCACCACCTACTATCAAGCCCAAAATCTTAACTTTTCACCAAGAACTCTCAAGAAGGATAAGGAATAAACATGAGACAAGATCTAAACAAAATAAAACCTTAAAATTTAACAATGGAACACTTGTAACTCAATAGTAATTCCAACATCTAAAAATGAACCAAAAATGGTGAAACAAATCTGGGTGTGACAAATCGAGATTATTTTGTAAATCATATAGTTGACCTCCTCTCTTCTTAAGATTATTATTCAGGAGTAGTAACTTGATGAGTATTTATATAGATTTAGGAAATATATCTATGGTGAGGAGACCATAATTGATTGGTTATCCAATTCTGAAGTCATCTTATGATTCTAGAACTAGTACGTCAAACCTTTTCCCATGAGAAAAACTATAATGTGGGTTTTCCATAATTCCCAGTGGACAGTTTATCATGTCACCAAAAATATGTTCTATAACATGAAGTGATAATTTTAGTGTCCAAGAATTAAATTAGACATTGATGACTTTGTTTATTTTTTATACCAATCAATAGTTCAAGGTCTAGAAATAGAGACCTTCGGAGATTCTTCAACCCCTTACAGTGATAACTTGGAAGTGGGATGAGATTTCTGTAGACTTTGTAGTTGGGATATATTGTACCCCTAATGGTAATAATTCGATATGGGTATTAATTTATCAACTATAAAAATGGGGTCAATTTATAACCATTTGATATATAAACAAAGTTGATGACTTGTAAAGCCTATACATGAAGGATATTATGAGATTTTGTAAAGTTACAAATGTTATAGTTTCTGACAGAGATCCTCATTTTGCTTCTCATTTTTTAGAGAGCCCACCTAGAGGTGATGGGGTATTTGTTGATTTTGAGTATGACATATCATCCACAGTGGATGTATAGAAAAAATACCTATACAAATTCTTGAATACATGCTACATGCTTGTGTTCCTAATTTTGTTGGAGCTTGGGATAGCCACTTGGGAATAGTTGAGTATTCCAATAACAATAGTTACTAGTCATCTATCAGGATGGAAAATTTTGAGGCCTTATATGGTCGACTGTGTAAGTCTCCTTTATATTGGTTGGATATTGGTGAAACTTCCTTGGTTGGGCCTAGTTTTTTTCAATATATAATGACTAAGATTCAGCTGATTCATCAAAAAATGGTGATGGCACATAGCCTATATAAATCTTATATTTATCATCATCAACATACTTTGGAGTTTTCATTCGGAGACCATGTTTTTTTAGAATTTTACCTCAGTTAGTTTACTAATGTATTGGGAAATAGGAAAATTTATCATCAAGATACATGGGACCATTTGAGGTTGTAGAGAAGATTAGTAAGGTAGCTTATCATTTGGAATTTCCTCCTCATTTGATGTTAATTAACAATTTATTCAACATTTTGCAGCTCATAAAGTATATCTATAAACCATATCATGTTTTGAGTTGGGAGGACCTTAATGTTAAACCTGATTTATCTATGACATAGTAACCATTTCATATTTTTGATTCTAAGATGAAGGTTCTTATTAGGAAGTTTATACCTCTGGTATGTGTTCTTTGGAAGCATGGTTCTGATTCACATGATACTTTGGATCATGAGGCACTAATGAGATAGAAGTGGCCTCATATCTTTAATATGGAGTATTCTTCAAAATATATCTTTGGGTAGAAAGTTTTTATGATGGGGAAGTTGTAACATCTCATGACCATCTTTCAGGTACTTTTGACCCTTTTTTAACCATCCTTAGTTTGGGTCTTATTATGAGTCATTTATGGGGACTCTTGAAAACATTTGGAGGGGGTTTTTCATTGTTGGTTCACAGTTATGTAAAGACGTGTATTTTATCCCACCAAATTGTGTGCCTTGTTTAGAAGTTCCTAAGGGTGGTGTACAGTTAGCACACAGTTAGTCCAAACCATGTGGAGACCCCTCTAAACCATGCATCCTTAGGTAGTCGGGGTTTACAAGTTTGGTGCATAGTTAGACTAACTAAACCGCCAAACCATGAAGCCTTTTTAGAATCCTAGTTAGGTTTCATGGTTAGGCTCATAGTTAGTACTAATTGTGTGGCATGACCTAGAAAATGTGTGAGAAGGTTTTTAATGCCTTAAAAATTCTAACTAAAATACCAAAACCCCACCCATTAATAATTGTAAACACCTCCCATTAAACCTTAATTGAATCATTTAGACTTTTTAGGATCTCAATAGGTTATTTGGATCCTCCAACCTCCATTATTCTTGGATTGAAGCACCGATGGGTGTGTTTGATCTCTCTTAGGTAAGCGATGTCTCATTGATTTAGAATTATAATTTACTCTTTTATCTCTTCCTTTGAGAGTAATGAATCCTCATGTTATTGATTGATTGTATCATTGATTTATGGAATATTATACCATGAATCCTAATTTTATCTTCCTTACCCACAATACTTCATTAGCAATGCCCATTTTGGGTGATTGATCTCTTGATCGTGTGATAAAAAGGTAAAAGATTCTGTATGGATTTTCCATTCAATTAAAACCTAAATTTATTTCTTTAATTCAAATGTAATTAATATTTTTTTATAAACCTTTAATGGTGATGATCTGATGATTCATTTTACAGGCATGTGATTTATAAAATAAATCCTATTTTCAAGGGCTTTAAAAATATGTTGGGATTTGAGATAAGATGGATTGAAATGATTTGTTGTTGATTATTGGGGAAAATGGATTTAAATTAATGATTAATTTGATAGGAATGAATATTATGAAAACATTTTTTTGGTTTTGAAATTAAAATTTAATGTTGAACTTGAAATTGGTCCCTGAAACTTTGAATGATGAATTAATTTAAAGTGAATGATTTTCCCATAATGGATTGATATGTTTAAGAACATGTGAGCCTAAGAAGTTATTGGGTGATTAGGATAAGAACATAGGGACTCTGAATCCCTATTAATTTATTTAATATGAAAACTCTAACTAAACCAAATTCATCAAGATTTCCCGAATGGGGTGTTGATTGATTATCCTAATGGCTAGAGACATATGGACGTGTGCACACACTTTGAGTCTTTTTGATTTAATGAGTAGTTCTTAGATGATATATCTATAAAATAACTTATATAAAGGCTTATAAACATGTCTATTGGTTTTTATTTGATTATTACATGCAGCTATTATAAAATGTATTCATCCATGTCTTTTTCTATTTTTATGAATAATGTTCATTTAATCCTATTTTTGATATATCATCCATCTACTTGATTTGAAATCCGGTTTTGAATAAAATTGTAAAAATTAATTTTATATGGATTATATTTATTTAAATTAAATCATAAATTATTTATTATTATTGGAATTGTATATGGAATATTTAGTGTAATCCTACTCAGATATGTTTTTCTCACACCCTACCTTTGACTATAGGTGTTTATGGATTATGTTATATTGGGTTCATTAAAAGGGAAATCGCTACTTTTAAGGGTCGAGTGTACTTGATTCAAGGTACTTAGAGTGATGGTGGTGACCAGTGGAGCTATGATCCACATGTTTCATAGAGATTATAAGAATTTTTCTTAGTGGATGTTGTGTCATCTTTTGGATGATGTTTTTCTTTAGGATTTTTATTTGAATTCTTATGGTACTCTTCTCTCCTTGTGGAGTGTTAATAATATTTAATATTCATTATTTTATCTTCCATTGTTATATTTTTTTATTGATCTTGGGGATAAATCATTCCCTCATAATTTGATTGATTCCCAGGCACTAGTCTTCAGCTCATTGGGATCAGGATCTCCCTTCGGGTCATGTCAATACCGAATCAGGTACCGGTGTACCAGGGTATTTGAGATAGTTCAAGAAAAAAACCTATTGTTAGAATATTTCATAACATCCATGCTATAGGGTGGCTCCCAAATTAACATTTCCTCAACCTTCACCAGGTCATTTTTCACTCCCATTTCATAGAAGGCGTATCCAAAGAAGTTGACCTTCTGAATATAGAACCAATGATTTGATATCTTCCAATAAATATGGTACTCTCGGAGAATGTTATAAACAATAATCATGTGTATTGTGTTATAATTATATAAATATAGGTATATGAGGATGTCACCAAATAATAATACCACAAACCAATTCAAGAAGTTATAAAAGATCAGGTTTATAAGTCGCACAAACAGTGCTTGGGAATTCAATGTGCCAAAGGGTATCACCAAGAACTCAAATAAACCATATAGGTTTAGGAATCCACCCTTAGTATATCCTACTATCATAATAGGATCTACTGATAACCTATCCTGAGGTAAAACTTTGAGAACCACTTCACCCCTAACCACTAATCAAATAATTCATCAATTCTTGGGGGTGCATATTCCTTCCTAACCATCACCTGGTTTAAGAGATGTTAATCCATGCATAACCTCAAGATCATGTTCAAATTATAGGAGAACTAAACTAGGATATCCAAGGAAACATATAGGTCCTAAAAATCCCCTTCTCTATAGGTTCTCTAGCCACATTGTCATCTCTCCCAACCAGACATGGTCATCTGATATGCTAGTGTGGATATCAGGCCAACCCTAGGTGCAAGTATATACATAAAAAATAAATAGGGAGGTAATCCTAGGGCATACTAATGGAATATTCCCTTATAATACTATATAATCTTAGTAAATTGAAATCTTATATCACCCAAAAAACTAAGGGTCATACTAGACAACTGATAAGAAATCAGTTGTATCCTTTAACACATGAGCTTATCCTGCTCTGTAGAGGATTCCTTCACACCAAGGAAGGGAAATTACATCCCACTAACTTCAATACACTAAAAACCCCACTAGTGATTTTCAAATGATTATGTATGGTAGGAAACTAGTCCATAGTAAGTAAAACATCATAGGGCCTCACCACCAAAAATGGAAAGATTCCATGCAAGGATCTATCTCTCTCTCTCCTCCTAGAGTCAAGTCACGCTTTTGGCAGAAGTGTGATAACTGGATTATCTCTACAGGAGCCTCCAACACAAGTTTCAATCTAAAAGACTCCAATAGCATCATTATGTCAATAAAAAAGTATGTATTTAGGTAAACATCTTGTTACTATGTACCCAAACTATAGTTGGTGAGGAGAAGACCCAAGTCACACCTTGAAATCCACCTAGAGCCTTAGGGTCCCAATCCCACACTAGATAAAGATATCTTTACCATTTTCCTAATATTTTCTATAACCAGGTCTTTCTCTAACACTTTATCACACCAAAAAACAGCAATCATACAATTCAAATGAACTCATCCACCACGCCTTGACACTATCCACTTTGGGTGGAACTAACTTGATCTCACTACTTTAAATTGTGTCACAAGACTATATATTAGTGGGGAAATTCCCCTTTACCTTAAATTTATGAATCTACATTAATCATAAAAAATAATAGGGCTTTATCAATTCCATACTTCACCTTAAAGTAGTATAGCTATCTCAACTACAAACTCACTAGGTGAGGTCCCACACCAAACGTAAAATATAAGCCATCACCTCTAAGAAAAACCTTAGTTACCCATGGGGTGGTCGTAATATACTTATCTATGGAGAGATACATGTATAAAACCTAATAGGGGTCACCTCATCATGCTAGATAACTAGAACACATCATTACCCTTCTTCTCCATAAAAAAACTATTCATGAGCACAATCATATAATCGGTCGGGGTCCACACAAGCTAGAAAACTTCGAACACTTATTAGAAATAATTCTCAATATCCATAAGGTTTGGATCTATATGTAACCTTAATTGTATCTGTTTCTGGAACTCATGAAATCCACTAAGAATATACATTCCATTTTCATGTCCTACTGGATCCATCGACTGATCAACTAATGGATGATCATCTGCTTTAACCAATGGAGGTGGATCCACAAACTGCTCAATAGGTGGTATAAAAACATTGTAGCCTTGATGTTATTAATATTTTAATAACTTATTATATACTACATTTACTGATTTTATATGAAATTTTCATAATTTTTGTGAAATATTGATGTTTAAATATTAAATATAAATTTAGAGCACTATTTGAATTCATCCAGATTCAAGTCTGTTTAATATTGTCATAATAAATCTCAAAATACTTATCCAAATTGCATGATTATTGTTTTTTAGGGTTCCTTATTCAAATTATAACATTCCATTAGAAGTTACTGTTGTACAAATATCCATTTAGAGGGTCATATGGTCCACACAAGAAGACCCAAAGAATCGGTAAATAAACTGGACCATCCATGATGATTGAGTTACTGGGCTAAATCCCAAAGCTAAAATTTTATAAAACTACACAATATGTTCTTGAATATAAAAATTAATCTTGTATAAAAATTTTAAGGTCCAAATACAACAATATGGGGCCCCACTGATGCTTTGAATTCCATCCCACCGTTCTAGACGGGAATTAAAATCCAGACACTATTCATGACATTTCTCATGATCTAGTCCTCAAATCAAGATACTATTTTTCATTTTTAAAGATAATATATGGGTGGAAAACTTGTTAGAAAATATTATCTTTATTTAGGGGAATATTACTATTCATAAAACCATTCACATTTCAACCTTCTAAAAAATATGTATTTAGATGAACAAATCAAAAGTTTTTACACAAACCACCATAAATTTGGATAAATAAGTCCCAATTCCTCCAAATTTTGTGATTAGTTGTAAAACATTATTATATAAAACTTTTAAGAAGAGGATATCTTGAGATTTGGCTCTTTGGATGGAAAAATTGGTGATGCGAGTGGAGGGGTAGTTTTGGAATGCAAACAGTCCACTTCCTTGGGTTATAAATACTCCCCCCTCCTCTCTTTGCAAGAGGTTGATTATTAAGAATACAGGAGGATAAGTTTTAATGAACAAGGATCTTAAAAAATCCTTATAGGACATTCCAAACTCAATTTTTCACTTGATATACCCTTTCCCCCACCCCCCCTCCCCCTCTTTGATTTCATTTACTTTTGTGCTTTTCTTCATTTGTAATCTCGTAAGTGTTGTTTTTGTAACTATATTTCAATGAAAGTTTCTTATTCATATTATATTTTAATCATCCACCATATGTTATTAAATATAAATTATCTTAAAATATTTTAAACCAATTTGAAACCCTTTCCCTTCTTTTTCTTTCTCATTCAATCTAAAGTTCATTTTTTATTTTCATCACCCTTCGTTTGTGTGTGTTCAACGCACAAATATTTTCTTATCCTATTCTTATGGTTCTATTTATAATTCATCACTATGAACACATATTAATATATTGATAAACATATTAATAGCCAATTAAATCTACCATTGGGGTGAGTCATTATTTCGGGATGTTAAGTTATTGAGAGCTTTTTCTCAATGAATATTCTTCAAATTAACATTGTGTATGTTGGACATAACATGTCATGGATTAATGACTTGTTTTGTTTAATGTGTGGTTTCCATGGATTATTAGAACCATAGATACCATACCATAAACATGTACTAATTGAGATTATAACCCTAATTTATTTTAAGTCTTGTATTAAAGCCTTAATACATAGGAATTCCAATCAACGTCATCTGGTGAAGGGGGTATTAATTTAATGCAATATAAAGCAAAGCTCAAGGATATCACAAGATTAATCTTTAATAATTAACTCACTCCAATCTTTATAAAATTGTTAAATCAAACAAAAACCATTAATATCTTCATTTAATCTCTGTAAACAACCCCCCAATCAAAATACAAACAATTAAAAACAATTGACTATTAAATAGTATCATTGTCGAGGATTTGACTCGAGTGTTGTTATACACATTAGAATAGCATCGAAACCTTGAACAGTTGATAGGAAACAATAATCTGCACTTTCAAATTTAATTTTTGTTAGGGATGGTGCATTAAGTAGTCATTCATTTTTTTTATTATAAAAAAACAAAAAAACAAAATTTTAAAAAAATATGAAAAAAAAACACAAAGAAAAACATGCCTTCTCATAAAAATAATAAATGAAAAAAAAACGAGAAAATCCATATTAATCTTTCTTAAAAAATATATTTGAATGTCCTGTAGCCTCCCAAAAAATCCATCATATTTTTTTAACCCTGAAATTGAGCAAACACTTAGCTAACTTAGGAGGAACATTATGGATAATTAAATAATTCAAGAACCAGTCATTGTCCTACCAGTTGAATTAGAAATGGCCAATACTAGGGAACAAACCCTTAAATAACATGCTTCCCATGATATGAATTACCAACCACTTGGTATTAAATATCCAAATATATACACTGAATTCAAACTAAAATCGGGTTTGATTCATCTTCTTCCTCATTTCCACGGGCTAGCCGGGGAGGATCCACATCTTCGCCATAAAGAGTTTCAAGTGGTGTGCTCTACCATGAAGCCTCAAGTGGTTTCTGAGGAACAAATAAAACTTCCATAATTCCATTTTTCCTTATATTACTCTGCCAAGTGATGGATTTACTACCTCCCTCCTAGTTCTATAACCACATGGAATGACATGAAGTGACTTTTCTTAGAGAAATTCTTTCATGCTTCTCTAACTGCTTCCATCTGAAAAACAAATTAGTGGAATTCATAAATTCCCTAATGAATCACTCCATGAGTATTGGTAGAGATTCAAAAAGCTTGTGGAAACCCACACACACCACCAAATCCCTGACCAACTCTTGATCCAATAATTCTATGAGGGGTTATTGGCTATAGAGATAACTCTCATTGATGCCGCAAGTTGCGGTGCTCTTATTGATAAAACTCATGTAGCTATAATAGATATCATAAGCAACATGGTTTCAAACACATATTAATTCCATACTCGAGCACATTCTCAAGTAAACATGTTCAAGAGAATCAATCCATAGAGCCGAACAAGATGACCGAGTGGATGAGTGAACTTACATGTCTTTTGCAACAACTAGTTGTGTCTTCCAAAGTCCCAACCTCAACTTCTCCATAATATTTGTTCCCTGGACCTATCAAGACCTATGGAATCTGTATCTCTCCATATAATCCAACTAACACATTTCCATAACTTTAATAGGATACATCTGATTCATCTATACCAATGGATATCAATGCAGCATATGCTTAGTGGAACCCCAATACTCAAAGATCAGGTCAGTTTGTTAGAAACTTCAACCAACCCCACTATGAGTCCTTCTATTCTACCTTCAACCAAGTTATGAGTTATGGTAATCCCATTTTTCATACCCCACAATTCTATCCTCAAAACCCAAACCAATTCCAATATGGTCACAGTGTTGGTAACTTCCAATAACCTTACCCTATTGTTCCTCAACCTCAAAGGATCAATCCTCCTCTTGCTTCTCCTAGATTACACTATCCTATTGAACCTTCCCAATTCAAAAACCAATAAAATCACTTTCCCAAGAACCAAAACCAAGTTAATACCAATCCAGTACAAGCCTCTTCTTCCAATAAACCATGGGAAAGTGCAGTGGAATATCTTTCCTCCTTCACCCGTTCTAGCCTCAAAAACATTGAAACCTAGATTGGTCAACTTGTATCCCACCTGATCCAACAATAATAATAAAATTCTTCCCAACTCCCAGATCAGCCATTACCCAACCCCAAGGGTAATGTAAGTGCAATTTCACTCAGATCAGGAAAAAAATTCTTTACCTCATGATGAGCCCTCCAACTCCCCTTTAAATGTTGACCTAGAAAATTAAAAGAAAAATAAACTTGAAAAGGAATCTGAATCCATTCCCTTGACTCCTTTCATTCCACTAAGGAATCCAATTCCTTTTCATTAATCCATTTCTAAGCCAAATAAGTCCTTTGAACCCGATCCTAAAATGATCAACATGTTTAGACGTGTTGAAGTCAATATTACACTCTTAGATGCCATAAAAAATCTTGAATTACACCAAGTTTCTTAAGTAATTGTACACCCATAAGAGAAAACTTGGTACCATTGATAATGTTTCCACTTAGAAATCTATTCCCATAAATTTCAAAGATCCAGGGACCTTTACAGTTCCATGCCAAATTGGATGTTCCAACTTTGATGATGCGCTCATAGACCTAAGATCATCAATTAATGTCATTCCCAAATCCATATTCTCCAACCTTGGTCTAGGTCCATTACATTCAATGGGTTTTTTCATTAAATTGGATAATTGAACCACTATTAGTCCTTAGGGTATAATCGAGGATTCCTTTGTTCGTGTCAATGATCTTATCTTCCCAACTGATTTCTATGTCCTTTACATGGAAGGTGATATGACCTCTTCTAAATCTCCCATAATTCTAAGAATACCATTCCTCATGACTGCTATAACCAAGATTTATGTCCATTCAGGCATCTTATCCATGGAATTTGGTGACCAACTATTCAATTTCAACATTTTCCAAACCATACTATACCCATCTATGGATCACTTTGCATTCTCAATTCATGCTTCTGAGGAAACTTCTGAGATTCAATTGAACCACATTCCATCATGTTCATCATATTCTAATGAAAGAGGATCTTGTGAAATCTGCACCACAATTAACCAAGTCATAAATGGTGAAGTTTATGTGGACCTTTCATTAATATACTTCATTAATCTAGAGGAACTTCAAAACTCTCTTGAATCCCACATCAACTATGATCTCTATTACTCCACCTTGTAAAGTATTAAGGAAAATGAATTAGAAGCAACTGAAATACCTTCCTCCATTCTTGAGTTGTCTATCCCACAAATAAAAGATGAGACTAATCTGAAACCTCTTCCTAAACACCTGAAATATGAATTCCTTTTCTATGATCACCCTTATCCTATCATTATCTCTACTTCACTTACTGAAACCAAGGAGTCCAAACTTGTTCAGGTGTTAGAGGAAAACTAAAAATCCTTAGTTTGGACCCTATATGACATTCTAGGAATCAACCTTTCCCTTTGTATACATCACATCCATCTTGAATAATCATCAAAACCAATTAGACAACCACAAAGAAGACTCAATCCACTCATACTTGAGGCAATTTGGTAAGATATCACCAAGATTCTTCAAGATGGTATTATCTACCCAATTTTTGATAGTGAATGGGTTAGTCCAATTGAAGTTGTACCTAAGAAGGGCGGGATAACTGTTGTCACGAATGAACATGGGGAGACAGTCACAAATTGAGTGAATAAAAAATGGTGTGTGTGCATTGATTACTGAAAATTGAATTTTGAAACACGAAAAGATCACTACCCTCTTCCATTCCTTGATCAAATTCTAGAAAGATTAACTAGAAAGTCACACTATTTATTTCTTTATGGATACACTGGCTACTTCCAAATCCTAATCGCACCTCAAGACTAAGAAAATACTACTTTCACTTGACCCTTTGGAACATATGCATATAGGAGAATGCCTTTTGGACTTTGAAATGCTCTTGCAACATTCCAGAGGTGTATGATGAGTATCTTTTCTGAATTCATTTAACACTGGATGGAAGTCTTCATGGATGACTTTACCATTTATGGTGAGTCATTTGAATCTTGCATGAATTCTCTCTCTCTTTTCCTTCAAAAGTGTGTCATGTTCAACCTTGTGTTAAATTTTAAAAAATGTCACTTCATGGTTGAAATGGGATTGTTCTAGGGTAAATAGTTTCAAAATATGTTATTGAAGTTGATCCTCCAAAAATTGAAGTGATCCAATCACTTCCTGAACCCACCTCTATTTGAGAAATCCATTCATTCCTTGGTCATGATAGTTTCTATCGACGATTTATCCATAACTTCAGTAGGATTTCCCTCCCACTCAATGTTTTTCTCCAAAATGATGCCACTTTCCATTTCGATGAGGTTTTCAAGAGATCCTTCATTGAACTCCAAACTTCTCTTACATCTTCCCCAATAATCCAACCCCCATATTGGTCTTTACCCCTTGAGTTGATGTGTGATGCTTCTAATAGAGTTGTTGGGGTTGTTCTTGGTCAAAGAAGATAAAATATTCCTCAAGTCATATATTATGCCTCAAAAACATTGGATGAAACTCAATCTCACTAAACTGTCACTAAAAAGGAACTTTTAACAGTGTTTTTTTCCTTAGATAAATTTTGGCCCTATCTCTTAGGTTCCAAAATTATCATCTTCACAGACCATTCTGATATAAAGTTCTTACTCAAGAAAAGTGATTCCAAACCGAGGATAATAAAAATGGATCCTAAAGCTCCAAGAGTTTTACCTTAAAATAAAAGATATTCTAGGAAAATAAAACCCAATGGATGATCACCTGAATAGAATTTATAATTCTTATCATTCAAAAAGTGGCATCCATTGGGTTTTCATTTCTTTTTCCATGTTGTTGTTTTACCCCTCTTTATACTCTTTTTAATACTGAATTCCTACTGTCCCATAGCCACATAAAAAACCCTTTAAATGAACTCTTGATTCTTGTGCACTTTAGGATTGTGAATGGAAGTTGAGAGTTCTATAAAACTCTATGTTTTTCACTTTTGGATAGTGAATGAGTGAACCTCTAGAAATAAATTTTTATCATCTTGAGAAGAGTAAGTTTCGAGTACCCACATTTTTCATTTCAAAATTTTAGCATGAAAGAATAGTAGTTTTTGGAACATTATTTCTATAACAATTTGTGGTGGAATTAAATATGGATGAGTGAAATAGTATAAACCTCCCTAGAGTGGGGAAAACAAAATTTTAAAATTTTTTGGTGAGTGAATATGATTTTTTGTTGTTTTTTTTATATTTTTGTGAAATATTAATGTTTAAATATTAAATATAATTTTAGAGCACTATTTGAATTCATCCAGATTCAAGTCTATTTAATGTTTAAATAATAACTCTCACCATAATTATCCAAATTGAATTATTATTGTTTTTTAGGGTTCCTTATTCAAATTATAACATTCCATTACAAGGTACCTTTTTACAAATCATCCATTTGGAGGTTCATATGGTCCACACAAGAAGACCCAAAGAATTTGTGGAGAAACTGGACCAGCCATGATGATTGAGTTACTAGACTAAATCTAGAAGCATAAATTTTATAAAAATACACCATATGTTCTTGATTATCCAAATTAATCATGGATAAAAAATTTAACGTCCAACTACAACAACAAGGGTCCCAACTGATCCATTGAAGTCCAGCCCACCATTCTGGATGAGAATTAAAATTTGGACACTATTACTGACATTGCTCATGATATATTCATCAAATAAATATGGTATTTTTCAGTGTGAATTCTAAGATATGTTCAGACAGATTTTTAGAAGAAATGGTTTTTATTTAAGGGAATATTCCTATTCATAAACCCATCCACATTTTGGCCTCCTAAAAAGTCCGGATTGAAATGGATAGATTAAAATTGTTTACACAAACCGCCATAACTTTGGATCCATAAGTCCAAATGCCTCCAAATTTGATATTAGTCAGAGAAAATTATTATATAAAACTTTGAAGAATATTATATCTCGAGATACAGCTATCTTAATGGACAAATTGGTGATGCAAGTCGAGGGGTAGTTTTGGAATGTAAAAAGTCCACTTCCTTGAGCTATAAATACTTCCCACTCATCTCCTTACAAGAGGTTGAAAATTCAGAATATAGGAGGATCAATTGGCACGACCAAGGCTTTTAAAAAATCCTTGGAGTACATTCCAAACTCAATTTTTCATTTGAGATACCCTTCCTCCTCTCTTTGATTTCATTTTCTTTTATTCTTTTCTTCATTTGTAATCTCATAAGTGTTGTTTTTGTAATTCTATTTTAATTAACTTTTCTTCTTCGTATTCTATTTAAATCATCCTCCTTCTATTATTAAATATTAATTCTCTTAAAATATTTTAAATCAAGTTGAAACCCCTTCCCTTCTTTCGCTTTCTCATTAAATCTAAAGTTCATTTTTAATTCTCATCGCCCTTTGTGTGTATATGTCCGATGCATAACTCTTTTCTTTTCCCATTCTTTTTGTTCTATTTATAATTCTTCAACATAAACACATATTACCATATTGATAAACATATTAATGAATGAGTAAATCTACAATTTTGGTGAGTCGTTATTTGGGTATGTTAAATGATTGAGAGCTTTTGCTTGATGAATATTCTTCAAATTAACATTGTGTATGTTGGACATCACATATAATGGATTAATTACTTATTTTGTTTAACGTGTGGTTTCCATGGATTATTATAACCATAAATACCATACCATAAACATTTAATAATTGATATTAGAACCCTATGTTATGTTATGTCTTGGATTAAAGCCTTAACACTTAGGGATTTCAATCAATTCCATATTTTGAAGTGGGTGTTAATTTAATGCAATATAAAGCAAATCTCAAGGATATCACAAGCTTAACTCCCTAATAATGAACTCACCCCAATATTTATCAAATTGTTAAATCAAACACCAATCATTAATAACTTCATTTAAGATCTAGAAACAAACCCCCTAATCAAAATACAATCAATTAAAAACAATTGACTATTAAAAAGTATCATCGTCGAGGATTCAACCTGAGTGCTGCTATACACATTAGCAGAGCATCGAAACCTTGATCAATCGATAGGTGAAAATCATCCATGCTTTCAACCATCCTGGAAAAAAATTCATAAATGGGTCTCTAAACTAAGACATCATTGCTCAATTTGTCATCATCATGACACTATCTTGGAATCCTAGCTGGATGTCATCATGGAGGCATCTTGAAAATCATCAAGATGTATCATGGTCAAATATTATATTTGGGGAGTTAACTCAAGAAGGATATGGAATCCACAACCCATTCTTACATGATGCATGTACTAATGCATTACCTGCAACCATTTTCTATATGTTCCATGTCAATAGGTAGGTTTCCAGAGTCTTATTGAATGGATATGTAGATCACTGAACCAAAACTAGGTTCCATGGCCTGAAATCTGAACTCAAGACACTTTAACATTGTTTCTGTAGTTTGTGAACTAATCCTCATAGATAGAAAATATCTGAAATTTTATTACTAAGATAACCTCCTTTAATACCACTATATGATGACCTGACCCACCAAGGCCCTAATGGATGTATATAAGATGAGCGTGACTCCCCATGACCACCTATAATAGAATATGGTCTAGATACTAGCACTGAGTAGGTATATCACACACATGGGAGGCCTTGTCCTAATGTACCTATACACACGCATGCAACTCCATACACCAGTAAAACATAGAAAGGTAAAAAAAAATATTGTAAATACATGAATAATATCTATCCCACATAATAGTATAACAATTAGTATAGAAAAAAAGAATAAAGGGACAAATAAAATCCCATCAAACACTGGAAAAGAATCTATCTTGCTGACAATACAAGGTCGCTACATGAAATAAAATCCTAGATCAATTTGAGGTATGTCTAGAACAACTAAGCTTAGCCTACTCCTAGTCCTTCCAAGAATCCAACAAAAGGTATATCCTCTGTAAAATACAAGACATGTGTGGGAAGATCTCATGCAAAGGTGAGTATAAACATACCCAATTGGACACCCCCAAGATCACCATAGACAAACCATCAATGAGAGTAGTCAACTCATCACCTATAAGGCATGTTAATAAAAATATGAGACAATAAAAAATAAACTCTTATATTTTTTCATAAAAAAATCTAATTGAGAGAGATATGGGATCTTTATAACCATAGCCTAGCTAATAATAATGAGTCAACCTATATCTCCAAACATCCATCTCTGATGCCCCACATCATTCTCAATCGCACAAGAATCTGTGTGGAGGGACCACACATTTCCACTATGATCTATATTTGATAAAGAACTATCTCTTATACATGAATATTGTATAACCTATCAATAATCTTTGTGTTGGTCCCACACCTCTCTGAAGTGATCCGTAGCCAAGGGGGTGTTATCTCTAATGGAGGACTCGCTCCCCACCAGATCTCAAAGACTAGGGGTTATACTCTATTGAAAGAGGACCATCACCCTGTAGTAAGGGGGTTTCCACCATTACCCATATAAATAGTATAGGGGGACTATTCTCTAGTGAAATATGGGGTTTCTAATCCCGATAACACTCTGATGATCACACAAAATAACTATCACTAGCTAGTATCATTGAGAGAAGAGTCCTTCCAGCATCACATCATGTCATATCTATACTACTGAAATGAAGGACATAATTTTTTCATACATGGAAGGATACTCAATATGTGCTACTTTTGATCCAAAATATGAGTATCGATGAAGGAGATACACAATGTGGAACACTTGTAGAAA
This sequence comes from Viscum album, assembly GCA_963277665.1. Taxonomy (NCBI): domain Eukaryota; kingdom Viridiplantae; phylum Streptophyta; class Magnoliopsida; order Santalales; family Viscaceae; genus Viscum; species Viscum album. Next base: position 350,541,685 of record OY728163.1, read on the forward strand.
AGTACATAGTGTATACATATGGTCACACAAAATGTGAAATCACCAGGACATATGGGTGTTTCCTCACTTTCACATGGATTATATGCCTATGTGGATATAAAATATGTATACATTGAGTACACGGTGTGTCTTGGAAGCCTGAGGCATGCCCGGGTCCTTCCATCCCATGTCCGTGTACATCAGCTCGTGCCTAAGTAATCTAGTCATGTCCATGTGCACAAATCATGTCCAGGCACACTGGATGTGTCCAAGTACGTGGTTATGACCATGTACTATAGTCATTCCCATGTTATTGGTCATTTTCATTTCCGTGTATCTCTAGGATATATGATAAACCGCCACCACTGGGTCACAAGGTGTGTATGACTCATACATGATGTGTGTTATTTAACTCCAACTGAAACCCTTACCACCGTAGCCAAGGGAAACATTACTTGTATTCATAGTCTACATTCAATGTATGTAATGACTTTCTAGAAACCCCATAATTTTCATGCATCATCACCTGTGTGTCACCACCACCTTCAGGACCACTAAGGAACGTGTAATAAAGTTTGGATATGGGTTGACTACCCTCCGAGGTCAGTCAAAAGTCATATTCCAATCATAATTCTCCAAAAAATACTCCTCATAATCTGAGGTGACACACAACCCAAATATTGTAATCTGCATTGCATGTGTGACATCATACTATATCTATCATTGGTGGTTGTATTTTGGCCACTCGTTGCTCGAAAACCTCAATCGATGCTCTTTTAGAGATATTTTCTCAATCCAAATCCCAATCCACCAATAATCGATCCAATGTCATGTTCTCGTCTTCACCACCACACCATCATCGTGTCTCTAAAATCATAATATAAACTCATGAACATGGTTTGTAGTTTCTTAATAATTAATTCACAAGGATCAGTACTCCCAATTATCGTCAAATCACTAACCAACTAATTACTGATGATGAACACCAAGAATGGAGGGGGAAATGCACAAGACATAAAGTTGTCATTAAAAGAAGGTCGTGTTCATTTATCCATCCATTTCAGAATCTAATAAATGTGGATTATCAAAGTGGTGAGTATCAATAAGAAAAAATATATAAAATTCATAAACCTTATAAGAGAAAGGGGACAATGAAAAAACCAATAGAGATCAATCCACGACTTAATTTATAAAAGGATTAATTTGTTTCTTTCTCAACATTTAAATGGGGAAAAAGTCACAAAATAAATTCTCGACATCGATTTTGGATTTATCACTAAAAATGTTAATATCATTTTCATTGGTGAGATCCAAGAACTCCTTCAATGATGATGATCATCACGATACTCTGATCCTCGATCCATAATCAGACTACCATCTACCAATGTACTCGCCATCAGAGCTCTCTATATCCATCCTATTAACCCCCTAAGGTTATGTAGCTAACCTAAGGTAATTTTTAATAATTTATATTAAATAGAGGATACATTAGGGTTTCATGATTTAATGACAATTAAATTATTTATTTAATTATTTAAATTCATTAAACTCGCCTATGACGACGCTTTATCCAAGAACCTGATACCAACATGATTTTTGTCATTCCTAGGGTAAAATCCACATTACATATTTAATAACAAATTAAAACTTTCCATATGAGACATAGTTTGTGAGTATTCCATTATTTCAAAAAAATGTACATTTTTGATATGTTATATTCTATATTTTTAATATATCTGTATTGAAGCTCTCCAGGCCCCGAAATACCATGTTGACATTTCACTTACATTCAAAAATATTCCTTAAAATATTCCAAATTATTCTAAGGTAAAAAAAAATATTCATTATACAATATCCTTATTGTGTTCAGTTCAATTCCAAGACATGTATTCTCTACTAATAATCTTTCAATCAATTACAGTGGGTTGGGAAGGTTCGATATCCACTTCCCAAATTATACTGGCTTCCCACCAGTGTTATTTATACCAATATCCCACAAATTTTTATAAAAATGATAGTGAAATAATGAGTAAGATCACACAAATTATAAGGTTCCACTGTAACATAAAACTGATCTTCCTCATTGAACCACCGTGATATGTTGATTCTTCACTTTCTCAATTCCATTGAAAATCTTTAACTACCACTAAAAATAATCAAAACATTATTTTTATGTCGTATCAAAACTCTTTTAAATGAGTATAAGATATGAATTCGACCTAATCTTACTATAATTTCTGAATACAAAACTAATAGGTCTTCAATATATAGAAATTTTTCTTCTTTTTCACTTTACTTAAAGATATCACTTCAACTCAAACAAATACTATTAATAGTATTTTTTAATGTCTCTTAATGCATGAAATAATATGATTATATTTTAGTGATAAAAAATATTTCATGCATGTTTTTATCGTCATCATGCAAGTATTAAACTTACTATATTCTTTACAAAAAATCACATGAAAATACTTAATGTATTTTCTCACGCTATTTTCCTTTGTGCAATAACAAATGCACGACTCACTAAGTATTTTTATTCCTTATTTTCATTAACCCACTATACTAAAACTTCATGAAAATCATATACATTGCATGGAATTATTATTTATTTGTGCTAAGTGCATGTAAATAGTATATATGAATTATGTCACTTCATGCAATCACTACCACTGAACAAACATAATATTCATGCACTGCATTTGAAGATGTAATGTAGTATGAAATATTTTTATATTATCCATGCATATCATAGTAAAAAAAATAACTCTCCTTTAAACTTATTCCTTCATATAAAAGTATTAGACACTAATATAGAACTAGCCTATAACAATGATAAAAATGGGCTTTTCCAGTGCAAAAAAGTGCTGACAATCAGAGTTTCATCAAAAGCGCTAGGCCTTTATCAGTGCTATAAAAGCACAGATAAAGGGTAATTTTATTAGTGATAAAATGGAAACACTGATAAAGGACCCCTTTATCATCGATTTCATTTAATCACTAATAAAGGTCTCCTTTATCAACTCTTCTTATTTAGCGCTGATAAAGGAGACCTTTATAAGCACCCTTTAGCACTAATAAAGGTCGTGTAGCTGTTATAGAGCTAAAACAACCCTATAACATAAATCCAAACTAGAAAACAAACATATAGGAATAAAAATATATAGAAAAACAAATTAAAATTCAAATATAACATTGCACTATCATTTCAATTCAAAATTTACATAAAAAATATTTATATAGATGTGATATTTACAATTAATCCAAAAAATTACGACTAATAAACAAAATCATAACTCTAATAGCATGTTTTCTCCAAATATCAACCTACATAAAAAAGATTGTCCCTGTAATAAAACCAATGCTGATTTTAGTAATAGTAAATGAAAAAAAATAATGTTATATGATCCATATATGATAAATTATATTGTTAATTGATGAATATATTAATGATGTTATTATTTATTAATTATCTTAATTACTTAAATAGTTGTTAACAGTTATATCATTAAACTAAAATAACATTTTTATATTGAAAACATGCATTTGGATTCATATCGGTCACATTGTATATTTTCTTGATGTGTGATTGATTCCTACACACTAAAAATGAATTGTGGATCATTTTAATACAGTATCAAGACAATTCTAGCCCATTTACTCAGTTTTGGGTGTATGAAATTTTTTTAAACTAAAATGACTCCTTTATATTGAAAACATGCACTTTGAGTCATACCAACCACATCATGTGTTGGATTGATGTGTGGCCAAAATCTACATGGCACAAATGAATTATGTATTCTTTTCCTAAAGTTTTAGAACTCTTCAAGCTCATTTGATCGGTTTTGATAATGTGAAGCGTGTTTTAAACTAAAATGGAACTCTTATATTGAAAGTACACAATTTGAGTCATTTTGGCCACATCATGTGTTATATTGGCCTTAAGTTTATTATTTCATGTCAAAAATTAATTATATATCATTTTCCTAAAGTTTTGAAAACAATCCTAGCATGTTTTATTGATTTTGTATATTTGACAAATGTTTTAAACTAAAATGGTACTTATATATTGAAAAAGCACACTTCAAGTCATAAATATTAAATCATGTGTTGAATTGATGTGTATTAAATTCATTCATGTTAAAAATAAATTATGGATCATTGTCTTAAATTTTGAAAACAATTCAATCTTGTTTTCTTGGTTTTGGATCTGTGATGTGTGTTTTAAACTTAAATGACACCGTAATATTGAAACCACACACTTTGAGTCATATCAGCCACATCATGTGTTGAATTAACATGATATCTATTCCTATAAATCAAAAATTAATTATGGATCATTTTTCATAATTTTTAAAACAACCTGATCTTGTTTTATTGGATTTGGCTAGAGACACATGTTTTAAACTAAAATGACTCTTGTATATTAAAAATACACACTTTGGGTCATACTAGGCACATCGTGTGTCATATTAACATTTGGTAAATTTCTACATGTCACGGATAAAATATAGATCATTGTCCTAAATTTTGAAAACAATATGATCTCATTTTCTCAGTTTTAGCTATGTTATGTGTGTTCTAAACTAAAATGGAATTTTTATATTAAAACATTCACTTTGATTCATACTAACCACATCATGTGTCAGATTTATGTGTATTCAAATCCTACACATAAAAAATGGATTATGAATCATTTTCCTAAATTTTCAAAACAATTTGAGTGTGTTTTTTTGGTTTTTTCTATGCGATTCATATTTTAAACAAAAATGTCACTTTTCTATTGATAACATGCACTTCAAGTAATAGAAACCACATCATGTTTCAGATTGAAGTGTGATTAATTTCTATATGGAAAAAATTAATTATAGATCATTTTTATAAATTTTGAAAGCAATCATATCTCATTTTTTCAGTTTTGACAATGTGGTGTGTATTTTAAACTAAAATGGAACTTTTATATTGAATTCATGCACTTCATGTAATATTGTCCACATCGTTTTTCAAATTGATGTGAGGTAAATTCATACACATAAAAATGAATTATGGATCATTTTATTAATGTTTAAGAAAAATATGATCTTTTTTATCAGTTTTGTCTGTGTAACATACGTTTAAAATAAAATAGCACTTCTATATCAAAAACATTCACTTCAAGTCATATCTTCCACATCACATTTCAGATTGATGTGCAGACAATTCCTTTACAGCAAAAATGAGTTATGGATTTTTGTCCTAAATTTTGAAAACAATATGATCTTTTTTCTCATCTTTTTCTATATGGTGTTCATTTTAAACATAAATAGAACTTATATTTTAAAAACATGAACTAAAATTCATATCGGTCACATCGTGTTCTAGATTGATGTGTGGTCAATTCTGATACATCACAATTGGAATATGGATCTTTTTCCTAAATTTAGAAAATAATAAAATATTTTTTCAATTTTGGCTAGTGAGATGCATTTTAAACCTAAATGAAATTTTTATATTAAAAACATACAATTCGAGTCATACTAGGCACATCATATTTCATATTGACGTGAAATTGATTCCTGCACATCAAAAATGAAATATGGATTTTTTTCCTAATGCTTGAAAATAATATGATCTTTTTTACTTACTTTTGTCTATGTGATGTATGTTTTAAATTAAAATGATACTTTTATTTTTAAAACATGAACTTCGAGTCATACCAGCCACATCGTGTGTCAGTTTGACATGTGGTCAATTCCTATATATAAAAAATGAATTATAGATCATTTTTCTAAATTTTGAAAATAATATGAGCTGATTTTCTTGGTTTTGGATATGTAAGGCATGTTTTAAACTAAAATGTATCTTTTACATTGAAAACATGAAATTTGAGTCTTACCAAAAAAAATTGTGTATTGAATTGATGTGTGGTAAATTCCTATACATCAAAAATTAATTATAGATTTTTTTTATAAAGTTTGAAAGTAATAAAATCTTATTTTATTAGTTTTGGATATGTGGTGCAAGTTATAAACTAAAATGAAAATTTTATATTGAAGACACAACATACAAATGATGAGGATATGATCATGGAAGTACCTTCCCCAGAAATTGGTAAGACATCGTCATATTTTTGGGTAGAAGGATTCTTGAACCATTTACCTATTTTCATTTTCTTATTTGCAGCCTCAAAGTCCAATCTATCATGTGCACAAGTAGCTTCAAACATGTTACTATCTCTTCCAGAATCCATAGAGTGAAACCCTTCATTATACTTATCCTTGATAAATAGTTCAAAAATAATATATAATCATTATAATACTAATGATTCACATACCAAATGTTTTTCAAGTGTTGAATCCTATACTAGATCACAAACATAATAAGTAATCACCTCAACATGTTGTTAGAAAAATATTATGACACCATGTACTCTACTCACTCGTCTTTAAACAAATTTACTTTTAATTTTGAGTACTTAGATTGATGGAAATATTGAAAGTGATGAGAAAATATATACAAAAAAAATGATTAAAAAATATTTTAAATGAAATCGTAAATGAATTTTAAAATTACAAATTCAAGGATGATAAACTTTTGATGGTATATTTTATCTTTCACAAATTTTCAGACGTAATATCCATAATAGTTGTCATTATTTTGCTTCGATCATAGTAGAAACACTAAAAAAATAAGTAAATTGTTTTTAAATATATTTTGATAGTTAAATATTACTATATATAAATTAATTTTTGGTATTTGAATAAATACATAATATTTTTATGTTCAATTACCAAACTCTTACCATGATTAATAATATATATAGATCACCTTAATATAACAAAATTATCATTAAAACACAAAATAAAACATATAATTTGAAGTTTATCTATAAAATTTTGATTATAGTGCATTACAAATTCATAATAGCCATCATGTGTGTTCAATTTTATAGAAATCCAAGCATTGGATCCAAAAAATAATATTTGGGATATCCAAATTTATTATGATGAGCATCCAGTGCTTCACAAAAAACAAAAACAAAAAAGTAATGAAAAAAGAAAAATATATTTTATAAGATTAGTTTGTATACTTTTATCCCTACATTGTAGGAATTAATAGGAGTCTCTCATATTTTATTTTCTTTTTAAATAACTCACTTGGTTCATCATTTTTCATTTTAATTTATGTCAATTTTAAATATTTTTTTCATAGAAATGGAAGAGGGATTAATGAGTCTAAATATTTCTTCATATAGTTTTTCCTTTATATAGTAGTAATATATATTCCTATAGAAAATATAAATAATTATTAATTATAATGAACGTAGTAGATCATTTTATAAGAAGTAAAATTATGAAAATGTACCTCATGTATGTATTAAAAACTGAAACTCCTAGCCATTAAAACTTAATAATATCATTTATACTCTCCAGACCAAATGTGTTTGTAATGACATATTCAAATATTTTCTCTTCATATTCAATATAGGAAATATTTAGATATTTAAATTTTGTATCTATAAGAACTTATAATGTTAATATATATAGTAGTGAAACTAGTGGGGTGAGGGTACTCTCAAAAGGTCCTTTTGATTTCTTGGTTGATTCACTATATTTCCTTGATCCAACATTCTATTTACCCTTTATTTTATCCATCTATAAAACCATTTCTCATTTTATAACATTTTTCTTCAACTATAAAATGTATTTCATTTGAATTTTTTTTTGAGGTCATACCTCATGTATATTTATAATTTAGATCGTCATACTATGAATATTACAATACCATTATCGACCATGCTAACATCTAGATATTTAAGAAGTAGAGGAAACTCAGTACTTGTATTGTGATCTAATTCAATCCCTACTATCATGTGATATTTTGGAGTATTTTATTATGTATCATGTATCATAGGATATTATACACCCTACCCCTCACAATAAACCAATGTGTGGGAGTGGTATGTATAAATCACATATGACTTAACCCTATAGAATTTTTGTAATATAATGTTAATGTAAGTTGTTTAATTTAAATTTAGGGGAAAGATTAATAAAAAAAATTGATTACCTCAAATAAGGAAGGTTTTTTAGAGTAATGTATAGCCTCAAAGCTAGTGGATTCATTTGGATCATCATATATTGGTCGTTGTTCTACTACTAGTTCTATTCAATACTTTCACATATATTGGTACCCCAAACCATATTGGACAATAATATCTTTAAAGGTACTTATATATTCCAACATGCCTTTTACGATCTCATATGTATCTTCTTAAGGCTTTTTCTTCTCAAAATATGTTCAAGGTGGCACTCCAAAACATTCACCTCTAACATAGCCATATTATTCTGGACACTTAAAAACTACTGAAATTAGTTTTTCTTCAAGTAAAATCGATGTTTATTCTTGTGTATAATCCATATAAAAACATATAAAAAATGGATATTTTATATAATACTATTATAAATCATGATGAATTACTATTATGTCATACTTACACATGATTCTCATACTTCTTATGTATTTTCATCAACTAGTTTACCCTCTTTATTTACACTGGTCTCCTTCCATAGCACATGATGTTGGATGGAAGTGGATTCAGATTTTAATTCATCAATCTGTATATAAACAAAGGAACGTATGTTGTTTCATATCACATAAGAAGTTTTTGGTAGAATTAAAATACATACCATTTTCTTTTCAATTTAAGTGTACCCCATCCTTGATTTATGGGAGTGGTACATGGGTTGCGATGCACCTTCCATATTTTCATCACTCCTTCAATATTTCATAAATTAATATTTGTGAATAAAAGTGGACAAAGAAATATTTTCAAAAAAATATTATTGATTACAGTAAACCTCAAATAATTCTTTATAATGGTGATTAATGAAGGATTTCCATGTTTACCCCATAGGGTTGACTTCAATATTGGAATGAAATTATACCATGTATCTATATCAATTGGCACATGTATTCTCATTGTGAGCCTCATGTAACTAATGAAAATTGACCGGTTGGGATCAAATGGTTGGATGTGTTAATTCTATCGAACCTCAAATTTTATACCTTTTCTTCTTGCCTTGATAATTTTAGATAACATGTTGATGCTACGTAGTTATTTTTTCTTCCTAAACATTTTATTTCTCCCCTAATAATTCTATAATTTTAGCATTGATAGTTGGTTCTTCCTCGGGATTGGTAACATCATCATGTGAAAAAGTCATTATCTACATTATTATTTGAACATTTAATTTAGATTATGTAAATGTAGTGGGGAACACATAATATTATTAGGATAATAATTATAAATTAAAAAAACTTTAACCTTCTCATTGAACTCTCTTTTTTTATTTAAAGGTTGATAGTTTTTTTCCTCTATCGAGTATCCAAATCCCCTCTTATGGTTCCTTATAAACTACAAGACATTGTCTGCATTAGGACTTCCATAAAATGATTAAGATCTCCCAATGAAAGGATCATCCTAAATTGAATTTTAATCTAACCCTACAACTGTTTTAGTCACCAATAGGATAATTAACCAATTCTTGTTTTATGGATATGAGACATAATATACATGCACTACTTTTGATGACATTATGAATGGATTTTCCTTATACCCTTCTAAATTGAAATTCACCTTTATGAATATCAATTCATCATTTCTCTCTACACTCCTATTTTTAACCCATTTGCATGAAAATTTATCACTTGAAATGTCATATAACCAACTCATATATTTGTTTGATGATGTTTAAATATGAAATATTTTTATAAATTGGATTTCTATCCTTGGAACTAGATACATGCATCCCTTCCTCCACAAGCATAAATCCACTATTTTTAATTATACATCATTCATCCAGTTCCTTTATATAGAACATATAAACATTAATTACAAAACTAGTGTAAGATATAACATTTACATTTGGTCCTCTGGCTATCCATTTATGACTTTTAGAAATTGAATTTGAATTTTCATATAATTACTTATAAATATGTTATCAAAACTATTCTATAAACTATTTATTATGTGTATTTGATATCATCCCTCAGCCACTGATGGATTCAAATATCTAATAATTACTTTTTGGGGTTCAATATACGGAGAAACCTATGAACTATTATGTAAAATTTAAAGGTGATATTGGTACCACTCATTGATGGTAATTGTAACAACATCCCTTCCATAAATCTCTTTATACATAAATCATACACTATGATGATATTTTGGGAGACTGATGCTATCAAAATTTTATAGATAATTGGTATAGAATTCAATATATTTTTCAACAATATATCATTCTACAATACAACCTTCTGAATAACTTTTATTTTTTATGTATTCTTTCAAAATATCCATATATCATTCAATGGGGTACATTCATATATAATTTAAAGGGAGACATAGTTGAATCTCTCTAACTAAGTAGACCATTGTATCAAATAATTATGGTGAGAAGAACATCTCTAATTCATATAATATGACTTCAATATCCTTATTCATGATTTGAAACTTCATTGAGTTTATAAATTTATTGCATATGGCTCTAAAAAAGAAAAAAATTATGTTTAATGTATATCATAAATTTTATATAGAATTTAACATAAAGAGACAGGCATAAAATCTTACATCAAAACATGATGGTCATGTGATTTTGGACCCTATAACTTTAAATTAGTCATTGACATGGAATTCTTGATATTGGATGAATACCTCTCTGGAACTTTTACACCATTAATGAAATTGAAAAAATTGAAATTTTTCTTGTCTGGATAGAGTAAAAGTTGTTTTAGGAAGAAAATTTCATCTTTTACCCTTCACCAGTACCAACTCTTCCCTTATAACCATGTAAATCTTGTCCAACCTATCCTTGATGTCATATTTTGTAACGTCCTGGTTTTGGGTGTTGCCCAAAGGTGCCCCGAACCCGATTGGACGCATAACCTTAAGCGCATTTCACTGAATACCAGAGGCTGGTGACTAGTAGAGAGAGACAAGGTAAGACATTGGGGAAACTATTACCTCATTGGAAGAGTATACATCATAGAACAACAAATAGTAAATAGTAGTGGAAGCAGTAATACCATACAACATAAGTAAACAATAGAAGACTAATAATATAAACAAATACAACATATATAAATAAATGAAGCATTTCATATGTATCTAGAAAAGTATCCAAACAAGTCGCAATACAATAAATACAGTACTGAAACCAAAGTACAGAAAACAGTAAACTCTAATAGCATCACAAGCCTCAACATGGTCTCATGCTCTCTAGCTCCAACAGCAATCAAGTGCCTGATGAAGAAGGTTGGTTTCCCTTATCTATACCTGCAACTATGTAATCTATTTGGGTCCAAAAGCATGATAAAAATAGGGTGTGAGATGAATCCTAGTAGGCAACCACCAAAAGATTTGTGCTTAACAGTCAGTGAATATATATAGCAGGTAATAAGCAGGAATGAAGTAATAAACTAGGAAGTACTTAAAATTAAACAATCAAATAGTTTTAAATTACATTCATTTACATTTATTAATTATTTAATCCATTGAACAATGTAAACTTGGGATCTAGCATAAACTCTGAATCCCTATGTATAATATAACAAACACATATCTCAAAATTCCATCTAAACAATCAAGAAAGACCAATTCCAAGCTTGTGCTTTGGCTTGGCAGACTCGTCACAATCATTCAAAAACAACCCTCTATGAAAGTTCTAATAGTATAACTCCTATGGTTTATCATATCATCAATAAATAAATAATGACCCTCTGGGAAATCTCACGCAATCTAACCCCTTTGGTCCCACAAAATACTAATCATTTACAACTGACCACCTAGGTAGCTCTCATAGTTAATACCCCCTTGGTATGCATTACAACAATGAATTATAATGACCTCTTGGAATCTCTCATAGTCAATGACCTATGGTCTAACATTCATTAAATAACGACCCTCTGGGTAGTTCTCATGGTCTAACCCCTTTGTTTAATGACCCCATGGAAGCTCTCACAGTCTATACCTCTGGTCAACCATAGAAACAATTCATAATTAAAAGACCCTGCATTGGGAATCTCTCATAGTCTATTCCCCTTGGTCATACTTTTAGAATTTGAAACACGTGAATCTTATATAAAGATTAACTTCATCCTAACAACACTAGGTATGGAAAATAAAGCATCCTAACATGATTCCAAGACCAAATGACCATAATTAATCAAATATGGGAAACACATCCCTAATCAAGGTATAAAACCTTATGCATAAAAAATAACCCTTTATAAATAAAAAACCATAGCAGGCATTAAAAAAGGTTAAATCCCAAAACATGAAATACCCTAAATAAGGGTATTTAGTAGTTTTAGCATATATAATTCATAGATAACCCAAGAAAGGAAAAAACCACCTACCTCGATGATGTAATATGAACACTCTTGAACTTTGGCCATTGAATAGGACTAGAACAACGTAGATATACAAAAAGGGTAAAAATGATCAACCCTAGATAACTAAAGAGATATGAGAAAACAATAATAGAGTCTCTATGGGAATATAGAACTCACCGGTGGAAATCCAACGCACTCAGCAGCGTCTCAATCAGAGCTCGGATGGATGAATGGGAGGATCTCGAATATCTTCGACCATACGTTGCTCTCTTGTATGAGACATGAGAAGAAGAAGTTCATTATAGAGATGAGATGTGACCCCACTCTGATTAATAAATTAAAAAACAAAAGTACATTGTGTGTTAATTTAATGCACACGTCGTGTACTAGCCTCAACCAGCTCCTACTTTAGCCAGTCAGCCAGGTCACCTACACAGCCATGTACTCGGACATTATATAGCCAGTACATGGCTACACATGGAAACTAGGTACACAACGTGTACTCAAGAATACATAGCATCTACTTATAAAATTTCACTTTCTTCCTTTTTCCTAAAAAACAACCTGGAATTATAGATCCATACCTAAGATGAAGATTTGGGTTCTTAAAAACTTCCCCACTTAAAGAAATTTGTCCCCAAATTTCCCTTCCAATGTTGGTGAAGAAGAAAATTCAAACAACTCTAGCCACTGGGATCGTACGTCGGCCTTCCTCTCCCAAGTATTGTCTTGTACTCACTCGTTCTTCCATAACACTCGTACCCGAGGAACAGATTGGCCGTGAATAACCTTTGTGATGCGATCCATAATTTGAATAGGGTGCTCCTCAAATGATGCATCCACCTCCAACTCAAACCCCATGGGTTAAAAAACATGATACGGGTCTAAAAATTAATGGCGTAGATGAGAAACATGAATGACGTCATGCATATCCCAATACCTATGAGGTAACTACAAATGATAGGAAACTGGCCCGACTCTCTCCAAAACCTCAAATGGATCGACATATCTCAGTGAAGGCTTCCCCTATCTCATAATAATCTGGTGTCCCAACCTCAGTGTGACACATAAGAAAACCTAATCTCCGACCTTGAACTCCAGAGGTCATCTTTTTCGATTTTCATAAGATATCTGCTGAGACTGTGCAGTAGCCATCCTCTTTCAAATCAACTCCACCTTCTTAGTGGTTTCCTGGACAATATGAGGTCTCAACATAGCTACCTTTCCTACCTCCAACTAACATAGGGGTAATAAACATGGAATACCGTACAAATCCTCATAAGGTTCCATCTGAAACTTTTCCTGAAAACAATTATTTTAGGAAAACTCCTCTAGGGTATATGTCTCTCCCAAGAGCCCCTAAAATCCTGGACACATTCTTGAAGCATATCATGTAAAACCTTTATCATTCACTCGGACTGGCCATCTATCTGAAGATGGTAAGTTGTACTCAGAAGTACCTGTATACCTAAAGCCCTTTGTATTCCCTTCCAGACACTAGAAGTAAACTGGGCATCCCTATCTGAAATTATAGTGTATATAACCCAATGAAAATGTACAATCTCTTAGATGTAAAACCTTCCAAGCTCATCAACACCGAAGGTTTCCTTGATAGGAAAGAAATGTGCAACCTTTTGAGTCTTTTAACAAAAACCCAAACTGCATCATTCCCTTAAGGAAACCTTGTTAAACCCATCACGAAATCCATCGTGATATCATTCCACTTCCACTCAGGAATGGGTAACTACTGTAAAATCCCTTCCAGTTGTTGATTATCTATCTTCACTTTATGATAGGTGGAACATATCATAAAAAAACTAGAAACATCTCTCTTTATACTTGGACAACAATACTGATGGTTTATATCTCAATACATCTTGGTGAAACCAAGATGAACTTCCCAAACTGAGGAATGAAAATCCAACATCAACTCCTCACGTATGTCTTCCAACACCCATATGCACCCATGAAAATGAGAGACCTCGTCCTCATCCACGGTCCACCCAAGAGTAGGTTCATCACCTGAAACACTCTCCCTTGGGACTAGGCCTTTGGGATTTGATAGCTACCTCATTCGCACTCGTTCCAGTAGAGTAGTGGTAACAGATACAGAAGAAAAAAAATGTCCTCTGATATCTGTTGTGCACCTTCAAATTCATCTCAAAGAAAAGAGCCATAATTTTTCACTCACTTCTGGCCTCCTGAACTTCCTCTATCTAAGTCTTCATGCTCAACACATCAACCATTGTGTTTCTCTTCCCAAGAATATAGGCAAGATCAAAGTCAAAAGATTGAAGGTACTCAACCCACCTCCGTTATCTCAAATTCAGTTCAAGATGATTAAAGATATACTTGATACTTTTGTGGTCAGTGTACACTACAAAATTCTCTCCCAAAATATAATGTCTCCAATAGAACAAATCATGCACAACTGTATCAAACTCAATATTGTGCGTCAGGTAATTCCTCTCATGTGGACTCAACTACCGAGACCCGTATGCAACGACTCTTTCCCCCTGCATAAGCACTTCTCCCAGCCTGATACCTGACACATCACAGTAAATAGTGTAACTCTTTCCCAGCTTTGGTAAAATTAGTATCAGTGATGAATACCTCCTGAAAGGATGAATCGTAGGAATCTGTCCACAAGTACTTCACATCCTTCTTAGTCAGGCTCGTTAGTGGCACTGCTAAGTGTGAAAATTCCTGTATAAAGTGCATGTAGTAACCAGCCAGACCTAGTAAAAATCAATACCTCAAAGATGTTCTTCTGTTGCTCCCAGAAAATTACTACTCTCACTTTATTAGGGTCTACTGATACTCCTATCTTTGAGATAACACGACCTAATAAGTGAATCTGATTCATCGAAAAGTGTCATTTTGAGAGTTTACCATATAAATGATGCTCTCTCAGTATACTCAATATGATCTCAAGATTGGTGGAATGGTCGTGTCGAGTGTAAGAGTCCACCAAGATACCGTCCATGAAGACTACCACAAAATAATTCAAGGATGGAACACTCGGTTCATCAGTACCATAACAACCGATGGTGAATTCGTGAAACCAAACGGCATAACCAAAAACTCATAAAGACCATACATGCTCCGAAATGTCTTAATAGGTATATCTGATGGTCTAACGCACAACTGATGATAATCGGATCTCAAGTGAATCTTCAAGAATACTCTAGCTCCTCGAAGCTCATCAAAGAGATCATCAATCCATAGAAAGGGATATTGGTTCTTGACCATCAACTTGTTTAGATTCTGATAATCCACATGAAGTCTGAGGGTACCTTTCACCTTCTTTTCAAACAGGATAGGTGAATCCCAAGGAGAATTATGAGTTTGGATGAAACCATTCACCTAAAACACCTCTAATAACTCCATAAGCTCCTATAACTCTAGTGTATCCATCCTATAAGGAGGAATGGACACTGGTTCCACTCATGGAATAAGCTCAATAGAGAAATCTACCTCTCGCTCCAGAGGTAAACCTGAAAAGTAGTCTAAAAAGACATCTCTGAAATGATCCACCACTTGAGGAAAGTCTATCTATGAAGTCCCATGGTCTTCCAGATATAAACTAGCAATCTAGGCTATAATTTTTCACAACCCCTAATGCTCAAGTCCAGCTCTGCTCGCATGGACATCCCATTATCCCTTTTATATAAAAAACTTGCCCTATGATGATGTGAAACTCACCCTAGGGAGATAGTAGTAAAAAAAGGCATGTAAGGATACTAATCAGTTCATTCTGAGAATGACATTGATGTATGTAATCTCTAAGACATAGAGGTCCCATAAGAAGTTATACCCACCAACCTCAAGAGGTAACTCCTTGCATTGATGTACACTAGTCATCTTAATCCCCAAAGGAGTGCCTAGTGTCATAACATCATCAGATGTAAATATATAGAGCCCAAGCCTCTCCACAATGGCAATAGATATAAAACTATAGGAAGCCCTTACATCAAAAATATCAAAAGCTAAAACTGAGGCAACTAGAATCATACCTCTAACTATATAGGTTCTGGGATCCTGCTCTTGCTGGGTCTACTCCACTGCAAAAATTTGACATATACCATAGCCCTGCGACCCTGCCTGACTACCCTGAGCTGATACACCACACTGTCGCTGAGAACCTGTATCCTGAATACCATGGCCACAGCCACCTCCTTGACCTAAATGGCCTGATCAACTCCAGTTCCCATACTGATGAGAAGCTAGTGGTCTTTCTCTTGAATGTGGAGTCATAACAGAACCCTTATCACTCGTTGTTGGTGATAACACCCTAAAAAGCACTGAAGATGGCCCATCTTGCTGTAATATCTGTGCTCAATTGGGTCCTTCGGGAAATGTGGTCTCTTATTCCCACTCTTCCCACACTGGTAGCATACCACCTGGATACCTAGATTCTGAACCACTCTGGCTCACAGCTCCCAAATATCTTAGATTATACTCGATAATCATTGTCTGGTTCACTATAGTGATAACTAATGACATCCTAAAGACATTCACCTGCGATCTAATGTCATACCTGAGACCATCCTTAAATATCCTAGCTAAAGATAACTTGTCACCTCCCAGAACAGATGCGAAGCACTGAAGCTCTGTAAAATGAGAAGAGTATTCCATCACTGAAAGAGCTCCCTTCTCCAAATGAATGAACTCTCATGATCGATCGGCCCTCAATGTCTCGGGGTAGAAGTATAGAAGATCATGTAAAACTCTTCCCAAACCATATCCCAATGATGTTCTTCCTATGAGATAACATCCCAACATCTATTGGAGGAATCACATAGCATGTACATTGTGATCTTCACCCTACTCTCCAGAGGTGTCTCTAGATTCTCAAAGATAGAATACATGGCCTCCAACCATGAATCAGAATCCAGTAGTCCTCCATCCCTAGAAAAAGTGGGAGGATGTTGCTACTGGAACACCTACATCAGCTCTTCCATAGACAAGGAAGGATTTGGTGCTCCCTGGAAGGTCTATAACATCCTCAGAAATCCTTCACAAAACTATGCATCATCTCCTGGGTTAGGTATAACAGTTGGTGCCAAGATAATCATAATAGGAGGATTTGCTGGTAGTCCATGGTCTACCATTTTTGGTGTCTGGTCATATCCCTGTACCTAGGATACAACTGGAGGACGTCTTGGTTCCATGACTCTATAAGTTCAAGTGCACACCTTAGTTCAATATTATCAAGGACTGAAACTTAGAAGTGTAAGAAAGAAACAGAAGAAGAAAAACATTAATGTTTTACAAAACAGGGTTACACTGTGTGTACAACCACTACATTTTGTGTTCCATTACTCTTTAACATAGCGTGTACCTCTTCCAAACATGGTCATGTAACACCCATACACACGGTGTGTTCCTCAAATGACACAGTGTGTACTTGAATTTTCCCTCCTACCCGAGTTCCTTCTACATGGCTCGAACCACATGGTTCTCTCCTGGGTAACACTACACAACATGTTCTCCCTAGACATGGAATGTGCTACTTAAGTTCTAACCACTCGTGTTTTTAGTCACATAGTCAGAGACACGGTCGACTCTACACAGCGTGCAAGAATGGGACATAGCATGTACAAACTAAGTTTCATCCACCTGTGTTGTTAGTCACATGGTTGGATACACGGTCCTTACGAAACGATGTGTACAATACAGACACGGTGTGATCTACCAAATATTCATCAACCTTGTATCTCTACTCACATATTCAGTCACATGGTTAAAGACTACATGGCATGTACTTAAGAGAAAAATTTCTTCTAGAATAGAAGAACACATGGTGTGTGTCTATAACCACACACGCCTTGTTGTCTGGGTTTCCAGATAGTAAGCCTCAGAAACTTCTCTAGAACCCATGAAAACTTAAAATTTTGACAAATACATGAAAAATTCCAACCCGTGAGAGCCCATACTCCCCGCAAATTAAAGTTTGGAATCCTATTTCACATCAACATGACAAAATTTAACTAAAGTTCAAACATGATCCACCAAATTCTAATCCAAGAGGACCCATAACACCTTAGGGACCAAAGTTTAGCATTTATCCAAATAAAACTTTACATATTCAAATACCCTATAAAAATAGTTGGTATTTTATCACAGAATCTATCAAAATAGCATACATATCTAGCACAATATCTATCACAACAGCATTCAATCAGTAATGCATCCTAAATGGCCTGACAAGAATGCATGACATGTGATCTCTTGAAAGTTCCAATATGATTCATGTGATGGCATAACCTCATCTCATTGGGTTACAAAAAAATAGAACCACAATGATATAAATCATGATTGCACAAAACAAGTGTATCACCCAATGGTGAAATCAAATCAACTCTAATAATTTCAGAACTAGAAAAATTTAAATAATCGAGGTAAATTGGATTTTCCCTATACATGGGTTAACTACTCCTGAGAATAGCTTATTACCAACTATATATTCATTATTATACCTATATATAGGCTCCAAATATTAAGACAAATAAAAAAATAGATCCTTTAAAACCACTTTTTAGCGTCCCAGTTCTGGGTGTCGCCCAAAGGTTCCCCGAACCCGGTTGGTCACATAACCTCAAGCGCATTTCCCCAAATGCCAGAGGCTGTGACTAGTAACGAGGGACAAGGTAAGACATTTGGGAAACTATTACCTCATTATAATAGTGTATATAGAGGAATAAAAATAGTAAATATTAGTAGAAGCAGTAAAACCATACAACAGAAGTAAACAGCGGAAGACTGATAATATAAACAACTGCAGCATATATGAATAAATTATAGATGTCACATGTATCTTGGAAAGAATCCAAACTATTCACAACACTAGAAATATAGTACTAAAACAAAAGTATAGAAAATAGTAAACTCCAATATCATTGCAAGCCTCATCTTGGTCCCATGCTCTCCAGCTCCAACAGTAATCAATTACCTGATGAAGAAGGGAACTTTCCCTTGTCTATACCTGCAACCATGTAATATTTTTGGGCCCAAAAGCATGACCCAAACAGGGTGTGAGACGAATCCTTGTAGGCAACCAGCAAAATATCTATGCCTAATGGTCAGTGAATATATATAGCAGACAATAAGAAAGAATTAAGAAATAAACTAGGAAGTACTCAAAAGTAAACAATCCTATAGTTTTTAATTACATTCATTTACATTTATTAATTATTAAATCCATTGAATAATTTAACCTAGGGATATATCCTATGCTCTGTATCTCCTTGTATAATATAAAAAATAGACATCTCAAAAGACCATTTAAACCATCAAGCAAGACCAAGTCCAATATTGTGCTTTGGCTTGGCAGACTCGTCACAATCATTCAAAAATAACCCTCTAGGAAAGTTCTCACAATCAAACCCCTATGGTTTAGAATATCATCAAGAAATAAATAATGACCCTCTGGGAAATCTCACACAGTCTAACCCCTTTGGTCCCACATGATACTAATCATTTATAACTGAACACCTAGATAGCTCTCACAGTTAATATCCCCTTGGTCTGCATAGCAATAATGAATTATAATAACCTCTTGGTAGCTATCACAGTCAATTCCCTATGGTACAACATTCATTAAATAATGACCCTCTAGGTAGATCTCACGTTCTAACCCCTCTGGTCAATGACCCCAAGACAGCTCTCACAGTTTATACCTTTGTTCAACCATAACAACAATTCATCATTAAAAGACCCTACCTTAGGAATCTCTCACATTCTATTACCCTTGGTCATACTTTCAGAATGTGAAATACATGCATCTCATATAAACAGAAACTTCATCCTAACAACACTACACATGGAAAATAAAGTATCCTAACATGATTCCTAGACCCAATGACCATAATCAATAAAACATGGGAAACACATCCATAATTAAGGTATAAAAGCTTCTGCATAAACAATAACCCTTTCTCAATAAGAAAAACCATAGCAAGAATTAAACAGTATTAAATTCCAAAACATATAATACCCTTAACAAGGCTATTCAAAACTTTTATCATATATAATCCATATACAACCCATGAAAGGCACAAACCACCTACCTCAATGTTTTATGATGAACACTCTTGAACACTGACCCTTGGATCATCCAAAATTGGCAGAGATATACAAAAAGGGTAAAAACAATTAACCCTCGATAACTCAAGATAGTAGAGAAATCAGAAATAGAGGATCTATGGGAATATAGAACTCATCGGTGGAGATCCAACGCACCTGGAGGCATCTCAATCGGAGCTCAGACGGAGGAACGGGAGGAGCTCAAAGATCTTTGGTCATACGTTGCTCTCCTCTATGAGACACAGGAAGAAGAAGTTCATTCTAGAAATGAGATGTGACCCACTTCGATTAATCAATTAAAAAGAAAACTACATTGTGTGTTAAATTAATGTAAACACTATGTACTAGCCACAACCAGCTTCCACATTAGGCGTTCATCCAGGTCACCTACACGGTCATGTACTCGACCAATACATGGCTAGTACACAACTACACATAGAAATTGGGTACAAAGCGTGTACTCAAGAGTAAACAGTGTGTACATAGAAAATTTCCCTTTCTCCCTTTTTCCTCAAAAACAACCCGAAATTAAAGATCCATACCTAAGATGAAGATATGGGTTCTTACATATTTGTTTCTGAAACATTTAGTAAGATTCCAAAACTATTATAAGATACATTTTTTCTATATGCATGACATCATGAAAATATTTGTCATATTAACAATTCCCTTATGATAATTCAAATAAAATTTATTTATTTTTATAACCTGATTTCCTATAATTTCTCAAAAACTATTTAGTGAAAACAATGTCAATATCTTTTACTTTCTTAAATAGTCGATCACCCATTAGTGGAGATAGTTTTGTACATTTTTTTGTATTCCCATCGAATGATATCATCCAGGATTAGTTTTTATGTAATTAGGGTAAAAATTTATGATGTTCTAAAAACACTGTATTTGAAGAATGATTCAACCTAATTAGGTGTACATATTCTCCAAAAATGAAACACCTCAACATTTTTTTAATCCTATATCCTAACAAATTTCCATAAGCAGGAAAGTCATTTATCGTCTCATACAACATGGATCTCAATGTGAATTCTTCACTTATATGATAATATGTATCCCACATCAATTTCACATCTTCCATAAATAGACCTAGATATACATAAATATCAATATTGGGTTGTTTTGGTCCAAATATAAGCATATAAAACTTAATATATTTGAACCTTATGCGTAACCATGGTGGAAATTTATAATTTACCAACATAACTAGCCAGGTATTATCAGTAATACACTATACACCAGAATGATTTATTATATCTTTATATGTTTTAAGAAGGAATTTTCTCATCTCATTTACAAATTCAAGATACTCTAATCAATTTTATTCCATTGAGGAGATTCCAATGGGTGATGTAGTTTCCCATATTCAATTCTTATATCTACATACCATGTGAATTTTCAAGAAATTTCATGTTATCCATATAATCATTTAAATCTTAGAATGATAGGAATGTGTCAAACATATTTTTATGGACTTGATTAATCTTTACTGTATTGATTATTTCCACACTTATGGAATTTTATGAGTGATTCATGGTCCTTGATAAATAATATGAAATCATTTGGATAGGAATATATTTTTTCATAGATCATTCCCATTGAACGTTGCGTTCATTTAGCATCATATGTTCAAAAAGGAAGCATATTTTCTTATAGTAGCATATCATTGCGGAGATCAAGTAGTTCTATAAAGATAGTTTCCCTCCATATTCTCCTAGATTTCAAATTATATAACTTCAATATAGTTGAAATTTTTTTATATTTAATAAAACTAATATAAAATGTTCTATTAGCATGGTTATTTAACTTCTTAATAAAAATTGGATGATCATGATGGTCATCTTCAATTTCCAATGTCATTTATTTTATATGATCTCCATCATCATTTACACTAGTATTTATATCAAATGATCCATAAATTACATTATTATCCCAATTAGTATGTACATTCAGTTTCACTCCACGTTTAGTCCAACATTTATATCTTTGATATATTCCATAACAAATCAAATGTTCTTCAAACACTTCTGGATAAATTTTTCTTGATTAAAAACTATATAAACAAAGACAATGGATTTGAGAAGTGTCATATATATGATCTATTACAAACTTGATGAAATATTTAAATCCATCCTTGTATTATTTTTTCATAAGATTAGCATCCATCCATTGTTATTCAGATTCATCCTATAAGGTTTAATAATATTCATAGTGTACAAAAAATAAATAAATACACACAAGGTATGTATATAATGTATATATACATTGATATGTAAACAAAGTATCAAAATATGTGTGTATGAATGATATATTTTGTGAATGTTTATATAGATTGAACATGTTTTTTATCAATATATAATAGTGTTTTAAATAAATATTAAAATATTTGGTAAATCAAATTTCAATTTAATTACATTAAAAGTTAATAGAGTTAATAAAATTAATTTGATTAAATGTTGTAGTGATGATTCAATTAGAGTATATTATAAACCTTAATATTAGTTCAAAAATTCTTTTAAGATATAGATTTTTCACTAGAATAAATTCTAAAAGTTTCAATTGGTGATTCATGATTGGATATTTCTCAATTCATTATATTAAGGTAACAGAATCAATGATATTTATGATATTATTAAAAATACAAACCTAAAAGGGAATAATTAACTTATTCTATTACATCAATGATACAAAACCTCTAAAACTAGTAATCCTACTCACCAATCCATTCATTATCAAAATAAATTTAATCTATCATAGGAGTATTAAAATATCAAATTATAGGACATGAGTTTTAGAGAATCTCATGTCATGGATTAGATCACATCTTTCCCTTTGTCCAAAGAATCCATTTTGACACATTATCACAAAAGTAGTATAAAAATGTCATAGTATTAATTTCAACTAGGATTATGCTCATGTGTTTGCAATTAAATTTAAGAAAATGATCAATGAAATAGAAAATGCATAAGATTTTATTTTAAAAATAAAAACATAAAAATTGTTGATTTATGAGATATAATAATGTAATACAATATGTATAATAAAAAATGAATAATTTTGAAATATAATTTATACCGCATGATTTAAAATTAAGGAATCAAAATTAAGATATTTAACCATCCAAATATCATACATCAATAATATGTATTTTTGTTGAGAATGACTAAAGAAAAAATTAGAAAAATAAACTCTCTAACCAATATATTTCATTTCATTGAGAATTGATCTTATGAATATAAATATAATCAATATAAATATCATAATATATATATATCAGAAAAAATAAAATAAATAAGAAAGGAAACATGCAGTATATTCAAATTTAAGAAAATAGAAAACTATGAAAAATCAAACATTTACTATTCAAAAACAGATTATAACAAATATTAAAATTTATAATATATTATATCCTAATTGGAAATAAAAAATATAAATTAAAATAAAAGTTTTCATATATACAAAGGAAGAATAAACAAATATTAAAGGAAAATGAGATATATTTATCAATCATTATAGTGATAATAATACTACAACATTTTCCATTGAGAATAATCAAAACAAAATCAATGACTTAGTAAATGATACTACTTCATCAAAATAAACATAAAATAATTATTTATAATCAGTATAAACTAATTAAAATTAAACTGGAAATGATGTAACCAAAAAGGATTTTTAATATTGAAAGTGGGACTTTCCCCTCATGATAAATGTGTGTGTGTGTGTGTGTGCCATCTGTAATAGGAAAAACTAATTCCAAGTTATTATTGTTGTCATTTTCATGGTATTGGGTACCTTTCCTAGAAAAAAAATGATAAAAGATCATGATTTATTATTATTATCTAGAAATAATAAAGTTTTAATAAAAATGTAACAAAATAGGAAACATAATTCAAACTTTAGATTTCTTTGTGAAAGAATAGCATGTCGTGATCAATACTTGAAGTCTATCTAACAATGTAAAGCATTAAAATCTAGGTTTTACTTCTAAGTACATAACACTCAGAAAGAAGACGAACCATGGCTAAGTGGTCCCTGGTTTATTTAAGGTTTGTATGTATACTAATTTAATGATTAGTCATCCAAATTGAAAGAAAACTAAAATGATTCCCTTAGAAGAACACTGTATAAGAGATGGTATGCTTGGCATGAGGGTGGGGAGCATGAGGTGTTTTGGATTAGTAGCTCTCAAGCCTCTTTGAGTTTTTTGGATCAAATGACAAACCCAAACCCTTTGGAAAAATTAAAAACACATAAATAATGAATGATTAAATTAAAAGGAGTAGAAAAAATCACATACCTCGGGTTTTGAGAGTATCGTTTTGTCTGAGAGGTTTGAGGAGGAGCAGGATCGAAGGTTCAGTTTCATGAGAGCTTGAATGAGGTGAGTAATGGGGTTTTCTTAGGATTCTATTAAAAATAATGGAAGGGCTTTATCAGTTCCTTCCAAGAATCATTGTTAAAAACTATACCAATAAATTAAAAAAATATTAAAAGAATTTATATTAAAAATTAATAAATTATAAATAAACGTGAAAATTAATTACATTAATAATGAATAAATAATCTTAAATATATGAAAGTCATAAATGAGTGGAATTTAATAACTAAAAATGAATAGATTTCCAAAATATTAAGAAAAAATGAATAAGTTTTATTAATTATATAAACTATTAAAAAATTAAAAACGAATATAAATTCATATTTAATATGTACATTACAACCATATTAAAAACATTAAATGTTAATAAATAAATATATATAAAAATACTAAAATGAATAAATTTCAAATAATATTAAATAAATAAATATTAAAAATGAATAAATTCAAAGAAAATGTAAAAATTATTAACATTATTAGTGAATAAATAATACTAAATATTAAATGAATAAATATTAAAAAAGGGTAAAATTTATTAATTAAAAAATCAATAGGTTAAAAAAAATATTAAAAAATGGGCAAGTGTAATTAATTATATAGATTTTTAAAAAAAAGTAAAAATGAATATATGTTAAAATGAAAATGAATAAATATTAATTATATAAATTACAAACATATTAAAAAATATAAAAATTAATGAATAAACATGTATAAATAAATATTAAAAATGGATAAAATTACAATATATTAAACAAATAAAAATTAAAAATGAATCAATTGGAAAAAAACTAAAAATTTTAATATTATAAATGAAAATTTTTGAATATATATATATTTAAAAGTAATAAATAGTATATATTGAATAAAAATATAAAAATTTAAAAAATTTACATATTAAAAACATAATATATATTAAATATATTATGTTAATAAATAAAGTTATATAATAAATATTATAAATTCAATAAATTGTATAAATAGTGTGTTTGTGTGTGTATTTCTATATAAAATTTCAATAATTTTGTATATGTGTGTGTAAAATCAATGTAACACAAGTTTGATATTAAATTGAAAAAACAAATGACATTTTATTAATTTTCCATTACTTGATATTAATTAGTCAAAATTTATAATTAATATTAATTTTTTATTATAAAATATTTTTCAATAAATTCATGATTTATTTAATGTAAATACATACTTTGTATTATATAAATCATATTTAAGGAAAAAATTTATATATTGATATATATATATATATGAATATATTTCTATATTAAAAATATTAAATAAATTAATCAATAATTATACATAAAAAACACGAAAAATTAATAAATTATAAATTATTAAACAAATTAATATTTAAAGTGAATATATTATTAAAAAAAGTAAAAAATACTTAATATTATTAATAAAAAAATAAAATTAAATGAATGGTTGTTAAAAATGAGTAAAATTTAATTAAAAGATGAATAAATTGAAAATTTATTCAAAAATGATTTAGAGTTATTAATTATATAAATTTTTAAAAAGTAAAAATAAATATATGTTTAAATAAAAATGAATACTTATATTAATTATGTAAATTACAACTGTATTAAAAACATATTAAATGAAAATCAATAAATATAAATAAATATTAAAAATGGATAAAGTCACAAAAATATTAAACAAATAAAAATTAAAAATGAATAAATTAAATATATATATATATATATATATATATTAAAAAGAAAGAAATAGTATATATTGAATATAAATATAAAAATGAACAAAATTTAATAATAAAAAACAAAATATATTAATTATTAAATATTAATAAATATAAAATATAAAATGATAATATTAACAGTTTATTATTTGTGTATATGTTTATCACTATAAAATTGAATTAATTTCATATATGCATGTTGAAATTATGGTATGATGTATGAAGTGTAACATATTTAGACAACTTTTTAAATTAATAATTAAATATTTATTTGTTGATATATATTTCAAACTGAAAAAACAAATGATATTGATAAAACAGTGTTATTAAATATATATTAATATTATTTAGTCAATATTTTTAATTAATTTGAATTTTTAATTAAATTATAAACCATTTTTAAATAAATAGATGACATATAAATATTATTTATAATAAATTAATTACTATTATATGAATAATATTTAATATAATTATATATATATATATATAAGAATATATATTTCTATATAAAATAAGTTTTTTAATAATATATAATTTTTATTTTATATGCCATTTTTAATTAAATATCTTATATATCAAGTGTAAATGTATATTTGATCATGTCATGTGATTGATTCTTGTCGTGTGATGGATCAATGATCTTGTGACATCATTATTCTTCATTGTTTCATCATAATAGTGGGTTCTCGTACATGCAAATGAAGTTGCATGCATGCATTGATCTCATGGAAAATGAATAACTGTGGAAGAGGCCTGATTGAGAATGGACTACCCTATGTGTAGTTTTCTTTGTAAAATTGATTATGGTTTTTAGATATATTTATTAAGTTTTAATAAACCTTCTTGGAAATGGCTTACTATTAAGTTGATAGGACTAAGCTCTATCTTGGTGCTAACCACTTGTTTAATTTCTCTATCTGTTTTTAATCTTTCCCTTACTAATTTATTTTCAATGAGTTTTTCTAAAGTATATTTGTAAATTGAAACTTTTATAGTCATCATTTATATGTGTTATATATATATATTCTATTTTATATTATATTAGTATTTTCAAAGTTAAAATAATACCATTTTTTAACTAGGTTTTGATCATTCCTTTAAGAAAGTATTTTAAAATAAAAAAATTATATATATATATATATTCTGTATTTTTTAATTGGGTTTTTTTAAAATTTTATAATATTTTAAATTCATAATTTCAAAAATGGAAATTTTTATTACAATATCGGTCTTCCCTCCCTCTTGAGTATTCCTATCAGACTAAAAAATTGGTATCATGGCATATGTTTTCTTTCAGTATCTCTATTTTTACTATCTTTTATTTACTTTTGACTTTGATCAAGTCATAAGGGAAAGATATCTAATTCTGTTTAGTTAATACTTTTTAATTATGTATGCTAGAACAGAATGTTATACTACTAATTGACCCCTACTATTTAATAGAACAAAATGTGCTCAGTAGAAAATAAAAATTAAAGTATATTTAGAAAACATGTGATTTGATGTTTGGGTAATTATTGAGGATAAATAAAAAAACCAAAGCTGGTAGAAAATATTGGGAATATACAATTGGAGATATTTATTATTATAATTTTAAAACTATGATTTTTTATTATTTTTTCTTTAGGTGAAGATGAATTTTATATAATTTTTGCTTGTCTCACTTCTTTTGAAATCTAGGATAATTTAGTTGCTTCTCATGAAGGAACTTCTAATGTTAAATAAATGTGATTCAAAACATATACCATAAAGTATGACTCTTTTAATATGAAACCTGATGATTCCATTTCTTAAATGTATTGTAGATTCAATGCAACCATAAATACTATGAAGTCTCTTGGATTTCCTATAAAAGAAAAAAAACAATAACTGCTAAGACTATTGATATGTTTACCTAATAGATGGATAAGCACAGTTGTGTCCATAATAGAAACCTAAGACATCATTAAGATACAATTCAAGAAACTAGTTATAAATTTTATGATGTACTAAGGTGAAATAAAAGCAGACAATGAATATGTTGAACTAAATAAAAAACTATTACATTAAGACTTTTGATTCTAAATCAAAATAATAAATAAAATATGATTTAAGTGGAAATAAATTTGACTCCAAAAGTAATGAGGAGATATATAATCTCTCTAAAAGATTCAAAAAATTTCAATAATAAGTATTTTTTTAGAAAGTAAAATTATAAAGGAAAATATGACAAGAAAGGAAGATGGAAGAAAGACTAGAAAAGGGATGACTCCATGGGTAAAATTATATTCTATAAATGAAAAAGGAAAGTAAATATTAAGTCTGATTATAGTATGTTTAAGTTCAAAAAAAATATTATGATCAAGAAAATAAACCAAAAAATAAATTAAGGCCTCTTAGAGTTCTTCAGAGGATAGCTCCAGTGATTAAAAAAATATGATGCATGTGAAAAAGATAATTTGTGTTTTATAGCCACTGCATCTAAGGTACAAACTGGTAATGATGTTTTAGATGATTCTACAATTTATAATTAAGATTTATTTTAATATTATTCTATTATTGAAGATAATATGGATGAGATTAAAGACAAATACAAGCACATTGATAATAAATACAACACAATTATTACTTCAATCCATTTGGGTTCTTCAATCTCGCCTTTTGGATTTAATTTAAATACCCATTTCACTTCCAAATTCAATGTTGTATTCTCCCCCTTATTAATAATAAAACCAAATATATAAATAATTGGTAGGAATTCCCATCTTCATCATCTAAATTTTAGGAATAACATATTCTTCTCTTCAATTACCTCATTTCAGAAGAAATTCCACTTAAGAGAAATTAGAATTGATTTTCTTGAGAGAAGGATAACATAACTTTTCTAAAATAAATGACTCATTAATTAATTAGATATAAGTTTACGTGGGCTTAACTAGTGTAGAAAAAAATATTTATCAATCTAGATAACATAGTTATTAATTACTCTTCAACATGTGATCCCAACACTGAAAAAGGGTTGTTCAAAATATTTTCAACTAATCTCATGAATTTATCTCAAATAAAATATTAAAAACATTCAAATAAATTAATGTCTCACCCCCTTTTAAATTCATTTTTCTTTTTTCAATAGATACTTTTCTTCTCTATTTAAATTACATAATTAATGTTCAACATAAAGATAAGAGAGAATACCACTTCAATGAAAATCTTTAATTTCTAGAATTTGAATATTTCAAAACATTAAAAAAAAATATATTACCATAACTCCAAATATACATGTGATACCAATTTAGATATTCAAATCTATTGTTTTTTCAGCTTTATTCCCCCTATAGGTATGAAATTCATCAAAAAATCATCATGGTTTCCTTTATTCAAGAATAAACACCCATCACAATTTTAAATTCAAATAAGGTGTTGTCAAGAGACAGCATGTCACTAAGTGAAATAAAGTGCTCCATGATGGAAATATTTTTGGATATTATATATAGAGACCCTATTTTTTCTTGTAAGACATTGAAATATTTCTATATATATTTTTATATTCAGGTGCTAAGATGGAATACAATTCTGAGGACTGGTGTGCCTTGAATTAATTTTATAAAAATATTAAATATATTTTATATTATGCATGAACAATTTCTTATAGAAAATGAGATAAATATTAAAGGAATATCAGATCAGAAATATGGGACCACATTTGAGTACGAATGTGAAGTTTACCCTATGTGCGGCCTAAAATAGGTCGGTATAGGGTGTTTGGATAAAAGCAACTGTGGGCGGGTGCTTTTAGTTAAATAAATAAATAACTTTACTTTTTTAATTAATTAACCTAATTCAAATTTCATCTATAAATATACCATTATGATGATTCTCCATTTTTATCCATATAAATCCTGGGATAATCGAGAGGAATTCTTTCTCCACTTTATTGGAAAATCGGAATCAGATGACGATAAACCTCTAGATCCAGGCAGATCGACGTGCAGTGAACGCAATGAATCCTATCATTCATTGGAGAGCATGTTCTTAATTAATAAATGATCCAAAACTATATAAGAATTTTTAATTTTTGATTAATTATCCTATTGATTAAATAGATTTAGCAGGATCATATTGCTTCTTTGATCTGTGTCTGAATTGATCCATTGCATGAACTTGTATCCCAGTTTAATTTTTTTATTTATTTTTCTCACCCCAATAGCACAAATATGTATCTTTTGTCCAATAACACTTTGAAAATGATCATTAAACACCTTTTATTATGCATTTCCCCATATTTTCTTTGTGTTAGTCATCATTGGACCCTTGGGTCATGATTCAACATTGTCGGGTAGAACTGAGCATGATTGGACCATCGGATTTGTAGAAGATTTTCATGTGATGAATGGAATAAAGAATTAGGGATGGAATCAAATGACTTGTGGGTTTTGGATAATCGATTTGTTGAAAGGTTGTATGAATCGAAGATGGAGGGTGACGGAATACGCGTGCAATGTATGCAGGAAATGATGGACCAAACATAAATCTATTCATGTCCAAAAGATGGATGTAAATGATTATTTTGGGGATTCTCCTTCAATTTTAGGAGACCAAGAGGAAATATTTGAAGCATTGGACTCAGATATAGATGTGTGGGTAAATATATAACATTATAGAAAAACCACAACTACACACCATGTAGTTTAGAAGAACACACACCATGTGTCTCTTATACTGGAGACCTGATGTGTACTCAAGGAGTAATTGGGCACGGGCACATCCAAACGCATACCATGTTCCAAATTACACAAACATGGGAAATCCTACACATACAGATCCAAGAGAATGGGAAGGACCTCGAGTGGCTCAAACATGTTGCGTAGTCCCTCTGTACACCATATAATCCTACATGAGTAGGGATCTATATACCTAAAGGGACACAACCAAGAAGCGATGTAGGACCACACACCATGTGGGCCCCCTTACACATCATGAAACCCTTATTTCCTTTTGAGGAAACTTCAACCTCACATATATCCTTCATTTGAACTCATATTTTGGCCCGCAAGTATCCTATACTGAGTGTTTTTTCATGTAGAACGTGAGGGAGACCACCATTGTGGATTTTGAGATATGATGTAATATTTTCCCAGTATTAAGCCTAATTAGGAAACACTTGACTATAGCAGTGATTATGAAGGATCACCAGTGGCACTATAGTCTTTCCTTACTCTTGGGATAGGACATGGGTCCTCTAGATATCTATAGTGTGTAACCCTCCTATAGGATAGGGTATGGGTCATATACTTACTCTCTAGTGGCACCCTCCAGCCGGGCTAGGCATGGGTCCTCTATCTGCTATCCAAGTGGCACCATCCTATGGTATCAGGACAAGGGTCATTAGCTACTAGAGTGGAACCCTCCATCTAAACTTGGCATGGGTCCTCTACTATTTACTTTAGTGGCATGCTATTGTAGATACAAGGCATGGGTTTTTTACTATGAGAGTGGCACCCTCCTACTAGATAGGGCATGGGTCTTAGATCAACTACTTGAGTGCCACCATCATACTGGGATAGGTCATGGGTCCTCTTAATATCTTATAAGTGGAACCCTTCTATTGTAATAGGGAATGGGTCATCTACCTAGAGATTGATGCCCCTCGACTGTGTGGCATAGTGGAGAGGTGTGGCATGACTTGGATATTTCTACTGGGAAGATTTTTGAGTTGTTAGGAATTAATGATGGACTTTTTTGGAACTTTGGAACTCTTTCCTAGGATGGGTTGTGAGATGGGGATACTCATCCCTCTCTTTTAGGTTTATTTGGTTTGGGATTATATATATATATATATATATATTTGTATCCATGTCATTGTATTTATTTACTCTCTTACTTTGGGTTAAGCTATCTACTGTCTATCTATTCCTATCATGCCTCTTACTACTCCCCCTTCAGCTTTCAAGGTTTCCTACTGGGTATGTATATACTCACCACTACATGGGATTCTCCCATGCATGTCGTATATTATGCAGATAATGGACAGGTCGGTGGTGACTATAAAGAAGCATAGGGATACCTAGTGCATTGGACAACATACTGTGGTCAAAGCATAGAAATCAAGGGTTGGAATATCTTATCATTTTACTTTCAGGTTATTTCAGGTTGGGACATCTATTTGGTTGGGTTTATATTTTTTCCATTTACTTTTCAGTTTGCACTATCATACTCATGTACACCCTATAGGTTTTTCATGCATGGTTTATATTCTATCTATTTCATATTCTATTTTATTATTCCTATTCACTTATGCATTGAAATGGTCAGGTGTGTGTATATAGGTATATTATAAAAACACCTCCCTTAATGGTTATGTCTTTTGGTGATTGTCACCAAACCCTGGCCTATAGAGGTGGATTTGGGGTAGTTGCGGCTCGAGCCCTGTTGGGTCAGGTCGTGATAGATTAGTATCATAGTTGTTCATTCCTTGGTATGGTGTTTGTATTATTTCCCTTAAAAGGATTTGTTTTAGATTTTGGGTAACAGTTTCGAATTAGTTTAAGTGTAGCTTTTAGGCTAGGGAATCCAGTATTGGTGCGGTAGATGATGTATCCATTCATTGGGACTTTTACTTCCTACTTGTAGACTCAGTATACCAAGACATTGGTTGCAAGGGTTAATAGTATATGAATAATATAAGATTTAACATTTTGACAATCCTTATTGAGTCATATTCCCATTGTGTATATATATGCACATCTGACCATGGTATATCTTGATTATATTTTTAGGATGCCTCTATGATGATAGACAGTCAGGTTACCAGTTTTGGATCATTATGATGATCTAATGAGTGATGAGGCCATAGTTCAAGGTCCATCCCATGAGATTATCCCTCTGGGTGGAAAGGTATCAACACCACCACCTATTGAGAAATAGATCATACTAGAAGAGTAGTATGAGGATGTGCTCACACTTAGCGCAATTTGTGAGTTCCAACGCTAGATGTCACTTAGGTTCTGTAGAAAGAAATATCCCCAGTCAGTGGAGGATTGTCTTGAGTCAGTGGTAAATGTTTTTAGTATTATCCAAACATTAATGGACCAGGTGGTTGAACTAGATGCTATCCTTTTCTATGGATCAGTTGGGCACTATTAGAGTCTTGTTAAACAAATTCATGATGGGTCGACACTCCTGTGGCCTGACATCCCGTATTTGTTCCATGAGGTGTAATAACCCTCTTTCTTGAGATCAATTCATATTCAGAAGCTTCTATAGATACATTAGGGAGGGATCATATTGGATGAGAACACCATGATATTCATAGACCTTATGTGGTAATCCTTAGATATGATCTGGGATGGCTACTTCGAATCCACTACTGGAAAAACGACCAATACTCACGGTTCAAAACCGTGGGTATAGCCCCCAAAACCGTGGGTATAACCTATACCCACAGTTTTGGGAATCGTGGGCTAGAAAGGCGTCCGTATAGGGGTCTCAGTCTATACCCACGGTTCTCCAAAACCGTGGGTATAGGGGGTGTCAAATGTGGCACACGGTGTGCTTGTGTGGCAGGCAACAGACCCCATAGTTTGAAAACTGTGGGGTATTGAAAAATTATGCGGCCAGAGAGTTTTGAAACCACGATTCCCATTGCGTCACGCTGCCGCCCACCACCATTGAACCAACCAAGCTACGTTTTTTATTTTTTATAACTACATATATCTGTTTATATAAATTTATATAATCCACAACCTATTTTTAAATTCAAAAAACGCAATTACAAGGTTTCGAACCCGCACCTCTGGAAACACCTCGCATAAGCACGCCACGACAGACCAACCGAGCTGTTAAAGTTTTTTTTATAGATTCATATATCGGTGTATATATATTAATATAATGGGGTATTTAAATTCAAAAAGCGCGGCCATAGGGATTCAAACTACAGTCTCACAATGAGACTCTACGCCAATTTTAACTAAGTTACCAACCGATCAAACATTGTTATTTGATATATATATATATATATATATTCATCTGCGTATATATATTAATACGATCCGTGAAAAATCTCTTCCCGCCAAATGTTTTTTCGTGTCCCGTCTAAATTTTTTCCCCGCCATAACGCGAGAAATATATACCCATGGTTCTGGAGAACCGTGGGTATAGGTCTTCAAAAAAAACCTCAATACCTACGGTTTTAAAGAACCGTCGGTATAGGTCTTCGAAAAATACCATATTCCCATGGTTTTCTCCAAAACCATGGGTATAGGTCTTAAAATAAAACAATACCCACGGTTTGTTGCAAAACCATTGGTATAAACCTATTTTCCAATAGTGATCGCGGAAGTTTGATCAGGGACTCCGTAAAGGTATCCATATTAGTATAGTGACCCTGTGAATTCCCACATATGTAGGGGTGTTGGAGAAGGTTATTGTGACTAAGATTTTCCTCTTAGATGAACTCCATATGGCAGGAGATGGCAGTGGTCATCATAGGGTTGAGTCATCAACAGCAGTTAGAAGACAATAGTCAACAGGATCTCGGTACAGGAGGTCATCCCAGAATCAGGATCGAGCACATGCTTAGGGGAAGTAAATAGGACCATGGAATCCCAAAGAGGGGATTTGATATTCTTGTGATTGGTGAGGTCACATGGCATGTGATTTCCTAACAAGATGTGTTGAGGAGTGTGATAATATAGAAGAAAGACTACCATGTAAGAGGCAGTGTCGTGATCAGGGATCACCTAGGAGAGGTCAGGGAGGGCCCCAAGGAGGAAAATCTAGTAGAGGATTAGGTGGATATCTAGGAGAAGGATTAGTGGTTGTTGGATGATTCTATTAGATACTTATACCACCACTACCAGGCATCCCACTTCAGGATTAGGGAGTTAGTGGTTGGGGATGCAGATAGCTATAGGTGATAGACTCTTTTGATTTATCAGCACACAAGATGATCATAGGTACAATATATGTTTATTATACTCTTTATTAAATATTAGTAGACATAGGTTTGAGTAATTCCTTAATCTCTTTTCACCTGGTGTGTGAGTTAGAACTCCCAGTTGTTCCTTTATCCCCGTAGCTTCATCTTGAGGTTCCTATGGGGAACGCTTCTTCTATATCTTTTATCTTCCAGTAGTACAAGCTATCACTTAGTGGAGAGAGGCTCATGTGGTACCTCTTGGTCATCACTATGGAACCATATGAAATAATATTATGTATGGAATTTTTGTAAATATTATAAGACCAGATTGAAAATCACCATAGATTGATCGCACTATGATTAACTGTTTTATTTTCAACCTTACATCACTGTGCTAAACTAGTTTTGTATTGAAAATTATAAAAATAATAACAAATTTCACGTCATATTTGATTCAGTTATTTTTTTTATCACTTTTAAAAATGGAAATGTTACTTTTTTAGATAATTTCAATGAAGGTAAAGGTGATTTGGAGGGCCCATGATGAAGTCCAAGAAAAATGGGTCATGCTACGTAGGATCCAAGCACACCAGTTTACTAAACCACAAACTTCTACTTAACTGTGCATCCAAATGGGATGATATTTTGTGTTTTGTTCCAATATTCATTGGGATAAATTTCATATAAAGTAACCCAAGATCCATTCGACCATCTAGTGTCCCAACCGACCTGATCTTTCCATCACACCAAATCTCCATGAAGTCGAAAGAGGTGTGTTGTGATATATCCATATATCGGGATCTATTTGTCCAAATGGTGCCAAACATTCGGTGGATATAGTAAAGAGGTGCTTAAATATGTTTCTATTTTTAAAAAAAGCAAGATTTGACTGTATAGTGGTCAAAAACCATAGGACAAGTGGTTTTAAACAATCTGTGTTCCCAAAACAACCTTCTACTTTGCCTATAAAATGGAAGCTTGGGATCTTCATTTGAAAGTTCGACCAAGAGAGTGAAGTGATATTAAATTAAAGTTCTATAGGATTCATTTAATCCCCTTGTAGGTTCTATATATCCTTATCCTCGTAGGGAGAGATGAAATGAAGAATGATTTCCACTTGAGCTTCCTCCTCCTCCCAATGTTGAGCTAAATGGTGGGAGTTTTTTGTGAGGGAGCTACACACATGTCAAGGGATTTCAGATGCATATATTAGCTACTATTTTGGATTGATTTTGGGTTTAAAACATTTATTTCCAGGTATCTTAAATTATTTATTATTTTAAATCTTATTTTGATTCATGTGATTGATTTTATCTTAAATTCTAACCGATCGATATGAGGTTTTGAGTGGGTGACTTGTGTTGTTCTAATTAGAAAACACAAGAATCCTTTTCCTACAAATTTTTTTGATATTTCAATCTTATTTGGAAGCTCTTATTCCATTCATAAGTTCTTGACCATGTAAATATTATTTTTATGTCAAGGTTTGGTTCTTTAAGCTATGAAATAAAGGCTTAAGAATTAATCAGGATTCCAATTAATTTCAACCAAATAATTACTCCAAAACAAAATGAATCTCTAAGAACAATGAACATTAAATGAAAGTAGTGAAATCACAACAACCCATTTATCTCATATTTTTCAAAATCCACTTGGTCTTTCAACTTTCAAACTATTTTCATTAAGTTATTTTCTTTAAACAGTTTTCAAAACCACCCACCCTGTTTTAGTAATCTCTATTAAAAATACACACTTTAAACATCTAACATTCCTTTAGAGACAACCTAGGTTCTTCCCTATATTATAAATCAACCTTAAAAACATAATCAATTTTACATGTCAAAACAACATTTTTAATGGTTGGCACTGTTCCTGGGGAGTACTTTGGTTTTTAGTGCATGATTTTGATAAGTTTTTTGTAAATTTTGTGAATATTTATTTGTTTTATCTTATACCTTTACCAATATTTTTGTGTTCTAATTTATTTCTTGTGTAGGTTCTTTTCATTATGTGTTATACTCAAGGAGATTTACCACCTTTTGAACCCGAACCGGTGTGGATCTTATGTCCGAGACCCTGAGATGCACATGACAACCCATTGAAGGAGGACACACCACAACTTGAGACTTTTCAAAATCCCTCTTCTTCTGGAACCAAATTATAACCTAAAATTAACAAGTATAACATGGATGAAAATAATTGGACATTAAAATAACTAACCTCACTTGATTTTTACATCCAACCCACCTGTATTAAAATATAAGGTGAGGCACCTAATTTTGAATTAAAATCTGGTCTAATTCACTTATTTCCAAGATTTATTGGACTCGCTAGAGAAGATCCACATAAGCACTTAAAATAATTTCATACTATGTGTTCTTTTTTAAAGCCTAAACATGTGGATGAAGAATAAGTAAATCTAAGGTCAATCCCTTTCTCATTATAAGATACTAAAAAATATTGGATTTACAATGTTAATTCACCAATTAGAGGTTAGGAAAACATGAAATGTCTTTTCCTTGAAAAAAATTTCCCAGCCTCTCAAACTGAAACTATAAAGAAAATAATATCTGGTATAAGTAAATCACAAGGGGAAACATTACATGAATATTGGTAATACATTAAAAGGTTATGTTCAAGTTGACCACACCACCAATTAAGTGATCAAATTTTAATTAAATATTTTTATGAAGGGTTAATTCCAATTGATTGTAACATGATTTATATTATTTCAAGTGGTGCACTAGTGGATAAAACCCCAATCACTGTAAGGAAACTAATTGAGAACATGGAACAAAACACTCAACAATTCAGCTCATAGTCCAGTGTACTCACTCAAGGTTTTCATGAGGTGAAAAGTACTGAATTTGAGAAGAAGGTGGACACAAAGTTTGAAGAGGTAAGTACCCTTCTTTGAAAACTCGCTCTTTCCCAAGGAAAATCACAATCTCCTCCTCCCATCCATTGTGGTATATGCTCTTCTGATACCCACTACTCTAACCAATGTACTCAATTGAGAGAAACTTATAATATTTGTGAGGTAATATTTCC
The DNA here is from genome assembly GCA_963277665.1 of Viscum album. Taxonomy (NCBI): domain Eukaryota; kingdom Viridiplantae; phylum Streptophyta; class Magnoliopsida; order Santalales; family Viscaceae; genus Viscum; species Viscum album. Next base: position 350,580,181 of record OY728163.1, read on the forward strand.
AGGCTGCCCCTATAACCAACCCTTTAAGAAAGAACATTAATATCCATCCAACCCTGGGTGGAAAGAAAACCAAGCTTATAGGAAAGGGGTATTCAAACCAACCTCAACAATAATGAAACCAATAGGGTTTGAGTAGTCATCCCCCACCACCACTTAGATCCTTAACCACCCCAAAGGCCTTTCCAACAACCCCCTACAAAACCCGATCCTAGCCTAGAATATATGATGAAAAAAATGGATTCTAATAATCTCAAATTCCAACAAACCACTCAGGCAGCCATATAAGACCTCAAAACCCAATTAGGCCAACCAGCTAACTCAGTGGATGAAATTCAAAGTCATTAGTCGGGTAAACTACCCTCTTAACAAGTATTTAACCCTATGGATAAGGGAAATGTTAGTGTAATCACCCTTAGGAGTGGAAAACAACTTAAAACCCAAATTAACCCTCTATTAGAGTCATCCCCACCTGAGGAAAACACCATCCCAACTATTGAAATCAGTATAAATGTTGAGAATCCTTGTCCTAAGAGAATCCCTTCCAAAGAAAAGAGTGTGTCTATTGATGAGTCATCTATCCCATCCATTCCTCTTCCATTTCCCCAAAGTTTCACCCAAAAAATAAAACTAAAGGAGACTGAACTTGATAAAGAAATCTTGGAAACTTTCAAAAAAGTGTAGGTGAACATCCCCTTGATTGATGTTGTCATGAAAATTCCAAGATATGCCATGTTTTTGAAGGATATGTGTACACACCGAAGGAGACTTCAAGATGATGAGAAGGTGAGAATGGGGAGGAATGTATCATCATTGATAGAGCCATCACTTCCCACCAAATGCAATGATCCTGGAACATTCACAATTCTTTGCACCATAGAGGAGTATTATTTTTCTAATGTTATGCTTGATTTGGGCACATATATTAATGTGATACCTCACTCTATTTACTCTTCTTTGTAGATCAGTGAACTGAATCCCATTAGAATAGTCATTCATCTAGAAAATAAGAGTACATCACAACCTTCTGATGTGTTAGAGGATGTTCTTATGAGGGTGAAAATTCTAATTTTTCTTGCTAATTTTTATGTACTTAAAATTGAAGATGATAGGACGAATGGATATGTCCTAATTATATTGGGGAGACCTTTCCTAAAAACCACCAAAACCATAATTAATGTCCAAAATGGTACATTATATATGGAGTTTGGTGGTGACATTATCCACTTTAACATCTTTTATGCCATGAAGCACCACTCGGAAGAGTATTCCTCTATTTCTATTAATTAAATTGATGTACTCTCTTCCCCTAAAAACACTTATTTTCATTCCCAAGATCCCATTTATAAGTTATCATCATTGATTGAAATTCTAGGAAATGAATCATGTATAGAATGTTGTACCGGTTTATAAAAAATTCATGCATGTTGATTAATTAATGATTTCTTGAACATAGACGATCACATGACCATTGATGATACTGTTATGCTTATAAAAGCTCATTTATAATCTGAGGATGATTCCATTGAGAAGTTAAATGAGATTAGTGACCTCTCACTTTTACACGCACTCCCATAAATCCAAAATCCACCTGAACTGGAACTAAAAAATCTTCCTAAAGATATAAAATATTTATATATTGAGAATGGAAACAAGTTTTCTATCATCATTACTAGTTCACTCCATCCTGAGCATGAATTTTGACTGCTTGAACTTTTGGGGGAGTATAAAAAATCATTGGTATGGAAACTTGCATACATTCCTAGTATTATCCCATCATTTTGTACACATCATATTTTGTTAAATGATGAGGATAAACCAGTGAGGCAGGCACAACATCGAGTGAACCCAAACCTCTTATATGTAGTTAAAAATGAAATAACAAACTTATTGGTTATTGGAATCATTTACCCCATATTTGAATGCCAATGGGTCATTCACATTCAAGTAGTTCCTAAAAAATCCGTTCTTGTAGTAATCAAAAATAAAAATAATGAATTGGTTCCAACTCATGTACAGAATAGTTGGTTTGTTTGTATAGACTATCGCAGACTAAATCAATACAATATGAAATACCATTTTATATTTCCATTCATTGACCAAATGGTAGAGAGGCTAGCAGGGAAGTCTCATTACAATTTTCTGGATGGGTATTCTGGATACTTTTAGATACATATTGCCCCCGAGGATCAATAAAAGACAACCTTTTCTTTACCATTTGTCACATTTTCCTATATAATGATGTCATTTAGTCTATGCAATTCTCCTATTACTTTACAGTGATGTATGGTTAGTATTTTTACAGATTACCTAGAGAAGTGAATGGAAGTATTCATGGATGATTTCAATGTTTATGGATCCAATTTTGAAGAATGTTTGAGTAGTCTTGCTCCAGTCATACATCACTGTTTTGAAAATAATCTTGTATTAAATTACAAGAAATGTTATTTCATGCTGCGACAAGGTATAGTATTGGGGAATGTCATTTCTGGGAATTTTTTTTCAAGTTGATAAATCAAAAGTGGATATCATTTCTTCCCTACCATTCCACAAAAATGTATGGGATGTGCGGTCTTTCTAGGTCATGTTGGATTTTACCATCATTTTATTCATGACTTTAGTAAAATTTCACTCCCCTAATCCCGATTTCTCCAAAAATAAAAGAAATTTGTTTTTGATAATGAATGTGGGGAAGCTTTTAATAAGATAAAATGGAGTCTCACTTCACCCTCAGTAATCTAACCATCTCGGTGGGATTTATAATTTGAGATTATGTGTGATGCCTCTAACTATGTAGTTGGGGAAGTATTCTCACAAAGGTTCAATCAAGCTCCACATGTTATTGTTTATGCCTCACATACTTTGGACCCTACCCAAGAAAACTACACCACAACTGAAAAATAATTCCTTACCATTGTGTATTCCTTGGACAAATTCAGGTCACACCTTTTGGGGTCTAATGTCATTGTGTTCTAAGACCATGCATCCCTCCAGTATCTCTTTAAGAAATCTGAAGCCAAACCACATCTCATTCGTCAGATGCTCCTCCTTCAAAAATTCAATTTAGAAATTAGGGATAAAAAAAGGGCAGAGAATGTGGTGGTTGACCATATCAATTGGATCCAACCATCCTTAGACATTAACTCATCCCCCTGTATTCCAATAAATAACATTTTTTTCAGATGAGAAATTGTACCGAGCGTAAGATTTTATTCTTTGGTATACTGAAATTGTAAATTATTTGGTAGTATCTTGCATTATTGCTGATTTCAATAAAAACCAAGTTGGCCATCTAAAATATGAGTCTTGTTGGTACATTTGGAATGACCCCTAACTTTAGCGTACATGTAGTGATCAAGTCTTTAGGTGTTGTGTTCCTGATAATGAGTTTCAGTCCGTCCTTAGGTTCTACCACAATCTTGCTTGTGGGGTCCACTTTGGTCCCCAATGGACTACTCACAAGGTCCTTGATTCTAGTATCTTTTGGTCAACACTTTTTTGAGATGTCCATGATTTCTATAAATTTTGTCCTTGAGGTCAGAGAATGGGGAATATATCTAAAATAAATGAAATTCCATAACAAGCCTTGATATTCCATGAATTGTTTTATGTTTGGGGCATTGAATTTATCGGACTATTCCCCAATTCATTTGGGAACTTTTAAATTATTTTGGTAATGGATTATGTTTTAAAATGGGTAGAGGCATGATCTATAAGGACATATGATTCCAAGATAGTTGTGGAGTTTTTAAGAACCCAAATCTTTTGTAGGTTTGTATTACCTAGGTTCGTCATTAGTGACCAGGGTTCTCATTTTTGCAACTAAAAAATGCAATCTCTTTTGGGTCAGTATGGGGTCAGGCATAGAGTGTATACTGCTTATCACCCACAAACCAATGGTCAATCTGAGATGTCAAATAGAGAGGTAAAAAAAATTCTTCAAAAAATAGTTCAACCCAATAGAAAATATTAGAGTCTTAGACTAAATGATTCATTATGGGATTACGGTACTACCTTTAAAACTCCCATTGGAATGTCACCTTATCGGCTTGTGTTTGGAAATATTCATCACCTCCCTATTGAGATCGAGCACTGGGCCTAATGGGTCATCAAATAATGAAATTATAATATTTCTAGTGCAAGTTCACAAAGGAAGTTTCAGATTCATGAGATTGAGGAAATTAGAAGAGATGCATATGAGAACTCCATGATTTATAAGGAGTGAACCAAGGCTTTCCATGATCGTATCATCATTAATCGTTAATTCCACATTGGGAAGAAGGACCTCCTCTACAATTCAAGGCTGAAGTTACATCCAAGTAAAATATGTTCCCACTAGTTTGGACCATACACTGTTAATATTGTATCTCCATTTGGTGTTTTTCAGGTTCAAAATGAAGAAACTAAGAAAACCTTCACTGTCAATAGGAAGTGGCTGAAGCACTTCCATAAATCCCTTCTAGAGTTCTCAATGGAGGAACTCCATGTTGAAGAAGAAACATACCAATGAAACCCACTAGTTTTTATCCTTCCCACATTCTATTTTATTACAGTGAGGACACTACATTTTCTAGGTGTGGGGGTGGGTACATTCCTAGGTTAGTTTGTAATTTTCATCATTTTTTTCTTTTCTCGTTTTTTGATTAGTATTTTCACTTTCCCCCTATTTTATCCCTCGATTTTGTTCCAGAATATTAATTTTATCATGGAAAAAGATGCCCACTTTAAAATAATTCTAAATCATTTTTCATTATTGAGTTGATTCTGTGGAAAATTCCATTATTTTTTGAAAAATATTTTTTCTAATTTATGTTTATATGGAATATTTTTCTAGAATTTATATTTTTAAATCATTCTTAGGTGTTTAATGTATTTTTGAAACCCATTCCTCATAATCACTTACTAATATTTTAATCCCTTACTCGAGATACATTCTAATCCATTTATTTCATATTATTTCTTTTAATCTTTTTCTTGAGAGTCTTGGGTCATGTAAAGTAACTAGAACTTTCCTTGATTCTATTTGAATCCATAAGATCCATGTGCACTAAATTCATGACAGAGGTTATTTTTCATTGAAAATCCCTTTGTACAATTAACCTCTATTTTTTCTCACCTTGACATTTTAACCTTTTTAATCCTTAGAGACCATGAAATTCCTATTAGGTAGGCACATTACAAACTTATTTATCCCTAACTACCTACCTCTTATGTACATTATTGTTTTACATTCAGAAAGTGTGGGGGAGAGGGTATTTCCAGGGGAATTATCATGAATGAATCATTAGTATGGGTAAATAGAAAGGGTCTCTGCATTTTTCTTGTTCAATGGGTTCACAATCCATATTGTATTATTGTTTTACAAATTTTCCCTCTTTATCTCTAATTAAAATTATAAAAAAAGAAAAATAGTTCTATACATGAAAAAAAATAGAACAAAAATAAAAAAACTAATGGAGAAAAGTGGAAGTTTATTCATTATTATTCGTTGATCAGTTGTGATCCACACAAATAGACAATAGGGATAGTGAGTTGGATATGATACACTTTGTGAGGGGATGAGTGTGTACATTTAATGTGAACACTTTCTGAATTTTTACATGTTTTTTACTTAAGAGATTAAACACTCATCTTTTGCCTTATATTTTTTATACATTAAATCATACCAACCCTTTAACCTTAGAAGAACCTGTTGGAAGTCCTCTTGAGTAGTGCACCAGTTTCTTCCTATAGAGAACTTTAAATCTTGGAAATAATATGGTAAGATCACGTGAAATATGGGAAAAGAGAATAAATCCACCTTCATATGTTCCTTGAGTGAAGATTGAAAATTTATAAGTGATGTAGGATGCGATATGTTTCATGGGTAAACAAATGAAGTTGAATAAATTTGAATGTGAGAGAAGAAAAATGATAGGAAAATTGATTTCATAAATGAGACATGATAAATTTAAATTTGGAAGAATATTGGAACTATCCTAACCTTTTATTTAGGAATGAGACTTTTCTATGATATAATACTTTTCCTAGGAGTTCAAATGTTTAGGTTTGGGGGTGTGATTGCACTGTGATTCACTATTTCATTTTCACCCTTACACCACTATGCTAAACCAGTTTTGTATTGAAAATTATAAAACTAATAACAAATTTCACTTCATATTTGATTAAATTATTTTGTTTTTATCACTTTAATAAAGGTAAATGTTACTTGTTTTGATAATTTCATTGAAGGTGGAGGTGATTTGGAGGGCCCATGATGAAGTCCAAGAAAAATGGGCCAAGCTGCGCAGGATCTAAGCACACCAGTTTACTAAACCGCATACTACTACTTAACCATTCATTAAAATGGGATTATATTTTCTGGTATGGTCCTAAATTCATTGGGATACATTTCATATGAAAGAAACCAAGCCTCATTCATCAATCTATTGTCCCAACCGACCAAATCTGTCCAACACATTGAATCTGCATGAAGTCAAAAGTGGTGTGTTGTGATCTGACCATATCCCGGGCTCTAGTTATCCAAATGGTGCCAAACCTTCATTGTGGATATTAAATATGTGGTTAAATATGTTTCTAGTTCTTTAGAAATCATTATTAGACTATCTAGTGGTCTAAAACCATGGGCCAAGTGGTTTTACACAATCTATGTGCCTAAAACCACCTTCCACTTTGCCTATAAAATGGAATCTTGGGATCCTCATTTGAAAGTTCAACCAAGAGAGTTAAGGGAAGTAAAATTGAAGTTACATAGAATTCATTACATCCCATTAGAGGTTCTAGATCTCCCTATCCTCATATAGAGATATGAAATGAATAAGGAGTTCCACCTGAGCTTCCTCCTCCTCCCAATGTCGAGCTAAACGGTGGGCGTTCATTGTGAGGGAGATATACACATGTAAAGGGAGTTATGAAGCATTTATTTGATACTGGTTTGGATTTATTTGGGTGTTAAAACATTTATTTCCACGTATCTTAAATTATTTATTGTTTTAATTCTTGTTTTGATTCATGTGATTGATTTGCTCTTAATTTCTAACCAATCGGTGTGAGGTATTGAGTGCGTGACTTGTATTGTTTCGATTAGACAATAAGAGAATCCTTTTCCTACTCAATTTCTTGACATTTCGATCTAATTTGGAAGATATTATTCCATTCATAAGTTCTAGACTATGTAAATATGATTGCTATGTCATGGTTTGGTTTTTTAAGCTATGAAATAAAGGCATAGGAATTAATCGGTATTCCAATTAATTTTTACCAAAGAATTACTCCAAAACAAAATGAATCTCTAATAAAAATGAACTTTAAATTCATGTAGTGAATTCAAAAAGACCACTTTATCACATATTTTTCAAAATACACTTGGTCTTTCAACTTTTAAACTATTTTCATTAAGTTATTTTATTTAAACATTTTTTAAAACCACCCCATCTTTTAGTAATATTAATTAAAAATACACACTTTAAACATCCAACTCTCCTTGAGAGATGACCTAGGGTCATCCCTAGACTATAAATAAAGCTTAAAAACATAATAAATTTGACTTTTCATAGATTATTCATATTCCTTTGCACTGATGTGATAAGATTATCCTTTATAGTTGAGAGAGATATCATGGAGGTATGAGTTTGTTTTGTGAACAGGAGGCTGAAACCCTTCACCCATCAATTTGTGATTGTATTCCTTGGTGAATTAGGATCTTTAGTACTCTAGATTCATTCAATTGTGGAGGATTTTATGGATATATTTCCTAAGTATGTTTTATGACTACCTCTGAGGTGGGAGATTGATTTTTTCATTGACTTGCACCCTAGGACCACTCTGATATCTTCTCTGACATATCATATGGCCCCTACCAAACTCTAGGAGTTCTGTTTGTAGTTTTAAGAGCTTTCAGAGAAGGTTTTTATCAGACACAATGTGTCCCCCTAGGAAAATCCAATGTTGTTCATGAAAAAAGCTGATGGGAGCTTTCATCATTGCATGTAAAATCATCACCTAAATAAGGACATGATAAATAAAAAGTACCATTGTCGAGGATTGATGACCTCTATAAATAGTTGTTAGATGTGATTTGGTTCTCAAAGATCTATCTCAGGTCTAGCTATCATTATTTGAGAGTTGTTGAGGCTGATATTCCGAATTTGGCATTCTGATGTCGCTACAGACACTATGAGTTCTGGGTGATTCCCTTGGGTTAAAATACCCCCTCCACATTTATGGATTTGATGAACTAGATATTCCTATTGTACTTGGATAAATTTTTTGTTGTCTTTATTGAAAACATACTCATATACGTTTTGTTAGATGAGGAGTATGCAGAACACTTGAGGATGGTCCAAGATTTACTTCAAGAGCACCATATTTATGGAAAGTTCTCAAAGTTCCAATTATAGATTCATGAGCTTCACTTTCTTGGGCATGTAATTTCTGAGCATGGCTTAGTTGTAGATATGAAGAAGATCAAAGTAGTGCTTTCTTATGATCCACACAAGAGTGTTTTATAGGTGCGTAGTTTTCTTGGCTTGGTGGGGTACTATTATAGTTTTGTGGCAGAATTCTCTAGAATTGAAACCCCTTTGAATGATCAAACATAGAAATGGAATCCATTTACCTAGACTAAGTAGTACCAAAGGGCTTTAGGGAGTTGAAGTTGAGTCTGACTAGTTCTCCTATTTTGAGACTATTGGAGGTGGGCATGGAGTACGTAGTGTACTATGATGCCTCGAAATCTATGCTCGACTATGTGTTGATGCAGAGGCAGGCAGTTATTATATATGGGTCAAGGTAGTTGATACCACATGATCAGAACTACATGACCCATGACCTAGAGCTAGCAGTAGTATTCTTCCCTCTGGGGATGTGAAGGCATTATATTCTAGGAGAGAGCCTTATGGTTTACTCAAACCATTATAGTCTCATGTATTTCTTCAAGAAGAGAGACTTGAACCTAAGACAGAGGAACTAGTTAGAGTTTCTAAAGGAATATGACTTCAAGATAGTATATATTATGGGGAAGGGAAATGTGGTTGCAGATTCCCTTAGTAGAAATCCCTGGGCTCATTTGGTTTAGGCGGTGTCTGAGTAGTTGGCTTCCTTATTGATGATCTAGGTTTATCTAGAGGGTGCATCTTTTCCTCAGTTTATGGTGTTGACTCATCTTCTCATTCTATGTGTGAGAGAGTCCTAGTTGGGAGACATAAACTATGAGGTCTTTCATGACCAGATATCCTTAGTAGATTCACCCAATGGATTTTCTAATGGAGGGAATCACGTCATCCTTTTCCTGGGATGGACGGTGGTCCCATTCACAATGTGGGAGGAGGTGATGAGGGAGTTTCACATTATCCTTTAGATTTACATCATAGTTGGGGAAGATATATAGAGACCTTTAGGGGTAGTTTTTGTGGGCCTGCATGAGATGGAGAATGGTTCAGTTTGTATCATGGTACATCACTTTTCAGCTGGTTAAGGTTGAAAAATAGGATCCTATAGATTTTTTGCAACCCCATGAGATCCTGGAGTTGAAATGGGATAGTATATCCATGGACTTTGTGATAGGTATTTTAGCGGATAGTGAAGGGGCATGATACCATATGGGTGATAGTTGACTGACTCATGAAGTCATCACACTTCCTTGTTATCAGGGATCATATTTTGATGGATTTTTTGGGGAAGTTGTACATATGAGATACTTTTCACCTTCATAGCGTTCCCTTAACTATTATCTCTAATCGTGATGTATGGTTCATGTCATGGTTGTGGAGAGGCTTGTAGGAGGAATTTGGGACCTAGATGATGATGAGTACAATCTTTAACCCCTATAAAAATAGTCATACTTAGCTTACTATTCAGGTGTTGGAGGATATGCTGATGGATTTCAAGTTAGACTTTGGATGGAGCTGAGAGGATCACCTTACATTGGAATAGCTTGCATATAATAATAGGTAACACTCTACTATCAGTATGTAACCTTTCAAGGAACTATATGGGAGACACTACATGTCAACCTTGTGCTAGACAAAGATCAATAAGGAATCTCTTGTGGGTCTATATATGGTTTAAGCGATGATGGAGAAGGTCTAGGTTATCCATGAGCAGATGAGGATAACCTAGAACAGGCAGAAATCTTATGAAGATCAACATCAATGGCCCTTGGAGTTTGAGAAGGGAGACCACATTTTCTTAAGAGTCTCCCCACGATGAGGATTATGGATATTATATCAGGGAGTCAAGTTATCCCTAAGGTTCATCGGGTCGTTTGAGATCATTCATTGGGTTGGAGATTTTTCTAACCACCTTTCCTTACCCCCAAAGTTAGAGTGGGTGCACACTGTCTTCCACATTTCATAATTGAGGAGATACGTGCATAACCCTATACATGTTATTGATTAAAGTGATATGGACATCAAGGACATATCCACTTTTTATGAGTACCCAGTTGTGATTGGGGATTAATAGGAGAGTAACCTACATGGAAAAACCATCCCCTTGGTTCGTGTGTTGTGGCAGCACAGGAGCATGTAGGAGAAATCCTAGGAGAGGGAGATCCAAGTTTGGGATAAATATCCTAAGATTTTGGTCTAGTTTTTTCATTTTAGGAATGAAAATATTTAATAATAGAATGTTGTAGAAACAATTTTTTATCTTTTAAGACTCTCAAATATTTATATATATATTTTCTGAGTCAGTCTCTGAGACGGTGTGCTATTCTGAGACCCGGTGTGCCCAGAATTAATTTTATAAAAATATTAAATATATTTTATATTACACACACATAGTTTTTTAAAGAAAATGGTATAACTCTTAAACATAATCTTGGAAGAAAATGTGAGACAACGGTTGAGTAAGTAAAGTGAGGTTTACCCTAACTGTGACCTAAAATAAATCAGAGTGGGGCATTCAGATAAAAGCAGTCGTGGGTGGGTTCCTTTAGTTGAATAAATAAAAAAATTTATTTATTTAATTAATTAACTTAATTTTGACTTCATCTATAAATATACTATTATGATGATTCTTTAGGTTTATTTATATAAAACCTAGGATAATCAATAGGTTTTTTCCTCCACTTCATTGGTGAATCGGAATTAGACGACGACGAACCTCTGGATTCAAGTAGATCGACACGCAGTGAACACAACGACTCCTCTAATTCATTGGAAAGAATGTTATTAATCAAAAAACAATCCAAAACTAGGTTGGAGTCATCAAATTGTGGTGTATTCTCTATTGATTAATTTAATTGAGAAGGATCATATTTCTTCTTGGATCCGCTTCCAAATTCATTCATTGCATGCACCCATGTGCCAGTTTAATTTGTTTATTTAGTTTTCTCACCCCATCACTCAAAATATATATCTTTTGGCCAATAATTTTGTTCCAATGATCATTTCACATCTTTTTATTGTGACTTTATCCCTCTGTTCTTTGTGTTAGTCATTTTTGGACCCTAGGGCCATGAATCGACATTATTGGGTGGGACCGAGTGTGATCTGACCCCAAATTTTATAGCAGATTTACATTTGATGAATGGAATGATGAATCAAGGATGGAATTAGATGATTTAAATGTTTTATATGATCTATTTATTGAAATTGAATCCAAATAAGTGATGGTGGGTGATGAAATACACACATAGTGCGTGCAGGAAATGACAGACCGGATAGAAATCCATTTTTGGACAACAGATGGCTATAAATGATGATTGTGGGATTATACTTTGATTTAAGGATACCTAGAGTCAAGATATGAATCATTGGACTTAGATATGGATGTGTGGGTGTATATCTAAATTTCTAGAGAAATAATTACTACACGCTGTGTAGTTTGGAAGAACACGCATCATGTGACCCTTATACTAGTGACCTAGTGTTTACTCTGGGAGTATATGGGAATGGTCATGGATAAGAACTCATCATGTACCAAAGTACATTGAAATGGGAAATCCTACCCAAACATGCCCAAAAGCACGGGTAAGACCCCGAGTGTCTTGGACACACTGTGTAGTCCCCCTACATGTTGTGTAGTCCTATATGAGTAGGAATTCATGTACTGGTAGGGAAATGTCCAAGTAGTGGTGCATGACCACACACCATGTGGGTCCTATTAGATGCCATTTACCCCCTTCTTTCCTTTTTAGGAAACTTAAACCTCTCATATTTCCTTCATTTGGACTTGAATTTTGGCTCGTGAGTATCCTATCCTGAGTGCTTTTCTATGTAGAACATGATGGAGGCCTCTGTAGTGGTTTTTTAGAAATGATGTGAGATGTTTTGGGCATCATTATTATTTAGGTGATGCTCAATAATGGAAGTGATCAGGGAAGATCACCAGTATAACTACAATGGCACCCTCATATTGGGATAGGACATGGGTCCTCTAGCTATCTATATAGTGGCACCCTCCTACAGGACAAGGTATGGGTCCTCTACCTACTCTCCTAGTGGCACCCTCTTGGTGGGTAGGGAATGGGTCCTCGGTCAACTATTAGAGTGGAACCCTCCAGCTGGTCTAGGAATGGATTCTCTATATACTATATGAGTGGCACCCTCCTGTGGTATTGGGGCATGGGTCCTAGACTACTAGTGTCACACCCTCTAGCTAGGTTGGGCATGGGTCCTCAAACAACTACTAGAGTGTAACCCTCCAGATTGGTTGTTCATGATTCCTCTATCATTTACTTGAGTGGCACCCTCCTACGGAGATAGGGAATGGGTCTTCATACATCTGAGTGGAACCCTCATTCTAGGCAAGGCATGGGTCCTCCATCGATTACTAAGTGGAACTATCCTATCGGTACAGGGCATGGTTCCTCTAGATATCTTCTGAGTGGAACCCTACTATTATACCTGGGCATGGTCCCTCTACCTACTGATTGTTTCCCCTCGACTATATGGCATAGTGGAAAGGTGTGTCATGACTTGGATATTTCTACTAGGTAGATGTAGGAGGTGTTGGGTATAAATGATGGACCTTTTAGAACATTGGCACTCTTTCCTAGTATATGATGTGAGATGGAGATCCCCTTCTCTATCGTTTTGGTTTCTTTGGTTTGAGCATATATATATTTGTATACACTTATGATTTGGGTTAAGTTATCTACAGTCTATTTGTTACTATCAAGTCTCTTACTACTCTCCCTTCAGCTTTTAGGTTGTCCTAATACGTATGTATATACTCACCCCTATATAGGATTTTCCCACATGTGTTATTTCTTATACATATGTCAGATCGGTTGGTGGTAACTATAGAGGATCATAGGGATATCCGGTGCATTGGACCACGTACGGTGGTCAGAAATTACATATCAGGAGTTGGTATATCTTTGAATTTTACTTCCCATTTTTATTAGGTTAAGACATCTATATGTTTGTTCATGTATTTTTTCCCTTTACTATTCAGTTTTCACTGTCGTAGTCATGTACACCCTAGAGGTTTTCATGCATGTTTTATATTCTAGTTGTTGCATCTTTTCTTTTATTATTCCTTTGCAATTATTTATTGAGATGGTGGGGTGTGTGTATACAAGTATATTAGGAAAAGGAATCCCATACTAGTTATGTATTTTGGAACTTATCACTAGCCCCTAGCCTATGGAGGCAGTCTTGGGGTATTTGCGGCTCAAGCCCCATAGGATAAGTCATGACACTATATGAATTTTTTTAAATCAATCATTTCTTTAGGTATCCCTTTGAATTCATTTCTGACCTTAAATTCCCTCCATATAAAAATAAATAGAAAACTTACATGGGAATAAGGTTGTTCTTAAATACTTTTTAGTTATAGAAGAATGACTGATATTTACTTCTCAATCTAGAAACCCCTTTTAATTCAACTCAAGATTTATGAAAAGGCTTAAAAATATCTCTTTATTTGACTTTAAAAACTTTATCATTTATTTTCATCATGGACTTATTGGTCTATTTATATTTCATCATAGATGGAATTTTATTCTTCCCATTATCAAGTAATGAACTTTCATTATTCAGTTCAAGCTCCAACTTCTTAGCTAATTCCAACTGCTCTGGCCATATGAATAAGAATTATTTTTGTACATGCTCATGATTTTTCTTATGTGTATACTCCTTCAGAATATAATTTTTAGTACAATGAACCACTTTCATTTTCCCCTTATTATTCACTATTTATTTTTTTACAAGCATCCATGTCATGCATTTGCCAATAATTTACCCAAAAAAATTCACCTTCTACACAGATCTCGAAAATTCATAAGGTTATATTTTTTTAAAAAACTCTTGTCGAATTAAAAAAATTTAACTTGAATTTAATGCACCAAATCAACCCATTTATTTGTTTCTAAGATTTATTATTTTTTTTCTTATTCATCTTGCTTCCACTAACACTGGTTTTTATGGAACGTTTTAAAATTTTCATTCACTGGCCACTTCTTCTATAGTAGAAGTACCTTTTTATGTGATATGTATTTTGTCATTCTTATTAGGTGTAACCTATTTCATATTTTTCTTGACTGTATTATTTTTTTCATACCCTAAGGAAGACTTTTCATCTTTTGTTCTTTGCCTTTGTATTTTTTGTGGTGTTTTATTAATATTAGTATAATAATAGTGCATGGTTGGTACATACCATCACTCATCATAATTGTGGCCACTTCTATTGCAGTAATCACAAAATTATTTAAGACACCCAAATATATTCTTTATAAAGTGTTTAGTCTTCATTTGTGAATTATTATTCAATTCTATAGGATTTATCTTCACAAAAAAATTTCTCCCCCTTAAGACTAGGCCTCTATAATTATCAAGCATTGAAAATTTATTCCAACAGTTAATATCCTGATGCCCAAACTTCCAAAAACACCAAACATAGCCAAAAATTCCTAATTTATTCTTTTTTTATTATTCTAGATATCTTTGACATATTTATGTTTTTGTGTAACATAATTCTTATTTTGAGAATATTGTGGGGAACAAGAATTTATATACTTATTTTCAACCACCTTTGATGATATAGTGAGTCTATCATCAGTCTTATTCACCCATGTTTGATCAGAATAACTTTGGGAAGCTGTACTAGTAATTAAAATTATATTATTACAAATAGAAACTTTTGTAACAAGGGTTACCCATTTCAATGAGATTGAAACATATATTTATTTAGATAATCTCAATCACTTCTTATCACTGTAATGATTCATATCTAAAGTAATACTCTTATTAGGAATATTATTAAAAATATTTATTCTTTGAGAATTTTGTGAAGATCCATCTTGGGTTTTCTCTCAATTTATGAACATTTCTTCTAACTCAAGACATTTCAAATTTGGACAGTTCTTTTGGTCTTGAAGTGATTTCACCATATCTTCACTTTCTTTCTAATAAGTATTTAATTATGTATCCTTTATATTTTTCAATTTGAATTATATTTCAAGACACTTCATGTTGAGAAAATTTTTATCATCCTCAGTAGCTTTTAGTTTGTCTTCCCATTGACCCTTCTTTTTCTAAACATGATCACTATGTATTTGATTTTTTTCTAGTAGAAAATTACACCACTCTTTAATTCTATTTACTTTAACCTCTAGATGAGTTTAATTAACATTCATAGAGGTTCTATATAGTGTATCAAATGAATGGATCACTTTAGTAAACATTTTTTCAATCACATCCTTCTCAAAAACATTTCTTTATAATAATCTTTAACAAAAGTGAATATTTCTTTACAATGTGATAGAAACTACTCTTTTTATTCTTCAGCCAATAAGAATTAATCATCCTTGTCTCTAATTTCCAATTGATAATCCTTAACACTCATGGTATAATTATGAGATTCATCAAGTGTATGAATCATCTTAGTAGGGACCATTTTATTCATTAATTTCTCACACTAATTTCTTTATAACTCTTCTTTAACATAGGAGAGATGTTCATTGTAAAGTAATATAATTTCTTATTTGGCTTCAATAATTTGTGTGAGAAGTTTGCATCTTTAAAGATTCTTAGAAAAATATTTATCCATATTTTCAACTTCATCTTCTAACTATAACTTTTCATCATATAGTCCCTTTAAAAATAAAAATATCTAAGTGGAAACCTCGATAATAACTTTCTTCATATAATATTTTACCTCCAAATTAAAATCATTTAGTGACTTAATAAAATCTTCTTCATCAATACTTAAACTGGAATCATCACAAGAGTCATTATTAAATAATTTAATAGATAATGATGATAGTATACCACTCTAAATACATTTTTTTTATCCCTATTTCTTATTAAAACTTGTTATCATATTTATTACCTATTGATTCTATCAGTTCTTTAAGGTTTTTGAAGAAACCTCTTTATTGCAACTAACAGTTATAGAAACTAAATTTTCCATCTAAGTAAACTGTAATACTTCTGTAAATTAAAATATTCACTTTATATATGTAATATATAAACAATTGGGAAAATAAGGTAGATCCAATCATAGGATAGACCTTTCATATGATGCCTTTTAAAGTGTCTAGTGGATCATAAAAGTATAATAAGATGGGGCATGAATAAATGTATTATACATATATATCATTTGTGATTTTTAGTATTAAAATACATTACTTTTATAAATTATATAAATGATTATTTCTTGATATTTAATATATTTGTTAATATTTGGAAAGATAAAAAATGTATTATAAAATGAGAAAAATGAGAAAAAATAGAAACATATTTTGAATTAAAGTAGGTTTTCCATGATATTGGACACCTATGGGACACCTCATGTGCATGAAAGTGAAGAATCAAGGTAAAAATAAGGTTCTAAAGCTTTAAAATGGTGATTCATGTAGTGAATTATGTTTAGGATGTAAAATCCATACAAGGAATGAGGTGAAAAATATGATGTGATCCAATTAAAAGTATGGAATAACAATTCATGGCATTACTTCCTCTTTCATGTCATGACACTTTCTAGATAGGCTCGGATTGGAAAATTGGGGTTTTCAATTAAAATAAATAATTTATGACTCAGGAATCCATTTAATCCTAGCATTTAACTAGGAATCCTTTATGATTGTGATTATGATTACTTAAATGTAACATATTACCTTATAAGTTTATAAATAGAGTAGTGTGATGTTTCTACCAGAGATCAATCCAAAGAACAAATCTTGGGGGGATAAATTGTGTTGTGCACGGACCTCCACCATTATTCTTCTACGGTTTCCCTTTCATGTTTTATTTTTATTTACTACTTACCCATTATCACCTCATCACTGAGATAAGGGGATAACTCCCTCCATGTTTTAGGGTGATTTAGTTTAAAGGGGAAGTTTCTTTTGGATTGTATTTTCTTTTTTTATTAAAGTATTTGGGTTGCTTCAGTTTCAATTTAATGCACAGTTCCTTTATTTTTCTTTTCATGATCATTGAGTTGAGTCTAGAAGTTCTTATTAAATTTCCCAATTGATTACCCTAAATTGGGATGAACATTATAACATTTAGGGTAATTTGGTTTAAATATGGTATAGATAGAAACATGATTCAAAAATGCCCCAAATTACCTGACCATGGGAAAAGGGGGATTTTCGTGTCGATGATGGTATTTCATAACCATTTATTATACCTTGTATCTACTCTGAAACCAGTAATGAACAATCAAATTATTTTATAAATCCAACTAAACTTAATCCCTAAAACTAAAAAACCCTAAAATACATTTAAAACTAATTTTAAAAAAATGAATCTTCCCTCATTTCTTGCTTTCATCAAACCTATTTCATAAAAAACCCTTTATTTCACCCCTATATTCTATAAATTAATTAAATAATATTATTTTACTTTAAAAACATACAAAAATAATTTCACTACCTATGTGGTTTTGAAACTCTAACTTGTTACCTACTACATTTTAATTAATTAGTCACAATTTTTTGAGTCTATATAAATAAATAATTTTTTATCCCGATAGGGAATTAATGATTTCCCATGAGAAATCAAAACAAATTTCATTATCTGGGATGGTTGTACAGTAGTTTTTAGGTTTTTTAATTTTAATTTTAAATTTTTTGAATTTTTCTTTTATTTATCTATTTTATGTTGGGTATTTTGTTCTGAAATTTTAGGTTTGAAATCATTAAATGAACAATAATAATACTGATACCAAAGGAAAAGACATCATTGAACTCGATCCTGATTTTGAACTAAGACAAAAAAGTAAAGTCATTATGTCCATTGTAGAAATGGAACAATAATTAGCTATTTCAAGAGTTATGTAAAGATATTTAGGGTTATGTATGCTCACAGATTATAGGCATCCATTGAACATAGGATTGCAACTGAGCATCTTAGATCCCCTCATTATGGAGAATCATTTTGAGATTAAACCTACCATCATCCAGATGATCATGAATATCATGAAATTCACTGGACTATCTCATGAAGAACTGAATGTACATATGGGAATATTTCTTGAGCAATGTGACACTTTACAATTCTAGAATGTCTCAAGTGATGTGGTAAGTCTTTGACTATTCATATTTTCATTGAGGAATTGATCTCATGAGTGGATTTAAAGTTTTCCCAATTACTCCATCACCATATTGGATGATTTGGAAAGGAAATTTCTCACTATCTTCTTTCATCCGTCAAATTTGATGGTCATCTAGGTAAATATTCTTAACTTTGGTCAATTTGATGATGAATCACTCTACTCTTCTTGTGAAGGCATCAAGGATATGACTCATTAATTACCTCATTATGGTATCGAGACCTAGATTTTAATATAAACTATTTATAAAGGTCTTATAAAGGGAAATAGGTCAATTTTAGATGATATAGATAGAGGATCACTGATGAATAAGTAACTTGAGGAAAACTATAGCCTAATAGATGAAATGGAAAGCAAAAACGTCCAATAGAAAACAAAGGGATTCAATGAAAAGGAATCCATATGATCAATGATAATGATTGAATGGAAATGAAAATGAAATCACTGATTAATAATATGGATATAATTATGGGTCAGCAGTAAAAACACCCAAGTACATATATGAAAGTAGTAAATTATGATAACTATAACCATAAAAAAAATTAGGGTTGTAATCCACAATAACAAAGAAAAGGTTACCAGAAGAGAGCATCAATTTTTCAAGAATAGTAAAGAAAATTGCTACATATCCAAGTCCACATGCTAGAGGAGACTTTGGAAACTTTCATAACTTCCACTGAATATTTCATTAAAGAAATGATGTCATGTTCAAAAGATAAAAGTGAATAAATAAAATAGATAAAGTAATAAAAACTGAGCCATAAGTCTACACCATAAAATCTAGAGATTTATGTTGGCCAAATCATTGAGAAACTCATAAAAAGACCCATAGGAGTTATTATAGGATGCCCTGATGTACAACCATAGGAAAAGTTTAATTTCATTACCCTAAGAAGTATAAGATTCAATGAGGACCCTCCTAAATCAAGAAAGAGACAACAAGAACAAAAAATGGAAAAAAGAACATAAAGTGATAGAAAATAATAATGAAAAATTAGCTACTGAATAACAACCACCAACATATAATCTAATACTACCTTTTATAAAGAGACTATCACATGAAAAATAAACACACACAAAAGGTAAATTTCAGGAACACTTTGAAAAATATCATATTAATATTCCTTTTATATAATCCCTCAGAAACATATTGATATATACAAAATTTATAAAAGAGCTAGTGACCAATAATAAGAATTTGGAGAAAATTGAAACTATTTCACTCACATAGGAGTGTGTACAGGTTATTTCAAAGGATTTAACAAATAATAAATAATACAAAAGGTAGGTTTTAAATTCCAACTCATATCAATTCTAATAAAATGGGGAAATCATTTTTTGATTTAGGTTCTAGAGTGAATATCATGTTATATAACACATCCAATATATTTGGTTTTGGAGAGATGAATAAAACTAGAGTTTTACTCCAACTAGAAGACTTGATAGTGAAATAACCCCAAGGAGTAATTGAATACATCATAGTTAAAGTCAAAAAATTATACTTCCTTGTGGATTTCATGGTTCTAGATATAAAAGAGGAGCAGAAACCCCACATTTTGGGAAGACCATTTTTGGCCTCCGGGCACGTACTGATTAACATAAAAAGAAAATAAATCTTTATGATAGTTTTTAGAGATAAATTAAGTTTCAACATTCATAGGGTGATAAATAATTGTTATATGAAAGAGTAAGATGAGTTTTTAGAAGAAAAAATACCCAAAATATAAGGTATTGTTTAAATTGAAGAAGTACAAGAGGTGAATGATATCATATGAGAGGATATTCACTATAAAGGAACTAAAAACAATAATGGAAAGTTGAGGGGTTAGACTACTAACACTAGAAGAGTTACCAACTCCAACAATTTTGAAATATTCCAATAGATATGGATGGGACATGACCTTCCATTTAGTTTTCAGGATTAAGGAAGAAACGGTGGATTGGATTGATGGAAATTGAGCAAGTGCTATTGATGGGAATATTTAAGCTATTTAGAGAGGAAATATAAGGACTATACTATGTGGGAAGGTTATATCTAAGACCATTTATAGATCCCAACCATGTAAAATATTTCCAAACATCTTTCACATGATCTAAAGATGAAAGAGGTAATATTGAGCCAATGATGTTAAAAAAAGTTCTTCTGAGAGGCAACTGAAGTTTTTAGGTTTTATCTTTATCTATTCGGCATATGAAATCACTCCTAAATATTTAAAATCTCTTTGATAATGTCTTTTACATTCACCTTTTTATTTTTATTTTTCATGATAATCAAGACATGGGAAAATAATATAATAAGTTGTAGGACCATCTAACATCATGAACCCCATTCATATCATGAAATCCAAAAAAAATACACATCTTGAGATAGACAATCTTCAGGAATATGGTGTAGATAGAACCTACTTAGCCAAGTTGAAGCATCATTGAAAGGGGTTTAAGTGTTTTAATTATGAATTTTTCTACTGTATTAAACATATTTATTTGTTTTAATGCTTTTAACTTCTAATTGTATGACTTCCTTGATTCTTCCTTTACTCAACTAAACTAATAGACATAAACTACCTATAATTGTTACCATTCTATGAATTTAAATTTTTTTATCAATAAATTTTAATGAGAAAAATGGTATAAATAATTATTATAGATAATCATGTGGTTTTATACTTGACAAATCATTATTTAAGAAAGCATGTTACCATTTTTAAATGAAATTTTTCAGAGATTTAACCTTCCTTGAATTTCTGATATTTGAATTAATTGATTTAGTTATTCATATGAATTTCCATGACTTTTCCTCCCAACCATTATTCACATTCATGAGACATTTTTTGAACCAATATTTTCTATTATTTCTATAGTATATTTCTTGAGAGACTCGATTGTGTTCTCTTTTTAAACTTTCATAGAATATTATCAAGTCTATGACTGAATAGAATCATATTTAATATGATTGAGGCATCTTTTTTAACCCTTTATCCTTGGACCCACCTAACATTAATCCATTTTAAGTCTTTAGAATCCATGAACAACCTTTTTAGGAAATAATCAATGTTACAAGCCTATTTTATTCATTCCTACCTTACTTTAAATATATTTCATGATATATAAAAGAATAAGTGTGGGGGATAGGTTATCAATGGTGGATGGGGATGTACATTGAGCATACATTTATGGGGTTTTATGAGATAAAGGGAGAGGCCGTGATATTTTTCATTATATTTTATTATTCACTTCTATTGTTAAAATAATAATAATAATTTAGATGTGACTTAGGAGGATCAAAAAATACCATTGTAAGATTGATGATCTTTTTGTCATATGTGGTTAAGTGGTAGATGTGACATTTTTCCTAAACATAGATTTCAAAACTGAAAAAATAATGAAGAAATATAGGATGATTATTTCATTTTTATTACCTACATCAAAAGTAAACTTTGAGATTTTTGGGTGGGGAAGGGAGAGATGACATCTGTAAAGGGATATTTTTTTGAGCATATATTTTTTATATCATACATTATGATTTAAAATAAAACCTCATTTTGGAGATTTATTTTTTTTCACACCATTAAATACCTACCCTAAAGTCACATAGAAATTTGAACCTTACTTAAATCCCTCATGATTAAATGTAATCACTATATTTATATGGTAGAGATTCTCGATGCCTTGTAAGAATATATTAAGTGACACATTTTTTATGTATTTTTTGAACTCTATTAACAATTGTACCTTGATAATGATCTAAAAAAATCAAAGTAAGGTATATTGAAAATGGTATTCATGTTAATGATGACTTGAGAAAAATGGATGAATGAGAAGGATTATCAATATCAAAAGAAGAAAATAAAAATACTTGGTTGATTTGCTTCTTTCAAAAGTGATGAATTAATGAACTTTCATGTGTGATGATCAAGCATTTAATTTCCCATCTAATCAATTAATTTTATTGACATTGGGTTTAAAGAATGGTAAGGTGAATGTCCATTTTAGTATGTCGAGGTTTCATCCTTGAGAACAAGTCTGAATTCAAGTTTGGGTTATTTGATACATATATATTATGCATGATTTTTATTATTAAATTACATTATTTTTTTGAATTAAATGAATAATTCTTTCTTATATATTTAATGGATTTGTTTATATTTTTAAGGATACAAAAAATCTTGTAAATGATAAAAAGGAGTTAAAAATGACCAATATTTCCACTAAAAGGGGGTTTTCCACAACATTGGATACCTATGGGACACCTCTAGGGCATGAAAGTGAATAAAAGAGGTAAAAAAAGAGTTCCAGATCTAGAAAATGGTGGTTCACATCATGAATCATGTTCAAGATGTGAAATACATACAATGTGTATGTAAAATACAAGACATGATCCAATTCAAAGTAGGGAATGAAAAAACACAGTGTGAATTCCTCTTTCATGCTATGAAACTTGTTTTATAGACCCAAATTAGAAAGTTTTTTATGGGATTTTCAAAAGAAGGAAATATTTTATAAACCAGGTGTCCATTTAATCCCTGTATTGAACCAAGAATCATTTATGATTGCAATTATGATGACCTAAATACAACATGATCCCAGTGGAAGTATATAAATAGAGGATTATGTTTATGCTTCCAGATATTGATCCAAAGACAAAATATTGGGGTGAAAAGTTGAGTTGTGTAGGGACCTCCACTATTCATCTTCTCTAGTTTTTCTTTCATGTTTTATTTTGATTTAATCCTTCACCCTTACTCTCTCATAACTAGGAAAATGGATTAACTCCTTCCATGTGCTAGAGTGATATATCCGAAGGGGTAAGATACTTATAGATTGTATTTTCTTTATTTTATTCAAGTATTTGGGTTTTCAGGGTTTCAATTTAATTTACAATATATTTATTTTTCTGTTTATGATTAGTGAATTGAATCTAGAAGTGATTATTAAATTTCACAACTAATTACCCTAAATTAGGCATGACCAATATTGCATTTAGGGTAATCATTTTTAAATATGGTACTAAGACAAACTCAATTTGGTAATTCCCTAAATTACTTAACCATGGGAAAAGGGGGATTACAATGTTAAGGAAGGGATTTTATGACCACTAAATCTACCATGCCTTGACTCTGATGACAATAATGAAAAATAAAATTATTTTCTAAATATAACTACATATGAACCCTAAAACTATAAAACCCTAGAACACCTTCAAACTTGATTTAAAAAAACTAAAATTTCCTCATTTATTGCTTTCTTCAGAATACTTTAATAAAAATCCCTTTTTTCTCCCTTCTATTCTAAAAAACAATTTAACAAAATTGTTTTCTTTTAAAAACCTAAAAATATAATTTCAAAATCTCTATGGGTTTAATGATATAACTTACTCTGTACTATATTTTAATTAATTAGTTGTAATTTTTTTAGTTTATATAAATTAATAATTTGTGGTTGGCCACATAGGGAATTAATGACACCATACGGAAAATTAGTGTAAACAAGTTTTTACCAAATTATTTTTCTTTTTCTTTTTACCTCTTTTATATTTGAACCTATTCACCTATTACGATAAATGGATCATGCATGATTAAACACAATCATACCACATACAAGATAGAAAGTAAATGGATCACAACACACAATATTTTTACAAGATTCACACCTGAGATGGGTGACTACATGTCATGACCCAACCCATTGTGGATCACTTGTTTGGAGGTAAGCTAAGTGTGACTCCCCAAGTCTGCCTCTAATAGTCCATGGGATAGATAATATCATCGAGCAGGCATATCACACACATGGTAGGCCTTATCCTAAAGTACCTTTGCACATGCATGCATCTCCATACACTAGTATAATATAGAAAGGTAAAAAAAATCATTCTATAAATGCATCCATAAAATCTATCCCACATCATAGTATAATAATTATTGTAGAGAAAAGTGGAAAGGGATAAATAAAACCCACCAAACTCTGGAAAATATCATGTTGACAATATGGAGGAAACTTCCCAAAAGAAACTCTTGAATCTATCTGAGGTCTGTCTATCACAAATTTTCTTAACCTTTTATTAGTCCTACTAAGTATCCAATGAAAGGATTGTATTCTATATTAGATACAACATGTTCAATAAGAGGCCATGTAGGGGTGAGTACAAACACAATTACTAAGACACCCTGAAGTGACCAAACTCAAATAATTAAAGAGAGAGTACTCAACTCATCACTTCCAAGTCATGTCAATCAAAATATAATACAGTAACCATAATCACCTAGATATTATCATAAAGAAAATCATGTGATATGGAAAGGGGATATATATCTCTAAAGTTTAGATAAGAATGATAAGTCAGCCTTCCACTCTAAAGGTTCGTCTCTGATTTCCAATATCACGTGCAACCACACAAGAATCCATGTGGAGGGCCTGTACCTAGCCACTACGCTCCACGGTTCATGGGGAGCTATCTCATAGTCATTCATCTCATGTAACCTATCAATAATATATGTTTAGTTCACAAACCTCTCCATTGTTCTCCATAATTGAGGGGGTATTATCTCAAGTGTAGGACCCCCTCCCCCTCATCGGAGCTCAAAAACAGAGGAGTTCCACTCTGTAGATAGAGGAATTGTTCCCTATGGTATGGTGGATTTCCAGCTATACCTATGTAAAGAGTATGGTAACTCATACCTTATTATGATATGGGGTTTTCAACCCCATTAATACTCTAATGATCACATCCAATTGTTATCAATATCTAGTGTCACTGAGAGAATAATCCTACTAGTATCACCTTGCATCATATCTCTAAAATCAAAATGAAGGCCATAATCTCATCATACATGGAAAAATAATCAATATGGGATACTTGTGAGCCCAAGTCCAGGTATCTAATAAGAATGTGCACAAGGTATAAGTCTCATAGAAAAGTACATGGATGTTCCCATTCACTCTAGTTATGCCCATGTGCATGGCCATATATGTGATCGTGTAGCCCTGAGGTATACATGAAGTTTCCAACACCGGGTCACACGATGTGTATGAGTCATACACGACATTTTATATTTAAATCCACCCAAAACCCTATCCTCCACATCTAGGGGACTACATGGCATGTGTTCTTAGTCTACACACCATGTAAGTCAGGATTTTCTAGAAATCCCATATTATTTACATGTATTCACCTACATGTCACTGTCATCTTTGGGACCATCGGGGAACACACCATAAAGTATGGATCTAGGTTAACCAACCTCCATGGTTGGCCGAAAGTAGAATTTTAGGCATTATTTTCTGAAAATTTTTCTCTTCATTACCATCTAAGGTTCCACATAGCCTAGATCCTGATAGCCTCACTACATGTTCTGACATTGGACTATCATTGTCATCGGTGGCTAGATTTTTTCCACCCATTACTCAAAAACATTAATATTTGATTCTATAGAGTGATCTTCTCAATCTTAATCACAATCCAATAATACATAATCCAATTTCCAGTTCCCATCACCACCACCACAACTCTATCATGTCTCTAAAACACGAATTTGAACTTGTGACTACAATATGGTGTGCCAAAGAATGAATGCACAATGATTGGTACTATCATGAATCATCAAATCATTGGCCAACTGATTACTAATTATGAACACTAAGAGTAGAGAGAGAATGGTACAAGACACAAAGTTAGTATCAAACAAAGTTTGTGTTCATTTTTACATCATTGTCAGAATCCAAGAATAGTTGATTATTAATGTAGTGAGTATCAATAATAATCAAATATCAAATTCCTAAATATAGGAAGAGAAAGAAAATATTGGAAAAACCAACAGAGACCGATCTGTGAATTAATTTTGGAAATTATTAATTGGAATTTGTATTAAAATTTAAATGAGGATAAAGCCACAAAATAAATTCCCTAGCTCGAGTTTGGATTGATCACTAAAGAAGAATGGTTTTCCATCATTTTCATTGGTGAGATCCAATAACTCCTTTGATTATGATGATCCTTGTGGTACTATGATCCTCAATCCATGATCTTGTAACAATCCATTAATGTAATTATAATTAGAGCTCTCTTTATCCATCCTTTAAATCCCTCTAGGGTTTTGCAGAAAACCCTAGAGAATTTTCCATAGAGTATTCATTAGGGTTTCTTGATTTAATAACAATTAAATTCATTTATTCATTTAATTCATTTAATTTTTTTAATTAATTTAATTCATTTAATTCATTTAATTCATTTAATTCATTTAATTCATTTAATTAATTTAATTCATTTAATTCATTTAATTAATTTAATTCATTTAATTCATTTAATTCATTTAATTCATTTAATTCATTTAATTCATTTAACTCATTTAATTCATTTAATTCATTTAATTCATTTAATTCATTTAATTCATTTAATTCATTTAATTCATTTAATTCATTTAATTCACTGACAACAGCACTTTATCCAAGCACCCATTTACAACATTATTTATATCACACCTAGGGTAAAACCCACATTCAAGATTTAATGGTAGTATCATATTTTCCATCTGAGACCCCATTAGGTAATTATTTCATTATATTAGAAAAACTATGTACATGTGATATATTATATTTAATTTTTTTATTATATATGCATTGAGGCACTCCATTCCTCAGAATCCCATGTTGAATCAGTACCTATCATTGAAAATATTTGTAAAAATATTCCAAAGTCTTATAAGTAAAAAATAGAGTCCTAATATTCCCCCCACCTTCAACTATTTTCATACTAAAAAGAAAATTCCTACTTACAAGTGAAGATACTTATCTCTTGTCTATATAATTTGTTCCAAAGATGTAACGCCCCGACCCCAGCTACCCAGAGTCGGTGCATTACTTCGTAACATTGGCATGATCACAAAAGATCAAGTCTCGAAAGACCGTTTAGTTTAGTAGCCTTGGAAACACTAGATACGTTCATAAGTCTTACATTACATCATAAAGTAAAAAAAACTACAACATCTTCTCCTCAAATCCCCTTATATTATCCCTACAGGTCATTCGTAATATACTTCTTTACATCCTGGAAAAATTAAAACATTGAAGGGGGTGAGCTCAGATGCTCAATAAGGATAACAATATAGTGGAAGCTTTCATAAATAAATATTAACATTTAAGGCAATGTATAACTAAAACAAAAGAATTTTAAACTTGAACTTTAGCATAATATGGAAAAATTAAACTGAAATAATTCCATTTACTTACTCACATGTATATTCTACTAGTCGAATAATCACATGAAATATCAATAACCACTTTCATAATGATGGAATGCATAATGCCAGACTATCATAACCACGTAGCCAAGGCCTTGTTCCAAGACCACAAATAAGACTTTGTCAAGGCCTCGTGCCAAGACACTAGTTTGTCTCATGAGACCTACCTATGCATCGAGGAGCTATAGCAGGCTCCACCCGTCACTTATTAAGTCCAATTCATTCCTCATATGAATAGGTTTAAACATATCATAAACCATAACATAGTCGTATCACATAAAACATGCATAAAGAAAACATAACATTTCCACATTTCAATCACAAGATATCAATACAACACATTGATATAATAAAAATGCTTTCAAAACCATTTTCAATACCAAAATAAAATAAAGTTAAAACTTCATATTTATTTTTCATTAAAAAAAGTGATGGCTTGTAGAGGAAGTCGAAACTCAAATAATGGTCACGGCGGCGGAGAAGTCATTGTCGCCGCATAAGTACAGAAAGAAAAACATTCCCTTTTTGTCATTTAGTAAAACTCTTTGTATAAAAAAGATTCCTTTTGGATAAACGTAAAATTCAAAGGGGTTTATACACCATATAAAATAAAGTTGTGTATAAAACCAAATATGCCTCAATGAAAGGATATTGAGACGAAGTCCCATACAAAGATCATTTTTAAAAGAAAATAGATATATTATGTGTATTCACTATAATTACACATAAATAAAGTACAAATACAAGATATGACATAATAATATAATGACATAATTTGAAAGTAGGAGATTAACCCAAAGAATGGAAATTGGGTTAAGAAATTCCCTTACCTTGTGTCCGACTTGATTCGACCGTTCTTTAACCTCCTAAATAATAAACTAGAGTTAATATCTACTTTATTAAGAACCATTTACAATTTAATTATCCCTTTTATATCACTTATTATAATGTTATGAACATTATGTAATTATTTAAGTTAATAACGGTCATTTTGTCGATCTTTGGTACTTGAGTCAACAATAAACTTCTTATAATTACAAGTTGTTTATGTGGTAGAATATCCATTATCTCCAAAATTATATTCATGATTTAGATGTCATATATATCATATATATCCAGTATATACATTCATTCATAATATTACGTAACATTTAGAGGTAAGAAATGAAATGCACCGTTCATGGAGACGGTAAGCTGTACGTACGCATGAACGCTACTTTCATTTATATTTCATATTTAATGGAATGAAATCATAATAGTATAAAGGTGTATTATAATTCAAGTATAATATCATATACAATATCATTTACTCCATCCTTTATACATCCCACATATGGCATTAACGATTCAATCACTTTGAGGGGGCGGTAGTCCGCACTTCCTAAAATGAAATTACCGCGTTTACCCATAATGGAAATCATAAATTATGCCATAAATGAGAAATACAGAAGGATAAGGAAAACATAAACATAATATATATATCATATATGAAAATAGTGTCATCAAAATGGCCACCATTATAGGTGTTAAAAGAATTTGAACAATCATCGTTTCGTGAGGCAGTATTTCGCCACCCACAGAAACAGTTTGTTCTTTAACCATTATACAAAGGTGTGTGTAAGTTTAAACCAAATACTTATCATAAAAACATCCTAGTATATTGTAGATACTGGTTTTGTTACAAAATAGAGGAATAAAAGGAGTTTAAGGGGTTGGAGAAGCAAAATAAAACAAAAGAACATAAGAGAAAACACTACCTTTAAAACGGGTAACTCTTTTTGATTTGAGCCAAAGGCTTCCTTGGGAAGAATTATGCCCAAATTTAGGCTTCTAGGAGTAAGGGAGGGAAGATGGGAGAGTATTTGGGCAGAGTTTGGCCGAGCCAAAAGGCTTTGAAAGTTTGAGTAAGGTGGTAGAGGTGGGGGCCTTTTATAAGTGGAGAGTAGGGGCACTTTTGGAAAGTAATAAAATGTTACTTTATTATACAATGCTTTTCGGATTCTAAAGGTCCCACACTTATATAATTAGAGGATA
The DNA here is from genome assembly GCA_963277665.1 of Viscum album. Lineage (NCBI taxonomy): Eukaryota > Viridiplantae > Streptophyta > Magnoliopsida > Santalales > Viscaceae > Viscum > Viscum album. The sequence goes on from OY728163.1 coordinate 350,609,955, forward strand.
AGGAGATAAGGGTTCGAAATCTCCTCATCCAATAGGCTTTGGACAAGTGTAATCCTTGGATTTTACATTATCTTCTCATTTTATTTAAATCGTTAAATAATGAGGTCATCGCTGCATCATCATGATGTCATAAATAATTTAATTTATTTAATGTCTAAAAATTATAAATAAAATACTATAATGTAGGAAATCTTTTCATATTTCCAATGACTATTTATAGTCAAAAATATGACTTGTATAACCCCATGTAAAAATTGTTTTAGTAAAACATTTCATGTTTGTGTCATTTTTTTACTTTAACATTAAATAAAAGGTATTTATGTCATTTTCCAACTAAAGTGGCTCCATGGGGTCCCCAAGTTGACCCATGGATTGTATTGGTTGGACATGGAACATCCAATGAGGGTAGGACATGTGTCAAGCTCATCTCATATTATTAAAACATTATTTTTACCTTAAACTACACTAATTACCTCTAATCGCGATTAAGAACTTAAAAGTTACTATTCACCAAAAAAAATATTTTAATCCCATTGAACCACATTTTACTTTCTAATGGAAACCATGTATGTAGGATTTTTGAAATTCAAATCACAGAAGTGGTAATGTTTCATTTAAACGAAAAATCAGTTTTTTAACTACCACTTAGTGGTTTCACTATTCATCAAAAATTGAAGTTTTTCAGAATAATGCCAAAATTTCACCCTAAGCTATATTTGATATTACAATTTCAAAAATGATGTCTATTTTACAAAATTCCAAAAATATAAGTTGCATTAATTAATTCTATAATTAATTCTCTTTGTCACAACAAATAGCGTGTTTTTAAGAAACAATTTATATCAAAATATTGGCAATTGTTCATGCCCAATTTCAATGTTAAATTAATTCTAATGACCACCATTGGATAAAATGGTAAAAATATATTCTAATTATACTTTAAAACCACTAAATAGTATAATTTATCACAATAAATTATTTTGATTAAAAAAGTTGTTTTAAGTATTTTTCACTATTTATAAAAAATTAGAAGTTCTCATAAAGTTACAAAAAATTAAACTTAGGATAATTTCGATATTACAAATACAAAAATGAAGCCCATTTTGAAATATAAAATTTATATAATTTTAAGAAGTGGTTATTACTATTCATAACGGCTACTTTGATTAGTCGCGGTGTGTTAGAACTCAAAGTTGCGTACAATACAACCTATTGCATTATTAAATGAGAAGTGTATCATGGAAGCTCGGGGTGTTACATTCTCCCCTCCTTCAATAAATTGCGTCCTCACAATTTGAAATTTTTCATTGAAAATAAAAGGTTGAAAATAGAAAATACCTTTGTGGAAAACCCACATCGGAAATAAGGTTAATAAAAATACAACTTTAAAAGAAAGAAAGATAAGTACAAAGGTCACCCGAGATAGCCCATACTAGGATTCTATGAAAATATGGATATGGAAGAAAAAAACCATCAAGGTATGATGGAGAGTTGTAGAAAACTGGATTAGGAGGAAGTTAACCACAAGAAAATCACAAACTTGTGATTGGTTAAACGATCATTAAATCCCCAGTTGGAAAAGTTAACCGGAAACATTTTTGTTTTAAGTTACCTTTTATAAAGTTGAGGAATTTATTTAGGAGATTTACTAAGAACATAAGGGAATATACATACTGGTCATGTAGAATTTCATTCTTTAATAAATGTTTACCACAAACCCATCTTTCACTCTAAAAGGTAATAGAACTCAAAAATATTCTATTTATCCTAATTGTATAAGGTTCCAAATATTAACACATACCATTTAGATTAGTAAAACTATTTTGTAATAACCAGGGACTTCCTGTAGGCTATTGGTAGGTAATAAAGGCCTATCGCACTATGGTTGTGGGTTCGATTCCTGCAGCTTGTCTGACGCGACAGGTTATGCCCCACCCTGCAGGTTGTCCTTTTCCTAAAACTATAGTATTATAATATTCCAAAAATAATCTTCAGAAATGTTTTAACCTTAAACAATACTATCCAAAGATCAACTTAATCCATTCCAACCTTTATAGTTATCCAAAATACCTCCGTCCAGACTTTCTCTAAAGGGTCCTTAAATTCCAAAATCAATTGTATCATCAGATTCCCCAAACAAAGTAAAGTTTCTCTTATTGTCACATACTAAAAATATGATTACCTTCATCATATTAAAACCTTACTAAAACAACAAGTACTGCAGTACAATCCTTATATATATATCACATTATTCTAATAACTAGAATATAATCCATGAGTCCAAAAGCACCAATACATTAATTATTCCACTTCAACTGTAGTAACAACATAAGATTGTCCTTGATCCCTTGGCCTTTTCTGAGGTAAGTTTCCCTGACGCTTAGGACATTCATTTGAATAATTCCCCATTTCTCTACAATTGTAGCATTCAACATTGATAGCCTCTTTCTTTCCCTTGAAATCACACGCCTGGTGACCTTTTTCTCCACATTTATAACAAACTCCCATTCCTTTTAGGCAAGTACCAGGGTGATTCTTCCCACAATTATCACATAATGGAAAATCCTTATTTCTCTTTTTCCCTTTATCCATCTCTTGTTCCACCGTTCTCTTCTTTTCTTGCTTTGCTTTAAAGTCATGAGACTTAGAGAATTCCTTTTCCGTCTTGATAGCACACGAGACAATATCTTCGTACGACGAGAAGGTTTGTGAGACTAATGCTCGATGAAGAAATGGTTTTAACCCATCAAAGAAACGATCAATCTTACTTCTTGGGTTACATATATAATCTGCAGCATGCCTCGCTAACCTTGTAAAGCTGGCCTCATACTTTGCGACATTCTCATCCTCCTTCTGCCTCAGACTCAGAAATTGCCTTTCCATGTCTTCTCGATGGTCACGAGGAAAGTATTTTTCTAAGAAAAGCTCTTTGAACTCCCTCCATTCCATATTAGATACGTCATCATCTTCCTTTGTGTTTTGAATCAGCGACCACCACTGATCGGCATCTCCAGTGAGGCGGTAAACTGCCATGACAACCTTCTCCCTTTCGCTACTCCCCAAGGCATGGAATATTTTCTCTAAGGAGTTTATCCATTGCTCAGCTACTAATGGATTTGTACCCCCATTAAATGTTGGCAGTTGTTGCCTCATGAAGCGGTCTAACATTGATCCTCCACGTTGTGGATCAGGGTGATCCATATGAGTAAGGTTATTATTCATAACCTGAGTGAGTTGTCCCAGTATGGTAATAAGTTGATCAGCACCAGTTGTATCTCTAGATCCATAATAATTATCTTGAGCAGGAGGGAAATCCCTACACGGAGTGCGTGCATTGATACGGTTTCCATTCCTTCCACTAGGCGCCATTTCTAAACAATGGCATAAACTAGATTAGTTTATGAAACAAAATACATAATTCCATACTTGTAAAATACTTAACATAAATTGAACTATTTATGGATATAATCCATAATCATAAAAAAAATTCTTTGAGGAAGTATGTACTCATAACCCTTCATAGTGGTTTGTAAAGAAAACAAGAATTATCCTAAGCATATCCCTCGGGAGTGTCGTAACCAAGAGTGCAGCAAGCCCCGTTGTCGTGCACCAGTTCCCGTTCGAGTCTAGCTCAAAGCGGTGTTTTCGGGTTTTACCCCTAGGTACATCTGTGCCAGAGCCGCCTCTACCTGCTCGTATCCAGACAGGGATGTATTGCTCGGAAAACTCAAAAAATCTCTAAAATACCAAAATTCTAGGAAGTTCTTCTATACTAATCCTCAAAGTCTATCTTCGGGCTATGTGCTCTAATCAGAGTTTATCTAAATCTAGCTTCCAAGGTTAGTACTAAACTGCCTCTGATACCAACTGTAACGCCCCGACCCCAGCTACCCAGAGTCGGTGCATTACTTCGTAACATTGGAATGATCACAAAAGATCAAGTCTCGAAAGACCATTTAGTTTAGTATCCTTGGAAACACTAGATACATTCATAAGTCTTACATTACATCATAAAGTAAAACAAAACTACAACATCTTCTCTTCAAATCCCCTTATATTATCCCTACAGGTCATTCATAATATACTTCTTCACATCCTGGAAAAATTAAAACATTGAAAGGGGTGAGCTCAGATGCTCAGTAAGGATAACAATATAGCGGAAGCTTTCATAAATAAACATTAACATTTAAGGCAATGTATAACTAAAACAAAAGCCTTTTAAACTTGAACTTTAGCATAATATGGCAAAATTAAACTGAAATAATGTCATTTACTTACTCACATGGATATTCTACTAGTCAAATAATCACATGAAATATCAATAACCACTTTCATAATTATGGAATGCATAATGCCAGACTATCATAACCACGTAGCCAAGGCCTCGTTCCAAGACCACAAATAAGATTTTGTCAAGGCCTCATGCCAAGACACTAGTTTGTCTCATGAGACATACCTATGCATCGAGGAGCTATAGCAGGCTCCACCCGTCACTTATTAAGTCCAATGCATTCCTCATATGAATAGGTTTAAACATATGATAAACCATAACATAGTCGTATCACATAAAACATGCATAAAGGAAGCATAACATTTCCACATTTCAATCACAAGATATCAATACAACACATTGATATAATAAAAGTGCTTTCAAAACCATTTTCAATACCAAAATAAAAGAAAGTTAAAACTTCATATTTATTTTTCATTAAAAAAAAGTGATGGCTTTTAGAGGAAGCCGAAACTCAAATAATGGTCACGGCAGTGGAGAAGTCGTTGTCGCCGCATAAGTACGGAAAGAAAAACATTCCCTTTTTGTCGTTTAGTAAAATGCTTCGTATAAAAAAGATTCCTTTTGGATAAACGTAAAATTCAAAGGGGTTTATACACCGTATAAAAGAAAGTTGTGTATAAAACCAAATATGCCTCAATGAAAGGATATTGAGACGAAGTCCCATACAAAGATAATTTTTAAAATAAAATATATATATTATGTGTATTCACTATAATTACACATAAATAAAGTACAAATACAATATATGACATAATAATATAATGACATAATTTGAAAGTAGGAGATTAACCCAAAGAATGGAAATTGGGTTAAGAAATTCCCTTACCTTGTGTCCGACTTGATTCGACCGTTCTTTAACCTCCTGAATAATAAACTGTAGTTAATATATACTTTATTAAGAACCATTTTCAATTTAATTATCCCTTTCATATCACTTATTACAATGTTATGAACATTATGTAATTATTTAAGTTAATAACGGTTGTTTTGTCGATCTTTGGTACTTGAGTCAACAATAAACTTCTTATAATTACAAGTTGTTTATGTGGTAGAATATCCATTATCTCCAGAATTATATTCATGATTTATATGTCATATATATCATATATATCCAGTATATACATTCATTCATAATATTACGTAACATTTAGAGATAAGAAATAAAATGCACCGTTCATGGAGACGGTAAGCCGTACGTACGCATGAATGCTACTTTCATTTCTATTTTGTATTTAATGGAATGAAATAATAATAGTATAAAGGTGTATTATAATTCAAGTATAATATCATATACAATATCATTTACTCCATCCTTTATACATCCCACATATGGCATTAACGATTCAATCACTTTGAGGGGGCGGTAGTCCGCACTTCCTAAAATGAAATTATCGCGTTTACCCATAATGGAAATCATAAATTATGCCATAAATGAGAAATACAGAAGGATAAGGAAAACATAAACATAATATATATATCATATATGAAAATAGTGTCATCAAAATGGCCACCATTATAGGTGTTAAAAGAATTTGAACAATCATCGTTTCGTGAGGCAGTATTTCGCCACCCACAGAAACAGTTTGTTCTTTAACCATTATACAAAGGTGTGTGTAAGTTTAAACCAAATACTTATCATAAAAACATCCTAGTATATTGTAGATACTGGTTTTGTTACAAAATAGAGGAATAAAAGGAGTTTAAGGGGTTGGAGAAGCAAAATAAAACAAAAGAACATAAGAGAAAACACTACCTTTAAAACGGGTAACTCTTTTTGATTTGAGCCAAAGGCTTCCTTGGGAAGAATTATGCCCAAATTTAGGCTTCTAGGAGTAATGGAGGGAAGTTGGGAGAGTATTTGGGCAGAGTTTGGCCGAGCCAAAAGTCTTTGAAAGTTTGAGTAAGGTGGTAGAGGTGGGGGCCTTTTATAAGTGGAGAGTAGGGGCACTTTTGGAAAGTAATAAAATGTTACTTTATTATACAATGCTTTTCGGATTCTAAAGGTCCCACACTTATATAATTAGAGGATAAGGAGATAAGGGTTCGAAATATCCTCATCCAATAGGCTTTGTACAAGTGTAATCCTTGGATTTTACATTATCTTCTCATTTTATTTAAATCGTTAAATAATGAGGTCATCGCTGCATCATCATGATGTCATAAATAATTTAATTTATTTAATGTCTAAAAATTATAAATAAAATACTATAATGTAGGAAATCTTTTAATATTTCCAATGACTATTTATAGTCAAAAATATGACTTGTATAACCCCATGTAAAATTTTTTTTAGTAAAACATTTCATGTTTGTGTCATTTTTTTACTTTAACATTAAATAAAAGGTATTTATGTCATTTTCCAACTAAAGTGGCTCCATGGGGTCCCCAAGTTGACCCATGTATTGTCTTGGTCGTACATGGCACATACAATGAGGGTAGGACATGTGTCAAGCTCATCTCATATTATTAAAACATTATTTTTACCTTAAACTACACTAATTACCTCTAATCGCGATTAAAAACTTAAAAGTTACTATTCACCAAAAAAATTATTTTAATCCCATTGAACCACATTTTACTTCCTAATGAAAACCATGTATGTCATATTTTTGAAATTAAAATCACAGAAGTGGTAATGTTTCATTTAAACAAAAAATCAGTTTTTTAACTACCACTTAGTGGTTTCACTATTCATCAAAAATTGAAGTTTTTCAGAATAATGCCAAAATTTCACCCTAAGCTATATTTGATATTCCGATTTCAAAAATGATGTCTATTTTACAAAATTCCAAAAATATAAGTTACATTAATTAATTCTATAATTAATTCCCGCTATCACAACAAATAGCGTGTTTTTAAGAAACAATTTATATCAAAAGATTGACAATTGTTCATGCCCAATTTCAATGTTAAATTAATTCTAATGACCACCATTGGATAAAATGGTAAAAATATATTCTAATTATACTTTAAAACCACTAAATATTATAATTTATCACAATAAATTATTTTGATTAAAAAATTTGTTTTAAGTATTTTTCACTATTTATAAAAAATTGGAAGTTCTCAGAAAGTTAAAAAAAATTCAACTTAGGATAATTTCGATATTACGAATAAAAAAATGAAGTCCATTTTGAAATATAAAATTTCTATAATTTTAAAAAGTGGTTATTACTATTCATAACGGCTACTTTGATTAGTCGCGGTGTGTTAGAACTCGAAGTTGTGTACAATACAAGCTATTGCATTATTAAATGAGAAGCGTATCGTGGAAGCTCGGGGTGTTACAAAAGAGATTTCTTGAAGGCTTCTAGACTTCCAACTAACACACACCCAAGGGAAACACTTTCCCATAAAGGTTATCCTCCTTCTAATTCTCTAAAAGCATAGGGTACCTCGAAAAGATAAATTCTCCCTCAATGTCCAAATCAACCCGGTCGACATCATGCAACATGTTATTCATATATCTCATTAGTTGTGACACATGGAACACAACATTTTCCCGATCCAACTATGGTGGTAGGGATAAGTGGTATTCCATCTCTATGACCCCTATAGTAACTGGAAAAAGGACCCATGGTTTAGAAGATAGCTCGTAACCCCAACCAAATCTCTGTAACTACCATCAAGGGGACACTCACATGAACACTTGGTATCCCTCACCAAACCTCAAAGGCCTCCATCGTCAATCCACAAGGGAGTCCTAAATTTTTTTGGCAATCCACAGTCACCCTCGGATGAACTTCACCTCCACTACCATCATCAGTACCCACTACAGGCCTACAAGCATTGTTTCTCACTAGCTCTTACCAGTACAACGGTGACCTAAATGGTATCTCATACATATCCCTAAATGGTGCTACATTGATGGTGGAGTGGTAACTATTTTGATATGATAACTCCATCAGTTTTAGATGATCCTCCCAACTATGGACCCAAAACTAACATGAAAACCCGAAGCATGTTCTCCAAAACCTAAATGGTCTACTCTGTCTAGACATCTATCTGTGGGTAAAAATGCCATGATCAACCACAAATAAACCTCAAAGTTATCCTAAAACCTCTCCATAATCATGAAATTAAGTGAGCATCATGGTTTGAATTGGTCATCAAAGGAACACCCTGAAGTTGGACTACCAACTAAATGCATAGGCATCCCAAACTCTCCAGTAAAATCTTCCATCATATAGTTAGGAAAGGGGGTGAATTGGTTAGTCAATATATGATCACTCATATAGAATCATGACCTCTCACTAATCATGGTATCCCCATAATGAAATCCAAAAAGTTACCATCCCATTCCCACTTTGATCTAGGAAACTTATACTTCACCTATTGGAAGGTGAGACGTTAGGAGTTAAACTCAGCAACATGATACAACATCCTTGGCCACCCAACTTGATACCAAAGGATCCCGATACACCCTCAAATCTCTTGGATGTACTACTAAGGAAAAAAATAAACCTCCCTAACACCTAATCTCATAGCATGATTGGTGTCATTATTCATCCTCAAATAAGGATGATGTGCTCCCCGCCTTTATAAAATTCATTAGGAACATATCCAGTGGATAGCTAGTCATGAAAGATCTCATAGTAGATATCCCCAAGTTGTCCATCCATGACTTGTTAAAGAATAAGAAGGGTAATAACCTTATAATAGACATAAAATGAACCATACACATCCTTAAGGTTAAACTTTCAAGAGGATAACTTCTCTTTCACCTTTCTTCCACAACAACAAAAGAAAAACTGTAACATCCTATTACTAAATTTCATGTAAATTTGACCCTTTTTTACCATACTTTTCTTGGGAATTATTTTGGGGTGTTTATGGGTAATCTTGAAAAAAAATTAAATTGATTAGGGGATCTGAATTGTTGGATCATGGTTAGGGAAAACTATATGATTTCACTCAGAAAATTATTCTACTGATTTAGAGGATATGGAGGGTGGTGTATGGTTGGTGAATAGTTAGTCTAAACTATGTGGCCACTCCTCCAAATTGTGCGGACTTGGGCTGTGTGTGTTTTTATAGTTGTCACATGATTATATTAACCATTCATCAAAATCATGCACCATTTCCAGAATCCCAGTGAGGGTGCATAGTTAGGTACATGATTGGAACTAACCATGCGTCCTAACACATCAAATCATGTGAATGGGTTTTTAATGAACCATAAATTCTAATTAAAATCCATAACCCCCCCCCCCCCCCCACCACCACCACCACCACCACCACCATTATTAATTTTAAACATCTCTAATTCAAACCTAATTTAATCCTTTAGCTTGTGGAGGCTCTCAAGAAGCGATTTGGATCCTCTAACCACCCTTCTTCTCAGATCGATGCACCAATGGATGCATTTGATCACTCTTCGGTAAGTGATTTCTCATTGACTTGGAATTATTACTTCTTATATTATCTATTGTTTTTAGAGTGATTAATCCTCATGTTATTGATGGATTGGGTATTTTATTTGATGGATTTTTATTCTAGAGATTCCCATTTGATCTTTATTATCCTTGATTCCCTGTCAGCGATTCTCATTTTTGATGATTGATCTCTTAATCGTGTGAAAAAAAAGGTAAGTGGATATGTAAGTATTTTACCTAAAATTGAAACCTAAATTTATTTCTTAAATTGAAATATAACTTCCATTTTTTTCTAAACTTTTAATTGTGATGGTTTAATGATTAATTTCAATGTCATTCAATTTTTTAAATAAAACCTATTTTCATGGGATTTGAAAATATTTTATGATTTGAGAAAATATGTCTTAAAATGATTTGATATTGATTATTGAGAAAATTACTTTAAATTAAAGATGAATTTGAAATAAATTAATTTTATGAAAACGTCTATTTTGGTTTTGAAATTTAAATGGCATGTTGAACTTGAAATGGGGCACTGAAACTGTGAATGATGAATTAATTTGAAATAAATGATTTTACCATGAATGATTGATATGTTGAAGCATGTGTGAGTTTGAGTAATTAGTGTGTGATTAGAAAATCACTCAAGGACTTTGAATCCCTATAAATTGATTGATTATTACAAGTATAATGAAATAAAATTCTGTATGATTTTTCCAATGGGGTACTAATTGATTATCCTGATGGCCTGATTCTTAAGGTCATGTGTACAAAATTTTAGATATGTTGATTGATTGAGTAGTGTGATGATCCTTTGGAATTTATTTATTCATTTACTTTCTTTTTTTATGAAAAAAAATGCTCATTTAAGCCCGTTTTTTATATATCTACCATCTACTTGATTCAAAATCATGTTTTAATTGAAATTGTGAAAACTTATTTTCCATTATTTATCTTCATTTAAATTTAAGTATAAATTATTTATTTGTATTATTATTGATTATGGAACATTTTTTTGGAATCCTAATGAGCTATTATTTCTCACACCCTACCATTACCTTCAAGCGTTTATAGATTATGTTATGTCAAGTATAAGAAAAGGGAAACTGCCACTTGGAGGTGGTGAGTGTGCTTGATTCTTGAAATCCAGAGTGATGGTGGTGACTAGTGGATCTATGGTCTACTTATTTTATATGGATTCTAAGACTTTGTATTAGTGGATTTTGTGTCATATTTTGGATGATTTTTTTTCTTTGGGGTGTTTATCTGATTGCTTGTGATCCTCTTTTATCCTTGAGGAATGTTTGTAATACTAACTATTTGTTATTTTATATTCAATTATTATATATTGTTTTATTGATCATGGGGATAAATCATTCCCTGTGACTTTTATTGATGCCCAGGTTCTATTTTCCATCCCATTGGGATCAGGAATTCCCTTCGGTTCATGTCAATATCAGCTTGGGCACCAGTGTACTAAGGTATTCAGGCTAGTTCATGACAAAATGGTATCTGAGATGTAGGTCGAGCATCTTTCAATGATGTTGGTTTGCAGTTTGGGATGTCTTATTAGATAGGTGGTAGTATTTCTAGGAATTTTTGGGTAGTTATGAGTGACTACCTAACAAATTCTCATTGTAGTGAGCCTCAAGTCACCATGGGTTTTTGAGAAATTGTTTCTTGAGGAATAAAGTGATCTAATTATACTATTTTCATAAGTTTTATCTAAGTTTATATAAATCATAGAAATTATAATTCTCTTTGATGGTATTTATATTCTTATACCTCTTTATTGATTTCATTATCTGATAATATGTGTTGATGTTCTTATGTTTCCTATTTATGTTGTGTAGTACCATGCCCTCAACAAAATGTTTGAATAGACCTCAGGAGGGATCTGTCAATGAACCATGAAAATTGAACCCTCCCATTGATCAAATTTTTTTGAGATAGTAGTGTGTGATATCCAAGCTCTAGTACAAGTAACCACACTCATTCCTATTTGGTCTCCAGTAGCGAGACCATGAAGGGATGAATCTAGAGATCATTTTCAAGAGTTTGTTATATATAAACCACTATATTTACAAGGATTGAATAATCATAAAGAGGTATAAGATTTATTAAAAAATATTTTGATGCTTTTTGAATTCTTGGAAATGACCGACTCTATAAAGGTAAAGTATGCTACCTTCAAGATTAAAGGACCTAGTAGGATACGATGGGATCCGATAGTTATAGAAAAGAAACATGGGATCTTAGAGTGAAAATACTTCACAGCTATTTTAATGGAATAATTATATCTAGATTTTATGGTTTTGGAAAAATCTATGGAATTTATTAACCTTTAATAGGGTGATAAGACCATGACTCAATATACAAACCACTTTACTAAACTTGTTCACTTTTATCCTAAGGTTGTGATGAACGAGAATATGAAGGCTCAAAGATTCAAGATGGGTCATCGATCTGATATCTGATCTCAAGTTTCCATGCTGAACCTCAATTCTTATACAGACTTTATGGATAGAGTACTGATGGTTGAACTTGACATGGCTGGTAAGCTAGGGTTTATAGGAGTTACTCCTACTCTTAGTGGTAGTTCTGTTAGTTCCTTTAAAGTAAATAGGAAGCTTGATGAGTCTTATAATGGAACATGATAGCAAGAATTATCCAAACATTATGTGGTGTCTTTCCAAGGCCCTTTGACTTGTTTCAATGTGGAAAGGTTAGGAATTTGAAAATATTTTTTACTAAGGAGTAAAATATATGTGGTTTATGTAGTTATTCAGGAAACCTATAGAATTTATGTCATGTTTTTTATGCCCCTCACAGTGGCACAAAATTATCAGCATCTAATGGTATTGTGTTTCAATTAGATGCTTCAAGATTTATTGGGTTCCAACCACAGGCATTCATAATGAATCTTCTTTATGTATTGGTAGAGTATTTAGAGGAATCTGATGTGTATCCAATGATAGTCAGAGGTACCATCACTGTAGATTCATCTTTAGTGATTTCTTTATTTTATACTAGTGCATCTCATTATTTCATGTTGACTTGTGTTTTGAATTTTCTAAACCTTCCTATGGAGATTATTTCATATTTTATTTATATTTCTACACCCCTTGGAAGAAATAGAGACCAAGGTCTCTGATTCCCTTCATGTATCTTTTTTTATCGAAGATTGATCTTGTCTAGGATTTTTTAGTTCTTAACATGAGACCTTTGGATTTCATTCTCGAGATGGACTAGTTGGTTGACCATAAATCCTAGATTGACTGTTATCTTTGGTATGAATCCTTTAGTACCTCAAATGGGGTGTTCTATGTTTTCCAAGGAGAATGGGAACTGAGATCAAGTAGAGTCGAAACTCCACTTCCAAAGTTTGGAAGAGTGATATCAATGTTTAATTTTGATTTGGATCAATAATCCTTGATTTATTATCTTCCTCCAATAGTTTTTTAGTTTCCCAATGTGTTTCCATTTAACTTTTCTAGATTTCTATCAGTAAGTAAAGTAGAGTTATTTATTGACTTTGTACTAGGTATGAAACCTATCTCTATTCCTTTTTACTGAATGGCCCTATATGAATTGAAATACTTGAAGAATTAGTTGGATGATTTATTAGTTGAAGGATTTATATGCCTAAGTGTGTTTCCTTGGGGTCACCTATTCTTTTTTCAAAGAAATCATATGTAAAATTATCCTTTGTGTTGATTAATAAAAAATCAATCAAGTTATAGTAAAGAACAAGTATATGTTTCCTCGGATTGAAGATGTGTTTGATCAGTTGAAAGGGGTGAATTAGTTATCAAATATTGGTCTTCAGTCTGGTAATCACCAATTGATAATCAAATAATATAATATCCCAAATACCTCCTTCAAGAGTAGGTATATCCATTATGAGTTCCTTTTTATTCCCTTTTGTCTAAAAAATTCTCTAGTAATGTTTATGGAGTTGATGAATAGTATATTCCATGAGGATCTCAGTTTTTTCATGGTGGTGTTTATAGATGGAATCCGGGTTTACAATTAATACAAGGAGGACCGTGTGCATCATAGAAGATTAGTTTTGAAATTCTTGATAGATTTCTAAATTTATTCCAATCTTTACAAATGTGATTCTAGATTTGGGAAGTGAAGTTTTAGGGATATGTATTCTTGGAAGATGATATTTCAGGTCAAGGATATTATGACATGGGACCAACCAAGAAATTTTTTTGATATTTGAATCATTCAGTCTTAGCATGGTATTACCACTCTCCAAATTAGCTTCTCTGATGACACTCTCACTTAGAAAGGATTAAATTTTATATGGTATTTTAATTGTGTGGATTATTTTTATGATTTGAAGTTCCTTTTTACTTATGTGATAGTGTTTACTCTTCTTGATTCCATGCATCATTTTCAATCACATAAGAATATATGTGGAGTGACTACAACCATGAGGGGACTATCTCTTAGCCATGCATATTGTGTAACCTCTCAAGAATTTTTGTGGAGGGGTCACACCGTGCCACTATGCTCCACAACTAAGGTGGTAATATCACTAGTGAAGGACCCACTCCCTATAGGATCTCAAATAAGAGTGGTTTTACTCTATAGATATAGGACCTATTCCCTATAGTAATGGGTGTTTCTAAATATACATGTGTAAAGGGTAAGGGAGACTCACACCTTGGTGCAACATGGGGGGTTTCCATCCCTAGTAACACACTGATGACCACACTCAATCGTTATCAGTAGCTAGTGTAGCTAAGAGAAGCATCCTACTAGCATCACTTCACATCATATCTCTACTACTGAAATAGACAACAACATTGTGTTGTACATTGAAAACTAAAAAATATATCCTACTCATGGGCCCAAATCCAAGTCTCAAATAATAGATACTCAAGGAAGAAGTCCCATAGAAAAGTAAATGGCATGTATATATGGTCAAATGACATGTGACCTCGCTTAGACACATGGGTTTGTCCTCACCTACACATGTATTGGTTGTGCATGTGGATACACACAGTGTTTACACTGAGGCAACGGTGTGTATTTTCATGACGAGGCATGCCCATGTCCTCCTAGCCCATTCCCATGTACTTTGGTTGTGCCTATGTACACTGGCAATGATCGGGTTCCCTGGCCATGTTCAAGTACATGGTCTTGAATGTGTACTTTGGTTGTTCCAATGTAGCAAGATTTTTTTGTGACCCTATACCCCTAGGGTACACACTAAGTAGCCGACATTGGTTCATAGGGTGTGTATGAGTCATACACAACACATGATATTTAACTTCACCTAAAACCCTAACTGCCATAGCTAAGGGACTACACGATGTGTGTTATTATACTACATGTTGTTTTTTTAGTATTTTAAAGAAATACCATATTTGTACATGTTTTACCCATGCGTTACCGCCACCTTTGAGGTCATTTGAGAACACACCATAAAGTTTAGATATGTGTTGACCGCCCTCCAAGACTGACTAAAAGTCAGATTTTAGTCATTATTCATCAGAAAAATGATCCTCATTACCATTTGATGTAATACATAGCCCAACTCACGAAAGACACAATGACAGTGCTGACATTGGACTATCTATGTCATCGATGGAAAGAATCTAGAAACCCATCAAAAACAATAATCTATACTCCTCTGGAGAGATCTATTTAATCTGGATCACAATCCACAGATGTTCGATCCAATGTTAGGTTCACATCATCACCACCATGCCTCTTTTTCATCTATAAAATATAAATTTGAACTTTTTCTCATGATCCTTTTTTCTAAATAATCAATGTACGATGATCTATACTCTAAGGTATCATTGAATCACCATCCAATTGATTACTGATGACGAATGCCAAGAACAGAGTGAGAAAGGAACAATTCAAAAATTTAGAATTCAATGAATGATGTCTTCATTTTTTTATCATAATTGGAATCCAAGAATGATGTATATCAAAATATTGAAATTCAACAATAAAAAATCTCAAATTTCTAAATTTAGGAAGAGAAAGAAGACGTTGGAAAAACCAATGGAGATCGATCTATGAATTAATTTGGGAAAGTATTAATTCACATTCATATAAAAATTAAAAGAGGGATAAAGACACACACAAAAATTCCCTACCTCGATTTTGGATCGATCACTGATGAAGAAAATTTTTACATCATTGTAATTGGTGAGATCCAAGAACTTATTCGATAATTACAATCCTTATAGTAATCTGATCCTCGATCCATGATCTTGTGACCATCTGCCAACATAGTCACTATAGGAGATATCTCTATTTATCCTCTCAATCCCAATGGGATTATGTGGATATCCCTATAGAATTATGTAAATAGGATATTGGATTGATGATCCATTAGCGTTTTTAATTTAATGAAAATTAATTTTATTTATTTATTTAATTTTTTTAATTAACTCACGATATCACCTTATCTATGTGCCCGATGCCAACATGAATTATGATAGGCCTAGGGTAAAACCTATATTATGGATTTAATGGTGGTATCATATTTCCCATTCAAGAATTTATTTGGTATTTATTCCATAATTTAAAAAAAAATGTATGCATGATATATAATATTTAATATTTTTATTATATATGCACCAAGGCTCTAAGAGCCTCAGAATCCCATGTTAACTCATCGCCTAGATTAAAAAATATTCCTTAAAATATTAAAAATTCTTATAAGTAAAAAATATAGACATTAAACTACATTCTTACTATGTTTGGGTTAAGTCTGAGTCACGGATTCTCTGTTAATAATCTATTAATCAATTACAGTGGGTTGGGCAGGTTCGATATCCACTTCCCAACTTATACTAGCATCCCACCAATGTTATTTATATTGGTATCCCACCATTATTTACAAACACAACACCAACATAATGATCACGATCACACAAACTTCAATATAACACTACAACACAAAACTGATCTTTCACTTTGAGCCACTATGATATGTTTATTCTTCACTTTCTCACTTCCACTAAAAGTATTCAACTGCCACTAAAAATATTCAACAACACTATATGAAAATTGGATCAATGCTATTCTGAATGAGTATAAGATATCACTTCAACTTCAGATCATTATAATATAATAATAAACAATTGATAGGTCTTCAAGATATAGTAATTTTTCCTCTTCCTCGCTTTACTGGAAGATATCACTTTATCTCAAACAAATACTGCTGATAAACTTTTTTAAAGGTTCTTCATGCATGAAATCATATGATTATATTTTGATACTAACAATATTTCATGCATGGTTTTTTCTTCATCATGAAAGTATTAAACTCACTTTCTTATTCACAAAACTATTCACATATAAATACTTAATGTATGTTATCACACTATTTGTCTTTGTGAAATAAAAAAAGAACAAATAACTAAGTATTTTTATTCCTTATTTGTGAAAAAAAATTTACTACACATTCATGAAAACCATATACCTTTCATGGTATTCTTTTTTATTTGTTCTAAGTGCATTTAAATAGTATGCATGATCTATATCACTTCATGTAATCATTTACATTGAACAAACACAATATCTATGCACTGCATGTGAAGAAGTAATGTATTAAGTAGAATGTTTCTATTATTCATACAAATTAGATAACAAAAATATGTATCATATTATGTTTATTAAACTTACTCCTTCGAATAATAGTATATGAAGAGTTCTTTCTTCTATGCATGATTATATAGTGTGATGCTTTTTTGCATAAGAATATAGGATTAGATACCTCCTCCTCCTTCTCTTAACACACTATAAGTGAAAACCTTCATGCAGGTGTAACCTCACTTTACATGGATCTCAATATTATCATTTTCACATAATTCTAGGTAGCACAAGAGTGAATATCACTCTCTGTTTATGTGAAAACAGTGGCTTGACTTCAATAGTTTCTCTCTCTCTATCTTTCTATCTCTATCTCTATGTTCTTTTAATTCTTATTCATATCATTCATAAAAATGGATTAAGGTTTAGAGGTATTTATATACAAACCTCCAACAACCTATGGATCTAAAAAACATGGAAAAATGTCAGTTGCACCAACTTCAATTTATTTACATACTACCTCACATTCTCTTCCTTCTATTATGAAATACCTCTATCAGTACAAAATCTCATGATCACTTCTCTTGATCATGTTACAACATGATTATTATGTGAATTATCATAAGACAAACCTTTCATGTGACTGAGGCTATCTAAGGTGGTATTTTCTTATTTATGTTCATGTTAATATAAATCCATAGATATATGTGATCACAACATGCAATTGATTATTTTCATGTGATGACTCGGTGATCTTATGATTCCACTATTCTTCACTGTGTCATCATAACAGTGGGTTCTCATGCATGCAAATGAAGTTTCATACATACATCGATCTCATGGAAATCGAATAACTCAGCTAGATAATTTTAAAGATATTGGAACATGTAAAATCAGGTGCATGTAGATCCCTCATGTAGTGGAGGTTGATAATGAACTTGTTGCCTTAATAGACACATGTAGATCAAATGGATTAGACTACCATACTTCATTGCATATCATTTAAAGGTAGATGAATAGGTAGAAATAGTGTAAGATACCACATTGAAAATTATATCATCTTGTAACTTCTTAATAATCCATCCCACTTCACCAAACATTTGATCTAGTACTGGGGTTGGCACCCAAATGCACCACACACATAATACATGGTGTGGGTTAAACCCACCGGACCCCCTGCATGCCACTTCATGTGTGATGCACTCCCAGTAGGCACTCCCACACCTTCTACAAAAACTTGGTGTCAAATATATGGATCTCCTACATGGTTGAGTCCTCCCCCACTTATAAAATAAGGATTGATTTGGTTCCTCCTTGAGTTCTTAGACATATTTTTTATTTTAAGGCCAAACAATTGTGTACTTAGTAAAAAATAAGTTAAATACAATGCATAAACTCCATCTCAAGACCATACACTCTTCAAACTTGAACTCAAATTATTAATTTTAAATTCAAATATTCTCTATATTTTAACTTATTCAAACTAATTATGATTAGTAATCATCATCAAAATATATTCTTCAAATGTTGTAAACATTATGAATTTTCATAATTGTAAATACTCGGAATTACCTTGTAATTTTTTTTTAAAATAAATGGGAATTTTACGAGTCCGCAAAAATTTACGACAAATGATTCTGAGGCCTGGAGTGCCCGGAATTAATTTTTGAACTTTATTTCAGGTACGTTTAGTAAACATGCGAGCGGGATTTTCTAACTTTTAAACTAGTGCTTGGAATTGAAATCTGAGGGCACCGTTGAACTCGCAGCATCGGTATTCGCTTAAGAAGACTTTCACCTCGACGACAGTTGGTTGAGGGTGAAAGTTAATTTTTCAGTTTCTCATGAAAAGAATAGAATAAAATAAAGTGTTTAAAATTTTATTTTATTTTTATTCCTGAAACCTCTCATGTGTGGGATATGGTGGTGCGGACCACCCAATCATAAACCCCCATTTTTTTAGAATTCCTAGAGGTGGGGACCACCTGACCCCTCTTAATGGAGGAGAAACCTCTCAACTCCCTCTTTAATGTGGAGGATCCTCTTGAGATTCCTCCACATTAATTATGCCAATGCACTGCATTAATTTTTTTCCAACTTGTGTGAGTGTGCCAACATAATTTCTTCTTAAGTTAATTATATTGGCACATATTTCATTTTTTGTGTGGAATTGTGAGAGGATAACCCTTGGATGATTACACTTCTTCCACAAAGAATGCTCCTCCAATGAAGAATGACAACTTAGACTTCTTCCTCAGGACACCCACCAATGAGGAATGTCTTCAACTACAACAAACCGACACACGAGACTAGGATTGGAGGTGTGTGGCGGAAAAGAAAAACATCGACAACTTCAACTTCTTCTTGCGCCAACGTCAACGAACAATCCAAGGTAAGGGTTTATTTGTGTATGACTTTTTTTGCGGGAAGTTGTAGGGTGGTTGTTTGGAAATCTTATCATTTTCTATTATTTATAATTCCTTGTAATTCAAGATGGAATTATAGTCGCTTGCTACTGCACTAACACGGAGAGTGTGGGCCAAACAAACATGGATCCTCCTCTCCGTAAACCTTGTGATTAATTATTGATCGTAATGGAGGAACAGCTACCAACACTAGGGGAACTAGAAAGGTGGTTGGTACCACCGTCATCCATGATGAAGGTGAAGGCACAATGGCCACTGCTGATGCAGCCTCTCCGCCCCGCAGCCTCGCCGCCCGAGCTTTCACCGCCATCCGGGCCGAACCGCCACTGTCGTCCGGGCCGAGTCGCCGCCGCCGTTCGGGCCGAACCACCGCTGTCGTCTAGGCTGAATCACCGCTGCAGTCTAGGCTGAGCCTCCGCCACTATCTAGGATGAGCCATCGCCGCCATCTGGGCCGAAAAACTGCCTCCCATCTGGGCCGAAACACTGCTTCCCTTTTGGCCGAACCTCCCTGGCTGAGCCATCCCAAGTCAGGCCGAGCTGCCACGCGCCCTCACAGTACCCCCGGTGGTGCCTCCCCGCTGCCTCTGCCCTCCCGGCGGAGCCGCCCCGCGCCCTCGCGGCACCCCCTCGGCCTCCGCAGCCTCTCACGGCCCTCACGGCCTGCCAGACTGCCTAGTGGGTTGGGCCGCACCACGGGCCAGGCTTGACCCAACAGTTCGTCTTGGGTCGACCTGAACCGGGTGACCCAGGACAGGTCGGGTTGGGTCAGCCCAACCGGGTCGGACCTGATACGAACCTATACTTTACTTGGGCCATAACTTTGGCACCGAACGTCTATTTGACTAACTGTCAGTGGCGTTGGAAATCTTGGAGCGAGACGGTCCCTTTGATTATACCCCCTAGAGATTTGGATAAAGTTGGGAAATAGTCAGGTTGGATCGAGCACGAATCCAACCAGGCCCTCAGGACTAAAAGGCTAAAAACTCACAAACCAGGCGTTCGATTGACGTTTCTTCTATTGCGTTGAGATCCCTTTGACGTGGAGAACCATTGAAATAATTCTTCATGGGACTTTGTGTAAGTTGGAGTATCGACCAGTGGCTTGGGGAGAAGACCCTCTCGGAGATGAGTAAGCCTAGTGCGGAAACCTAGTAGCTGGTTGTGATGAGAGAGTGCTTCTAGATATCCTGTGCGGGTCAGTTCCTAGTGATCCTATGTGGGTCAGCTCCTAGAAGTCTTGTGTGGGTCAGCTCCTAGAGATCCTTTGTGGGTCAGCTTCTAGCGATCATGTGTGGGTTAGCTCTAGCGATCCTATATGGGTCAGCTCCTGGAGATCCTATGTGGGTTAACTCCTAGTGATCCTATGTGGGTTAGCTCCAACTATCCTGTGTGGTTCAGATCCAAGAGATCTTGTGTGGGTCATCTCCAAGAGATCATGTGTGGGTTAGATCCTAGCGATCCTATGTGTGGAATCTCCTAGAGATCCTGTGTGGGTCATCTCCTAGCGATCCTGTGTGGGTCAGCTCCAGCAATCCTGTGTGGGTCATCTCTTAGTGATTCTGTGCAGGTTAGCAGTAGAGCCTCTTAATAGAGTAAGATGATTTAGTAGTTACATATAATAATCTCTACTACTGTACCAAAAGATATACCAGGTGTGAGATGATTTATTACCTTTGTGTTTTCTCATGATTGAGATAGATTACTTGAAAACTCAAGTATATGTATGGGAATATACCTAAGTAGGGTTATTTATTTATTTCATAATTTTTGTTTTATCCTTGGTGTATTTTGTGAGACCTTGAGGGTCTTAGGGTCCCTACTGAGTATCGTTATATTCACCCCTACACGGGTTGTGCCCGCACCTTGTTGTGTTGGATGCAGATGACAAACATCACTGACTGAGGACGAGGGTACCAGGACTGGACAGTGCCCGTAGGTGGACCATACGGCGTGTCGGTTCATAAAGGAGATGGGTGGATGTGGATTGCTGAGGAGGCGATTTGTACCTACCCTTTAGGTAGGAACCTCAGAGGACGATCCAGTAGCTATGTTTTTCTTTCTTTAG
Organism: Viscum album; assembly: GCA_963277665.1. Taxonomy (NCBI): domain Eukaryota; kingdom Viridiplantae; phylum Streptophyta; class Magnoliopsida; order Santalales; family Viscaceae; genus Viscum; species Viscum album. The sequence goes on from OY728163.1 coordinate 350,631,689, forward strand.
TTGTATTGTATTTCAGTTGTACTTGTATCTTTACTATTGGGCTTGTATTTCGGCCCCTTTTACTTACTGCACTCTTTTGGTTATATTGTTTTCTTGTGTTCGTATCTTTATGTGTGCTTTGTTACGTGAGTTTACAGGTTATAAAGGAAACGCCTTCCTAGTTTTATGGAATATGCATTTTAGTGCTAGTCACCATCCCCTGGCATATGGAAGGCGGGCTTGGGGTAGTCAGAGCACATGCCCCGGGGGACAGGTTGTGACAAATTGGTATCAGAGGAGTTGGTTCTACCATAGAACATAGGTCTCTAATATTTCTTTTTAAGCGAAATAGTGTTTAGTGTAGTGAGTGTGGTTATCATTTTAGGGAATCCAGTGTTTGTGTGGTGGCTGACGTATCCATATATCAGGACCCTGAATTCTGATTTCTGACTCAGTGCATGAAAACACTGATTGTGTGTGTGTTTTCAAAAGTTTTCTTTGTGATATTTTTATTCAACTCCCCAGGTATAACTTATTAAATGTGGCACACCTATTTATTTTCAGGATTCCTATATGTAGACAGCCATCTAGGGTTCTGAGAGCTGTACGCACTGATATCCCACTGAGCGACGAGGCCTCGGTGCAGGGCCATTTTCTAGTAGAGGAACTAGAAGAGGCCCCAGCGGTACCATTCCCTATTGGGCCACTGATGCCACCAGCCCTAGTAGAAGATGGTGCATACCGTTTGAGCGCGTTGCACGAGTTCTAGCACTAGATTCCACCCAGGTTCAGGGGAGAGACGGACCCACAGATAGATGAGTATTGTTTGGAGGTTGTAGTGAGAGTCTTTCGACTGGTAGGGATACTAGCTGATCTCATGGCGATCCTTACCACCATCCTTCTATAGGAAGTATCAAGAAGATGGTGGAGCTTGATGCTCCAGGTTCATGACGAGGTGACGCTTCTTTGGTAAGACTTCGAGAGCCTGTTTCGGGTAGAGTTTGTCTCAGTGACTCTTCACACAGTGCGCATTCAGGACCTACTTCATATGCAGTAGGGCAGGATGAATGTGGTTCAATACTCAGCGAGGTTCACTGACCTCTCACGCTACTCCACAAATATGGTGTGGGACCCATTCTTCGGGGCCCGGACCTTTGAGCAGGGGCTCAGATGAGAGATCATGGCTTCAATGATCTCGCTCAACATCCTGGCACAGGTGGGGGTGTTAAAGAGATCCATCTTAGTGGAGAGTTTCCTTGTTGAGTAGTCACCAGAAGCGAGATCCACCACCAGTCATCACGTAGCAGAGTCTTCTTCAGCTGGCAAAAGATAGATGTCACAGAGGTCTAAGAGGACCAGACCTATAGGTGGATGACCGCATGATTCAGGGTCGGTTTTGTGGGGCACCCGAGATAGAGCCAGTCATACCAGGAGCGGGCAGCGTTATGCTTGTGGCGGGCAGGGTCACATGGCTCATGACTGTCCGACCCACCGTACGGATGATCAGCAGATGATCGAAGGACCGCCCAAGTAGAGACATAGGTTCGACCGAGGAGGTTCGCAGAGAGAAGGCGGACGTGGCAGAGGAGCTGGTCGTGCAGCTGGTGGTGGGCGACGATTCGATATGTTACTGCCACCACCACCAGGAGGTCCACCCCAATCGTCGGGAGCATGTGGACAGGGGAAATCTCATCTCCAGCAAGTTGAGGTATATGATCATGGTGCTCCAGAGATGATACGAGGTATGATCTGTGTCTAATCCACCTTAGCTTCAGTACTTATAGACAAAGGTGCCAGTCATTCTTTGATTTCCACTACCCTCATTCGGAGCTCGGAGATTCTGACGGAGCCGTTAGCTCAAACCTTATGTCTAGAGACTCCTACGAGAGCGGATTTGATGATTACGCACTAGTGCCGGCTGTGTGATCTTACTCTTGGAGGTGAGAGCTTCGGCTGGGATCTCCTAGTAATAGTGTCAAGGACTTACGACGTCATCTTGGGTATGGACTGGTTATCTATAGTCCATGCTCAGATTGACTGTATTAGGTGAAAAGTGATGTGTTTCCACATGGATGGGACCAGTTTTACCTTCACTGGTAATAAGGGAGCCTTTCCAGCGCATGATGGACTTACCCGGAGGAGGGTATATCTGATCACTCATCAGTTGGCTAGCCTTACCCTTGGAGTGGTTGATGTGGAAAGTCTGAATTATCCTGTAGTGGTGGACCAATACGTGGATGTCTTCTCTAATGATGTCTCGGGTCTATCTTCTCACAGAGAGGTGGACTTTTACATTGGCCTGTACCCTGGGATGGAACTGATATCTACACCAGTGTATCTTATGGCTCCTGCAGAGCTTCGTGAGCTGCGGGTATAGCTGGAGAACTTATAGGGGAAGGGGTTCATTCGGCCTAGTGTTTCACCTTGGATAGCCCGATTCTGTTTGTGAAAAAGGCGGATGGGAGCTTGAGGCTTTGTGTTGACTATCGGTGCCTGAACCAGGTGACCGTGAAGAACAAGTACCCACTCTCGAGGATTGATAACCTATTTGATTAGCTGAAGGGAGCACGGTGGTTCTCAAAGATAGACCTCAGATCAAGCTATCACCAACTTAGAGTGTGAGATGAGGATGTGAAGAATATGGCTTTCTGATGTCGGTACGGCCATTACAAGTTCTTTGTTATGAAATTATGTGTAACCAATGCTCTAGCAGTTTTCATCGAACTCATGAACAAGATCTTTCTGCCATACCTTGATCGCTTTGTAGTAGTCTTCATCGATGACATTCTGATCTACTCGGTTACTGAGGAGGAGCAAGCCTATCATTTACAGGTAGTAATAGAAACACTCTGAGAGCACTAGATTTATGGTAATCTCTCGAAGTTCCAGTTCTGGATCTGAGAGGTTCACTTTCTGGGACATGTCATATCGGAGGTTGGAGTTGTAGTGGATCCAGTGAAGATTGAGGTGGTCCTTGCTTGGGATCCACCCAGGTGTGTGATGGAGATTCATATTTTCCTGGGTTTGTTTGGATAATATCATAGGTTTGTGCCAGAATTCTCCAGATTTTTAGCGCCACTATCAGCATTGATGAAGAAGGGGAAACCCTTCGTTTGGTCGGCGAAATGCCAGTGGAGTTTTTAGGATCTGAGGCAGAGGCTAACTAGTTCCCCCATCTTGAGGCTTCCAGAGGAAGGAATAGGGTATGTAGTCTACTATGATGCATCAAGGACCGGACATGGAGGTGTCCTGATGCAGGAGTGATCAGTGATTGCATATGGTTCTCGACAGCTGAGACAGCATGACCAGAACTACACTACCCATGACTTGGGGTTAGCAGTAGTGGCCTTCACCTTGAAGATGTGGTGGCACTATCTGATGGGAAAACATTTTATAGTGTACTCTGATCACAGTATTCTCAGGTATATCTTCTCTTAGAAGGACCTAAACCTGAGACAGTGATGTTAGCTTGAGTTCCTCCAGGACTATGACTTCGAGATAGTCTATACTCCTCGGAAGGAGAACGTTGTAGAAGATACACTCAATAGGAGTTTTGGTATACAACTGTTAGGTGAGGCGACGGATCAGCTGGACACTTTGCATATATCTTTTGTGGAACGTGATGGAGCATCTTTCCTTCAGTCTTTTACAGTCACTCCCCCACTTCTTTAGCGAGTCAGTGAGGCGCAGCATGGGGACGCTAACTACGAGACACGATGTGCTCAGATATCCACAGGACAGGCACATGATGGATTTTCTGAAGGTGGGGAGCACATCATTCTCTTCAGAGGATGTACCATGTAACACCCCAACCTTCCACGGTATGCTTCTCTTTGAATAATACAATAGTGTGTGTTGTACGCAGCTTCGAGTTCCAACACACCACAACCAATCAAACTAGCCATTATGAATAGTAATACCCACTTTTTAAAATTTTATAAATTTTATCTTTCAAAATGGACTTCATTTTTGGATTCGTAATATCGAAATTTTCTTAGGGTTATTTTTTGGTATTTTTCTGAAAACATTCAATTTTTGATGAATAGTGAAAAACACTGAGTTATAGTTTAAAACTAAATTTTTATTTAAATAATTATTTATTTTATTTAAATTTATTTTAGGTCAAAATAGATACATAAACCCTATATAAGTTTAATTTAATTCATTGGAGTTAGTTTATAATAATTTTAGATATATTAAAATTTTATTGAACTTTTTACCGTCTTTTACCCACCTCCTAGGAGCATTTGAAAATTTACATAAAATTTAATTTTACCACATATGTTATTTGAATTTCAAAAATCCAATAGACACGGATGATATCATTAAGTAAAATGTGGTTCAATAAGATTAAAATAATTTTTGGTGAATAGTAACTTTTTATTTTTATTTACCATGGTTAAAAGTAAATAGGGTAATTAAGGGTAAAAATGATATTATTATTACCCTAACACATGTCCTAATTCTATTGGATAAGTATAATTCGACCAAAAAAATATTAGGAATAAAATATGAACCTCTTTGGTCCACTTGGATTAGATTAGGACATTTATTATTATTTTATTTAAAGAAGAGTTAAAAGAGTTAAATTCAAAGTTTAATAACTAAACCATTTTTAATATAAGGTTACACACAATATAAATTTTACTATAAATATTCATTATAAATATAAAAATAGTTTCTACATAATGGTATTTTATTTATAATTTTTAGGCAAAAATATTTAAATTTATTTATGACACAATGATGATGCAGTAATTACCGTATTAATGAAAGATTAAAATAATTGATATTATAAATATCCAAATAAATTTAATTTGAGACTTTTAATGAATTACACTAATTTTATAGGTTAATATGACATTTTAGGGTTTATTAAATGTATTTAGTTCAAAGTAATAAATTTTTTAGGACTTTAACAAAAATCAATTATTAAATAATGTCAAAATTGACATAAATGAGTTTCTAAAACAAATACAATATTATTTGTTGATATAATAATCCTAAAAATATAAGTTTTGTTGAAAATACTTATATAATGATAGGTGTATCATTAATGAAACACTTGGGGTTCTCTTGAAAGTTTATAGTAAGTTTATTAAACATATAATATAAAAATACAAAGAGACATGGTAAATATCAAACTATTTAACTAATAGTTAAATCTAAAAGATAAGGTTAATATATTCACCCAAACCTATCTAAAACCTATTGGTTGAGAGGTTTTAGAACCATCCCCACCTTATACTTTGAATAATTAATTTTTGAGCCATTATAAACCTAAAATGATTTTGTTATGAAATAACATTTCTAGCTTTTCCTAAGGTTCCCCTCACCCCTCTTATAAAAGGGTATTTCCCCTTCTCTCTAATTCACACCTTCAAAGCTATTTGGATCGGCCAAACCCTACCCAAATACCATCCCAACTGTCTCTACTTCATCTTAGAGGCCTTATTTTAGTCATAAAACCAACCTAAGGATCCCTTTTGATCAAATCAAAAGGAAGAACCCGAAGAAGAGGTAAATATCTCACCACCTCTTTCATGTTTTTTCTTCTTCCACTACTTCTTTCCTTGTTGTTTCCATTAAAAACTAATAAATCCAGTATATTATATATACTGTGATGTTATTATAAATATGGTAAAACCATATTCATTATTCTATCCATCCTTTGAATGACATGTCACCATACGTGCGTACGTACGACTTACCGTCTCCACGTCGTGGTGTAGTTGTTACTCAATACATTACTATTTGGATGGGTATAATAATGATGTATAAATGATATAAATAATAAATATAATATGATAATGATTTTGTATATATGATATACCATCCAATTATATATGATTTTAATATCAAAAAATGATATTGTCGCTCGTGCGTACGTACGGATTACCGTCTCAACGAACACGATGAGATTCATTCCCCATCGTATCCATTCAAGAATAATTTTCATTATATTATTAAAAATAATTTTTAAAGACTTAATATCATTCTGAATATGAATAATATACATCTTATACATAACAAACATTACTTATGTAACAAAACATATAAAGGAAAATGAATCAGTTAACACCAGAAACGACGATAATACTAAAATATTATTAATAAATAAGTATTAAAAGATCATATATGATATCATATTAATGTATATGATTATTTTATAATTTAATAACAATTATTTCAACATTATATTGGAGGTTAACCTACCCTTGACCAAGGAAAATTACAAGGTAAGGGTTAATTTCACAATCTCTTTTTTATCCGAGGTTGTTTTTACATAAGTATCTACTGGGACCTCTTTATCATCCACATTCATGTTTCTTAAAAATGTATTCCAAAACATTTTTACTATTTACTATACTATGGTTTAAATTCATTTATACCCTTTTTTTACTTTTTGTAAAATGGTTTGAAAGGAATCTTTCCGTCGTTTTCCAAACAAGGTACCTTATGAAATTTTCGACAAAATTAAGGTAAGAATTTTTTTTAACTTATACGGTGGGTGTGGATATTTTCCACTGTTATAACATCTTATAGTCTTCCCTTAAAATCTTATAAAAATATTTTCAAAATAAATTTTTTCTTTATAATTATGTGACTCTTAAATTATTTCAAAATAAAAAGATATATTTCTCTAAAAAGGTTTTGATTTCATCTATGTCAACATCCTTTTATGGATTTTAAGATTATTTGAAGTTGATTTATTATGATAAAAACTTCCATATTGTATTGAAGTTTTTGTGAAATGTTTGAATGTGTATGTGTTATTTTCATACCATTCATGGTTTATGGATAAAGTATTGACATTTCATATGATAATCTTAATACGAATGTTTATGTTATGTTTAAACCTTTTCATATAAGAAATGCATTGGACTTAGTAAGTGATGGGTGGAGCCTGCTATAGCTCCTTGATTCATTGGTAGGTATCATGAGACAAACTAGTTTCTTCGTACAAGGACTTGAAAAAATCTTATTTATAGTCTTGGCACAAGGCCTTGACTATGTGGTTATGAAGTCTGGCATTATGCTTTCCATCATTATGAAAGTGGCTATTGATATTGCATGTGATTATTCGACTAGTAGAATATCCATGTGAGTAAGTAAATAGAATTATTTTGATTTATATTTTTCATATTATGATGATGTTTACATTGAAAAGGATTTTGTTTTAGTCCTATACATTTCCTTAAATGTTTATGCTTATTTATGAAAGTTTAGGCTATATTGTTATCCTTACTGAGCATCTGAGCTCACCCCTTTCTATGTTTTATTTTTCCCAGGATGCGAAGAAGTATATTATGACTGACCTGGAGGGATAGTCTATGGGATCTCAGTGTTGTATATGGAAACAATTTTGTTGTAGTTTTAGATTTTATGATGTAATGTAAACCTTATTGATGTATTTAGTACTTCCAAGGCTACTAAACTAATCGTTCTTTCAAGACTTGATCTTTTGTGATCATTCCAATGATAGGTCATAAGGCATCAACTCTGGGCTTCTGGGTTCGGGGTGTTATAGTTTGTATCAGAGGAAGTTTAGAACAATCCTTGGAAACTAGATTTAGATAAACTCTGATTAGAGCACATAGCCCTAAGATAGACTTTGAGGATTAGTATAGAATAACTTCCTAGAATTTTTGTATTGTATAGATTTTATGAGTTTTCCAAGAAATAAATTCATGTTTGGATACGAGTAGGTATAAGTGTCTCTGGAACAAATGCACCTAGGGGTAAAACCCAAAAACACCGCTTTGAGCTAGACTCGAACGGGAACTGGTGCACGACAATGTGTCTTGCTGCACTCTTGGTTACGACACTCCTGGGGGATATGCTTAGGATATTTCTCATTTTATTTACAAAACATTATGAAGGGTTTATGAGTATATACTTCTTCAAAGAATTTTTTTTATTATTATGGATTATATCCATAAACTGTTCAATTTATGTTAAGTTTTTTACAAGTTTAGATTTATGTATTGTGATTTATAAACTAATATATTGTATGTAATTGTTTGGAAATGGTTCCTAGTGGAAGGAATAGAAACAGTATCAATGCACGCACTCCATGTAGGGGTTTCCCTCCTACTCAAGATAATTATAGTGGAGCTAGTGATGCAACTGGTGCTGATCAGCTAATCACCATACTGGGACAACTCACTCAGGTTATGAATAATAACCTTACCTGTATAGAGAACCCTGATCTGTAGTGTGGAGGATCAATGTTAGATCACTTCATGAGGCAACAACCACCAACATTCAATGGGGGTACAAATCCATTAGTATTTGATCAATGGATTAATTCCTTAGAGAAAATATTCCACGCCTTGGGGATTAGCGACAGGGAAAAAGTTGATCAATGATGATCTTTGATTCAAAACACAAAGGAAGATGATGAAGTATCAAATATATAATGGAGAGAGTTTATAAAAAAATTTCTTAGAAAAATACTTTCCTCATGACCATCGAGAGGATATGGAAAGACAATTTCCGAGTCTAAGGAAAAAGGAGGATAATAATGTCGTAAAGTATAAAGATAACTTTACAAGGTTAGCGAGGCATGTTATAGATTATATACGTAACCCAAGAAGTAATATTGATCATTTCTTTGGTGGTTTAAAACCATTTCTCCATCGATCATTAGTCTCACAATCCTTCTCGTCATAAAAAGATATTGTCTCATGTGCTATCAAGACAGAAAAATAATTATCTAAGTCTTATAACTTTAAATAAAAGAGAAGAATATATCTTCTGAACAATCTGGAAATGGAAATAAGGGGAAGAAGGGAAAAGCTGAATATTCATCCTACAATAAATGTGGGAAGAAACACCCTGGTACTTGTCTGAAGGGAATGGGATTCTATTACAAGTGTGGTGAAAATGCCACCAAGCTCGTGATTGCAAGGGTAAGAAAGAGGCTATTAATGTTGAATGCTACAATTGTAGAGAAAGGGTACATTATTCAAATTAATTTCCTAGGCGTCAGGGGAGCTTACCTTGGAAAAGTCCAAGGGATCAAGTCCAAGCTTATGCTATCACTACAGCAGAGGTTGAAGCTCCGAAAGATGTAGTGGCGGGTAATTTAATAGTTTCCTCAAGTTTAGCCAATGCTTTATTTGATTCTATATCATCGCATTGTTTCATATCTTCATAGTTTTCTATGAAAAATAGATATTTCAAATTTGATTTAACAAGGGAGTTGTCAGTCAAAAATCCTAAGGGAAGTATCATTGCAACAAAGTTTTGTGAATCAGTTCCCATTAAGGCATATAAATGTTATTTATCTTCTGATCTCATCATCATACCCATGATTGAATTTGATATTATAAGGCCCCATCCTTAAACCTAACTTAATCTTGAGTTATTACAAGATTACACATTGAGGATCTTTTTAGGTTTAGAGTTTTAGAGAATTAGATCATAAAACATGCATTACATTCCACATTTAAACAAAGTGGTTACATAAAAGATAGTATTCATTTTTCCCATCAACAGAAACATATTTAAAATAAAACATGGATTCTTTCTTGACACTTCCTTGACACTATCATCATATCATGTACCCTTCCCTTGACCTGTGAAAAATATTTCAAAAACTTGGGATGAGTATAATAAGCTCAGTAAGGGTTATAAAAAAAATATGAACTGAAAACATTAGTCCATTCATGAAATCATAATTTACTCATAAAACATAATCACATAACTCATCAAGTCATGAATAAATCATATAAATCATAATACATAAAGGTAACTTGAGGCATTCATAACATTCTTATGTAGGGAGTAACCCTCTTGGTTACGTTTGGAATACCCATCACAGTATATTCCCTAAATATCTTTGTAGAAACCTTAATGTTTAACTCCTTCACATTACCCAATGCATTGGAGAGCTATATCGGGCTCACCCGCCCTTAGTTTATCACGGAACCACCCGTCTTCATAAACAATGCCCAAGAACCATAACATAATCATATCACATAAAATATGCATAAAGGAAACATAACATTTCCACTTTTCAATCACAAGATATCAATACAACACATTGATATAAAAACATTATGAAAGCCATTTTCAATACCAAAATAAAAGAAAAGTAAAACATGGTATTTATTCTTCATTCAAAAAAAGTTATGGCTTATAGAGGAAGCCGAAACTCAAATAATGGTCATGGCGGTGGAGAAGTCGTTGTCACCACATACGTATGACAAAAAAACATTCCCTTTTATCATTTAGTAAACTCTTCATATAAAAATATTCCTTTTGAATAAACGTAAAAGTCAAAGGGGTTTACACACCGTATAAAATAAAGTTGTGTATAAAACAAAATATGCCTCAATGAAAGAAGATTGAGACGAATTCTCTTACAAAGATCATTTTTTAAATAAAATAGATCTATTATGTGTATTCACTATAAGTACACATAAAGAAAGTAAAAATACAAGATAGGACATAATAATATCATGACATAACTTGAAAGTAGGATATTAACTCAAAGAATGGAAATTAGGTTAAGAAGTTCCCTTACCTCGGGTCTGACTTGACTCGATCGTTCTTTAATCTCCTGAATAATAAATTTGAGTTAATTTCTACTTGATTAAGAACATTTTTCAATTTAATTATTCCTTTTATATCACTTATTACCATGTCATTAACACTATGTTATTATTTAATTTAATAACGGTCATTTTAACAATCATTGGTACTTGAGTCAAAAATAAACTCTTTATAATTACAAGTTGTTCATGTGGTAAAATATCCACTATATCCAGAATTGTATTCATGATATAGATATGTTATATATCATATATATCCAGTATATACATGCATTTATAATATTGCATAATCATTTAGAGGTAAGAAATGAAATGCACCGTTCATGGAGACGGTAATCCGTACGTACACATGAACGCTACTTTCATTTCTATGTCATATTAATGGAATTAAAACTAAATGAGAGATATGTATATTTTAATTCCAGAATTATATTCATAATTTAGATGTAACATAAATAATATATATACATTATATATATGTACTTATAATAGTACATTACATTTGGGGATAAGAAATGAAATGCACCGTTCATAGAGATGGTAAGCCGTACGTACGCATGAACGCTACTTTCATTTGTATCTCATACTTTAGTGGAATTAAAACATAATGATACATAATAGTATTATAATTACAGTATGGTATCATATATAATATCATTAAATCTATCCTTTATACGTACCACGTATGGTATTAATGAATCAAATCACTTTGAGGGGGCGGTAGTCCGCACTTCCTAAAATGAAGATATCACGTATACCCATAATGGAAGCCATAAAGTTATGCCATAAATGAAAAATACAGAAACTTAAAGAAAACATAAACATATTATATATCATATATAAATATAGTGACATATTAATGGCCACCTTTGAAGGTGTTAGAAGAATATTGAACAATCATCGTTTCGTGAGGCAGAAATTTGCCATCCACAGAAACAGTATGTTCTTTAACCATTAGATGTAGGTGTGTGTAAGTTTAGCTAGAATTATTCTTATAAAAAAATCCTAGTATATTTAATATACTGGAGTTGTTACAAAATAAATGAATAAAAATATTTTAGGGGGTTGGATAAGAAAAATAAAACAAAAGAACACAAGTGAAGACATTACCTTAAAAACGGGTAACTCTTTTTTATTTGAGCTCAAAGGCTTCCTTTGGAAGACTTATGCCCAAAGTGAGGATTATAGGAGTAATAGATGGATTTGGAGAGACAAAATGAGCAGGGGTTGGCCGAGCCAAAGGCTTGAGAGGTGTGGGTAAGGAGGTAGAGGTGGAGGCCTTTTATAAGAGGAGAGGAGGGGCACTCTTGGAAAGTTACAAAATGTTACTTTATTTTCAAACAAGTTTTGGATTTTAAAGGTCCCACATTGATGTATTATGAGGATAAGGTGATAAGAGTTCGAAATATACTCATCCAATAGATCTTTGACAAGTGTAAGTTATAGTTTTAACATTATCTTTTCATTTTATTTAAATCCTTTATTAATCAGGTAATCGTTGCATCATCATGATGTCATAAATAATTTAATTTATTTAATGTATAAAAATTATGAAAAAATGACTATAATGTAGGAAATATTTTTATATTTCAAATGAATATTTATAGTTTATAATATCATCTATGTAGACAAAATTAAAAATGTTTTACTCAGGTGATACATTCTTTGTTATATTTACTTTCTTTAAAAAAAATAAAAAGATAAAAAGTCACTTTCCCACAAAAGTGATTCCATGGGGTCCCCAAGATTGGAACAAGGCATACCATGGTCGTACATGAGACAAACAGTAGTATTAGGACACATGTTGGTGTCATTTTTTATTATTATGATATTATTTTATTATCCTTAACTACTCGATTACTCATTAATCAAGATAATTAAAGATAATTACTGTCGTTACTATTCATAATGTCCAAAAACAAAAAAGTCTTGATTACATAATTTGGACCTTATGATTCCAAATATTTAATCCATTTTACCAAATTACAAACACATAAATTTCAATAATTAATTTAAAAATAATTCCCGTTGTCAAAACAAATAGCGGGTTTTTTTGAAACAATTTCTATGAAAAGTTTGGCATTAATTTATGCCCAATTCCAAAGTAAAATTATTCATAATGACCACCATTGGATTAAATGTTAAAAATATATTCAAATTACACTTTAAGACCAATTAAAAAGACAATATATCCATATAATTAAATTAGATGAAAAAGCAGTTTTGATGTAAAATGCAGTATTTTTTCACTATTCATTAAAAAATGAATATTGTCAGAAAAATACCAAAAAATTATCCAATGTAAATTTCAATGTCCCAATCATAAATAATATGTTTATTTTAAAAAATAGGGCTTATAAAATTGTCAAAAGTTTGATTTAAAAATGGTTTTCCATCAAAAGGTAGTAAAACAATCTTTTACAAATATTAGTGTATTCCATGCTTAAGATTGGATTTAATATCATTTTAATCCTCTAAAACACTTCATAATTAATTAATATGCATAGATAAAAATATCTATTATTCATTACTTACTTGGGATTTTACATATATAATCCTCAGTATGGATTGGCTTTCGGACCATGATGCAAAAAATTATTGTAAGAAGAAGGAGGTTACAATTTTTTATGATGATAAGGAGTACCTTATCTTTAGAGCAGAAACGTCACCACCTAATTATTATCTAGATCCACCCCCAGTAGATCAACTCAATTCAATTATTGGGGAGTAAGAGAATTAAATAACTATGGGTGAGTAAAGGAATGTTCAAAAAGAGGATGTACCTATTGTGCAAGAATATGTTGATGTGTTTCTAGAGGATTTACCTAGACATCCTCCAGAATGAGAAATTGAGTTTTCCGTTGGCTTAATTCCTAGTTCAAGGCCCGTATTGAATACCCCTTATATAATGGCCACTGTGGAATTAGTGTAACTAAAGAAACAACTAGATGAATTGAGTAATAAGGGATTTATTCACCCTAGTTTTTCTACATGGAGAGCCCCTGTTCTTTTTGTTAAGAAGAAAGATGGATCTATGAGGTTATGCATTGACTACAGGGAGATCAATGCTATAACAATAAAGAACAAGTATCCCCTACCTCTCATTGATTATTTATTTGACCAACTTCATGGATCTCAATACTTTTCAAAGATTGAACTTTGATTTGGATATCATCAGTTGTGTGTGAAGAAGGAAGAAATTTCGAAAATAGTGTTTCGAACGAGGTACGAGCGTTACGAGTTTACATTATTACCTTTTGGGTTGACAAATGCACCCTCTGTCTTCATGGATCTAATGAATAGAGTTTTCAAGGAATATATTGATGACTTTGTAGTGTTATTTATTAATGATATATTGGTATACTCCAAAAGCTATGAAGATCATGAAAATCACTTTCATATTATTCTAAAGACTCTTAGAAGACATTAATTATATGGGAAGTTTAGAAAGTGTGAATTCTGGCTTCAGGAGACTTATTTTCTTGGCCATATTGTCTCTAATAATGTAATCTATGTTGATCCTTCTAAGACCAAGGCAATCCATGAATGGTCAGCACCAAAGAGTTTAATTGAGGTACGCAGTTTTATTGGTTTAGCAGGTTATTATTGATGTTTCATCCAGATTTTTTCCCAGTTGGCTAACCCATTAAAAAAACTCACACATAAAGGGGTTAAATTTGTTTGGACAAGAGAGTGTGAATAATGTTTTAATTAACTAAAGATAAGATTAGTCAATGCTCCTATCTTGACTCTACCATCAGGGAATGATGGGATTGTTATAGTGATGCATCAAAGAAAGGACTTGGTTGTGTCCTTATGCAGAATGATAGAGTTATTTTCTATACATCACGGCAGCTAAAAATTCATGAAAAAAACTATCCCACTCATTATCTTGATTTATCAGCTATAATATTTGCTTTGAATATTTGGAGACACTGTCTCTATGGTGAAAAATGTGAGATATATACCGATCATAAGAGTTTGAAGTATATTTTCTCATAGAAAGAACCCAAAATGAGGCAAAGATGATGGCTTGAACTACTAAAAGATTATTATTGCACTATACACAACCACCCAGGGAAGGAAAATAAGGTGGCAGATGATTTGAGAAGAAAGGATCATGGAGTTATGAACAAGATGAGAGTGGAAAAGGATCCTATATACAAGGATCTAGTAAAGTGGGACATGGGGATAACCATGGAAGTTTAAACATCAAAACTTTTTCAAATGGTTTCCAAACCATCTTTACTAGAAAGGATAAAGAGTTCTCAGACCGATGATGAAGAGTTTCAAAAGACGATTAAAGTTATGAATGATGGGAGATTGAGTGACTTTGTATATGAAGATGGAATTTTGAAATTTGGGAAGAGACTTTGTGTTCCTGATATACCTAATCTAAAAAAATAATTGTTGGATGATGCTTATAGTTCCAATTTCTCTATACCCCCTGGTAGTACCAAGATGTATAGAGATTTGAAGGAACATTTTTTATGGGACAACATAAAGAGGGAGATTACTGATTTTGTGTCATGATGTATGGTTTTTCAACAAGTGAAAGCTTGAAGGAAATAGCCTGGAGGAGTCATGAGACCTCTTCCCATACCTGAGTGGAAATGGGATAATATTATGATGGACTTTTTCATGGGACTACTAAAGACTCCTAGAAGGAACAATGAAATATGGGTCATTGTATAACGTCTTACCAAGTCATCACATTTTCTTGCTATAAGAGAAGATTTACCACTTGAACGTCTAGAAAAACTAGATTTTAAAGAAGTTGTGAGACTTCATGGAGTACCCCTATTGATTTTTTCTGATCGTGATCCAAGTTTTACATCAAGATTCTGGAAAAGTATTCAGAAATCCCTAGATACTGAACTTCGTTTGAGCACTGCCTACCACCCCCAAACTGATGGACAATCAGAACGGACTATTCAAATGTTAGAAGACATGTTTATATCATGCTCACTTGACTTTCAAGGTATGTGGGATCAATATTTACCTCTGGTAGAATTTTCTTATAACAATAGCTTCCATTCAAGTATTCAGATGGCACCATATGAAGCGTTATACAGAAACAGATGTCACACACCAACCTGTTGGGATGATGTTGGTAAAAGAAAACTCGTAGGCCTAGAACTTGTGGAGGAAACGATGAAAAAGGTGAAGGTAATCCAAACCCACATCAAAGAAGCTCAAAGTAGACAGAAGATCTATACCGATAACCGAAGGAAGGATTTTGAATTTTAGGTAGGAGATCATGTTTTCTTGAAGTTATCTCCATAGAAGGGTGTTATACGTTTCGGTAAGAAGGGAAAATTAAGTCCCAGGTACATCGGACCTTTTGAAATACTAGAACGAATTGGGGTTGTACCTTACCATTTGGAAATGTCACCAAATATCTCCAAAGTTCACGATGTGTTCTACGTATCACTGTTGAGAAAATACATGCATGACCCAACGCGTGTACTCACCTATGAGGAATTAGAACTGGAACTCGTTCTGTCTTATTTTGAAGATCTTTTCAAGGTTCTTGATACAAGAGAACAAGTGCTGAGAAACCGGACGACTCGTCTGGTAAAAGTTCTATAGAGAAACCATAATATGGAAGAGGCAACGTGGGAACCTGAGGAACTTATGATGAAGAACCACCCGAGTCTTTTTATGTAGTAATATTCTAGAAATTTCGAGGACAAAATTATTTTAAGGAGGGGATAATGTAACACCGCATGCTTCCACGGTATGCTTCTCTTTGAATAATAGAATAGCGTGTGTTGTACGCAACTTCGAGTTCTAACACACCACAACCAATCAAACTAACTGTTATGAATAGTAATACCCACTTTTTGAAATTTTATAAATTTCATCTTTCAAAATAGACTTCATTTTTGGATTCATAATATCTAAATTAGCTTAGGGTGAATTTTTGGTATTTTTCTGAAAACTTTCAATTTTTGATGAATAGTGAAAAACACTAAGTTATAGTTTAAAACCGAATTTTTATTTAAATAATTATTTATTTTATTTAAATTTATTTTAGGTAAAAATAGATACATAAAACCTATATAAGTTCAATGTAATTAATTGTAGTCAGTTTATAATAATTTTATATATATATAAATTTTATTGAACTTTTTACCGTCTTTTACCCACCTCTTAAAGCATCTGTAAATTTACATAAAACTTAATTTTACCATTTCTGTTAGTTGAATTTCAAAAATCCGAGAGACACAATTGATATCAGTAAGTAAAATTTGGTTCAATAAGATGAAAATAATTTTTGGTGAATAGTAACTTTTTACTTTTATTTACCACGGTTAAAAGTAAATAGGGTAATTAAGGGTAAAATGATATTATTATTACCCTAACACATGTCATAATTCTATTGGATAAGTATAATTCGTACAAAAACACCCTTAGGAATAAAATATGAACCTATTTGGTCCACTTGGATTAGATTAGGACATTTATTATTATTTTATTTAAAGAAGAGTTAAAAGAGTTAAATTCAAAGTTTAATAACTAAAACAATTTTAATATAGGGTTACACACAATATAAATTTGACTATAAATATTAATTAGAAATATAAAAATATTTTCTACATAATGGTATTTTATTTATAATTTTTAGACATTAAATAATTAAATTTATTTATGACACAATGATGATGCAATAATTACCGTATTAATGAAAGATTAAAATAATTGATATTATGAATATCCAAATAAATTTAATTTGAGACTTTTAATGAATTAAACTAATTTTATAGGTTAATATGACATGTTAGGGTTGATTAAATGTATTTATTTCTAAGTAATAAAGTTTTTAGGACTTTAAAAAAATCAATTATTAAATAATGTCAAAATTGACATAAATGAGTTTTTAAAACAAATACAATATTATTGGATGATATAATAATCCTAAAAATGTAAGGCTTGTCCAAAAAACTTATATAATTATATTTTTATCATTAATGAACCACTTGGGGTTCTCTTGGAAGTTTATAGTAATTTTATTAACCATATAATATAAAAATACAAAGAGACATGGTAAATGTCAAAATATTTAACTAAGAGTAAAATCTAAAATATAAGGTTAATATAGTGACCCAAACCGGTCTAAAAACTATTGGTTGATAGGTTTTAGACCCATCCCCACATTAGCCTTTGAATAATTTATTTTTGAGCCATTAGAAAACGAAAATTATTTTATTATAAAATAATATTTCTAGCTTTTCCTAAGGTGCCCCTCACCCCTCTTATAAAAGGACACTTCCCCTTATCTCTAATTCACACCTTCAAAGCCATTTATTCCATCCAACCCCTACCTAAATACCCTCTCAACTATCCTCCCTTCATCCTAGAGGCCTTACTTTAGTCAAAAAGCCAACCTAAGGATCCCTTTTGATCAAATAAAAAGGAAGAACCCGAAGAAGAGGTAAATATCTCACCACCTCTTTCATGTTTTTTCTTCTTCCACTTCTTCTTTCCTTATTGTTTCCATTCTAAAATAATAACTCTAGTGTATTCTATATAATATGATGTTATTATAAATATGGTACAACCATATTCATTATTCTATCTATCCTTTGAATTAAATGTCACCATACGTGCGTATGTACGGCTTACCGTCTCGACGTCGTGGTGTAGTTGTTACTCAAAACATTACTATTTGGATGGGTATAATAATGATTTATAAAAGATTTAAATAATAAATATAACATGATAATGAGTCTTTATATATTATATACCATCCAATTATATATGATTTTAATATCAAAATAATGATATTGTCACTCGTGCGTACGTACTAATTATCGTCTCCACGAACACGATGAGATTCATTCCCCATCATATCCATTCAAGACTAATTTTTATTAGATGATTAAAAATAATGTTTAAAGACTTAATATCATTATTAATATGAATAATATATATCTTATCCATAACAAACATTACTTACGTAACAAAACATATAAAGGAAAACGAATCAGTTAACACCTGAAACGACAATAATACTAATATATTATTAATAAAGCAATATTAAAAGATCATATATGATATCATATTAATGTATATAATTATTTTATAATTTAATAACAATTATTTCACCATTATATAGTAGTTTAACCTACAATCCTCTAAGTAAAATTACAAGGTAAGGGTTAATTTCACAATCTCTTTATTTTCTGAAGTTTTTTACGTAAGTATCTACTGGGACCTCTTTATCATCCACATCCATGTTTCTTAAAAATGTATCCAAAAAATTTTTTACAAATTACTAGACTATGGGTTAAATTCATTTATACCCTTTTTTTACTTTTTATAAAATGGTTTGAAAGGAATCTTTCCATCGTTTTCCAAACAAGGTACCTTATGACCTTTTCGACAAAATTAAGGTAAGAATGTTTTTTAACTTATACAGAAGGTGTGGCTATTTTCCACTGTTATAACATCGTCGAAGCTTCCCTTACAAGATTATAAGAATATTTTCAAAATAAATTTTTTTCTTTATAATTATGTGAATCTTAAATTATTTCAAAATAGAAAGAGATATTTCTCTAAAAAGGTTTTGATTTCATCTATGTCAACATCCTTTGATGAATTTTAAGCTTATTTGAAGTTGATTTATTATGATACAAAACATCCATATTGTATTGAAGGTTTTTTGATATGTTTGAATGTGGATGTGTTATTTTTATACCATTCATGTTTTAGGGATAAAGTATTGACATTTCATATGCTAGTCTTAATATGAATGTTTATATTATGTTTAAACCTTTTCATATGAGGAATGCATTGGACTTAGTAAGTGACGAGTGGAGCCCGATATAGCTCATTGATGCATCGGTAGGTCTCATGAGACAAACTAGTATCTTAGAATAAGGCCTTTCCAAAATCGTATTTGTAGTCTTGGCACAAGGACTTGACTATGTGGTTATGAAGTCTGGAATTATGCATTCCATTATTATGAAAGTGGCTATTAATATTGCATGTGATTATTTGACTAGTAGAATATCCATGTGAGTAAGTAAATGGAATTATTTTGATTTATAGTTTCCATATTATGATGAAGTTTATATTGAAAAGGATTTTTTTTAGTCCTATACATTGTCTTAAATGTTTATTCTTATTTATGAAAGTTTCCACTTTATTATTATCCTTACTGAGCATCTGGGCTCACCCATTTCTATAATTTATTTTTCCCAAGATGAGAAGAGGTATATTATGACTGACTTATAGGTATATTCTATGGGATCTCAGTGTTGTATATGGAAACAATGTTGTTTTAGTTTTCCATTTTATGATGTAATGTAAACCTTATGAATGTATCTAGTACTTCAAAGGCTACTAAACTAATCGGTCTTTCGAGACTTGATCTTTTGTGATCATGCCAATGATACGGAATAATGCACCAACTCTGGGCTTCTGGGGTCGGGGTGTTACATACCATGGTACTAGTGTCACTTTAGGAGGAAGTGTTGAGGGAGTTCCACACATCCCTTCTAGTGATACATCCAAGAGTGAAGAAGATGTACCAGGATCTCCGACAACAACACTGGTGGCTGGGAATGAAGAAATCAGTTGTAGAGTTTGTCTCTTCGTGCCTCACTTGTCAGCAAGTGAATGTGGAACATCCGGTACCATCAGGCTTGGTTTAGCCTTTAGAGGTCCCAGAGTAGAAGTGGGATGGGATATCCATGGACTTTGTGACAGGACTTCCACGTATATCCAGAGGTAATGACACCATCTGGGTGACTGTCGACCGACTCACCAAGTCGACCCACTTCCTACCGATCAGAGATCAGGGTTCAGTAGAGAGCTTGGGACGCCTCTATGTTCAGGAGATTGCACGGCTACATGGAGTACCCTCAACGATTGTCTCTGATGGTGATACATGTTTTACATCCCGGCTATGGGAGGGGTTGTAGGAGGCTTTCGGGATGCAGCTTCGTTTGAGAACCACCTTCCATCCTCAGAAGGATTGTCAGACTGAGCAGGCCATTCAGACCCTTGAGGACATGTTGCATGCTTGTGTCCTCGACTTCGATCTCTGCTAGGAGGATAACTTACCTTTGGTGTATTTTGCGTACAACAACCGCTATCACTACAGCATTAGGATGGAACCTTTCAAGGCATTGTACGGGCGACCTTCCAGATCACCCTTATGCTAGACTGACCTAGGGGAGTCATCACTAATGGGACCATATATGGTACGGGCTACCACAGAGAAAGTGAAGATCATCCAGGAGCGGATGAAGACTACACAGAGTAGGCATAAGTCTTATGCTGACAGGATACAGAGACCTCTAGAGTTTGAGGATGGCGACCACGTTTTTCTAAGGGTCTCACCTCGACGAGGTTTGTGGAGATTTGGCTGAGGCGGAAAGTTATATATGAAGTCCATCGGACCTTTTCAGGTCCTCAACAAAGTTGTCAAGGTGGCATACCGCTTAGCTCTTCCACCTTAGTTGCACCGGGTGCATACCATCTTTCATGTATCCCAACTGAGGATATATGTGCACGAACATTCTCACATCATCAACCATGGAAAGCTAGACTTCGAAGATGGGGAGAATTTTACGTAGGTTTCAGTAGAGATTGAGGATCGATAGGATCAGGTCCTTCGTGGATGGTTGATACCTCTGGTGCGCATTCGCTGGCAGTATGGGAACCTCTAGGAGAGCACATGGGAGAGGTAGGCTCAGATGCATGCTCAGTACCCCCACTTGTTTGCCTAGTTATGAGTTGTGGCTTACAGGGACGTAAAGCCTTGAGGTGGGGAGAAT
This sequence comes from Viscum album, assembly GCA_963277665.1. Classification (NCBI taxonomy): domain Eukaryota; kingdom Viridiplantae; phylum Streptophyta; class Magnoliopsida; order Santalales; family Viscaceae; genus Viscum; species Viscum album. The sequence goes on from OY728163.1 coordinate 350,653,020, forward strand.
GTAAAGACCTATAATTTTCATGTAATTTTTTTTTTAAATAAATGGGAATTTTACGAGTCCGTGAAAATTTATGGTGCGTGATTCTGAGGCCCGGAGTGCCCAGAATGAATTTATGAACTTTATTTTGGGTACGTTCAGTAAACGGGAAAGGAGATTTTTCTAACTTTTAAACTGGTACTCAGAATCGAAATCTAAGGGCACCATTGAACTCGCAGTACTGGTATTCTCTTAATAATACTTTCACCTCGATGGCAATTGGTCAAGGGTGAAAGTTAATTTTTGGGTTTTTCATGAAAATAATAAAATAAAATAAAGTGTGTAAAATTTTATTTTATTTTTATTCTTGAAACCTCCCATATGTCGGTTATGGTGGTGAGGACCACCCAAGAATAAACCCCTATTTTTTTGAATTCCTAGAGGCAGGGACCACCCGACCCCTCTTAATGGAGGAGAAACCTCTCAACTCCATCTTTAATGTGGAGGAGCCTCTTGAGCTTCCTCCACATTAATTATGCCAATGCACCACATTAATTTTTTTTCCAACTTGTGTGAGTGTGCCAACATAATTTCTTCTTAAATTAATTATATTGGCACCTCTTTCGTTTTTTGGTTGGAATTGTGAAAGGAGAACCCTTGGAGGATTACACTTCTTCCATGAAGAACGCTCCTCCAATGAAGAATTCCGACTTCGACTTCTTCCTTAGGACACCCTCCAATAAGGAACGTCCTCAACTATGACGAACTGATGCATGATCCCAGGATTGGAGGTGTGTGGAAGATGAGACAAACGTAAACAAATTCAAATTCTTCTCGCGCCAACGTCAATGAACAATCCAAGTTAGGGGTTTATTTGTGTATGATTTTTTTGCGGGAAGTTGTAGGGTGGTTATTTGGAAATATTCTCCTTTTCCATTCTTGATAATTATTTGTAATTAAAGATGGAATTATAGATGCTTGATACCACACTAACGTGAAGAGTTCGAGACAAACAAACATGGCCCATCCTCTCCGCAAACCTTGTGATTAATTGTTGATCGCGATGGAGGAACGACTACCAACACGTGGGGCACGAGAACGGTGGCCAGCACCACCGTCGGCCGTGATGAAGGTGACGGTGCAATGGCCACCTCCGTTGCGGCCTCGGAACCCGAGATGCTGCTACCATTCAGGCCGAACTGCCACCGTCATCCGGGCCGAGCCGCTGCCACCGTCCGGGGGGAGTCACCGTCGTCGTCCGGGCCGAACCGATGCCGCCCGTCTGGGCTGAACCGCCACTGCCCTTCCAGCCGATCCATGCTGAGCTTCCTCGTGCCCTCGCGGTACCCTCTTCCAAGACAACCTGTGGCCTCCTCCCTCCTGGTCGAGCCGCCCTAGGCCGAGCCGAGCTTCCCCGCGCCCTCGCGACACCCTCGTGGCCTCCGCGACCCCTCGCGGTCTGCCGGACCACCCAATGGGCTGGGCCACACCACGGGCCAGTCTTGACCCAGTGGTTCGTGCCTGGTTGACCTGAACCAGGTCGACCCAGGCCATGTCGGGTCGGGTCGGGTCGGTCTGACCGGGTCAGGTCAGACCCAGATCTGATATGAACTTATACTTTACTTAGGCCATAACTTTGGCACCGGACGTATTTTTGATGAACCGTCAGTGGCGCTGGAAATCTTGGAGTGAGTCGGTCCCTTTGATTATACCCCCTGGAGATTTGGATAAGTTGGGAAATGGTTGGGTTGGATCGAGCATGAATCCAAACGGGCCCTCAGGACTAAAAGGCTAATAACTCATAGACTGGGCATCCGATTGACGCGTCGTCTATTTCATTGAGACCCCTTTGACGTGGTAAACCTTTGAAATACTTCTTTGTGGGACTTTGTGGCAGTTGGAGTATCAACTACTGGATTGGGGAGAGGACCCTCTCAGAGACGAGCAAGCCTAATGCAGAAACCCAGTAGCTGGCTGTGTTGAGAGAGTGCTCTTATATATCCTGTGCGGGTCAGCTCCTAGAGATCCTATGTGGGTCAGCTTCTAGAGATCCTATGTGGGTCGGCTTCTAGCGATCTTGTGTGGGTAGGATCCTAGCGATCCTGTGTGGGTCAGCTCCAGCGATCCTGTGTGGATCAGCTCCAGCGATCCTTTGTGGGTCAGCTCCTAGCGATCCTCTCTGGGTAATCTCCTAGCGATCCTATGTGGGTCAGCTCCAACGATCATGTGTGGGTCGTCTCCTAGAGATCTTGTGTAGTTCAACTCCTAGTGATCCTATGTGGGTCATCTCTTAGAGATCCTATGTGGGTTATCTCCTAGTTATCCTGTGTGGGTCAGCTCCAGCGATCCTGTGTGGGTCATCTCCTAGCGATTCTGTGCAGGTTAGCAGCAGAGCCTCTTAACGGATTAAGATGATTTAGTAGTTACATCTAATCATCTATACTAATGTTCCAAAAGATATACCTGGTGTGAGCTGAGTCAGTACCTCTATGTTTTCCTCATGATTGAGATGGATTACTTGAAAACTTAGGTATATGTATGGGCATATACCTATGTAGGTTTATCTGTTGATTTGATACTTTTTGGTTTATCCTTGGTGGATTTTGTGAGACCTTGAGGGTATCGGGGTCCCTACTGAGTATCGTTATACTCACCCCTGCATGGGCTATGCCCGCACCTTGTTGTGTCGGATGCAGATGACGGACAACGCTGACTGAGGACAAGATTACCAGGACTGGATGGTGCTCAAAGGTGGACCATACGGAATGTTGGTTTGCAGAGGAGACGGGTGGAAATGGAGTTTTTAGGAGGTGATCTGTACCTACCCTTCAGGTAGGAACCTCAGAGAAATATCTAGTAGTTGTCTTTCTCTTTCTTCAGTTGTATTGTATTTCAGTTGTACTTGTACCTTTACTATTGGGGTTTTATTCCGGCCCCTTTTACATTGAGCACTCTTTTGGTTATACAGTTTGCTTGTGTTCGTATCTTGTTGTTTCTTTGGTTACGTGAGTTTACAGGTTATAAAGGCAATGCCTTCCCAGTTTTAGGGAATACGCCTTTCAGTTCTAGTCACCAACCCCTGGCCTATGGAAGGTGGGCTTGGGGTAGTTATGGCACGGGCCCCAGGGGACGGGTCGTGACATTAATGCAATTAAGCACATTTCTTAGACATTAAGAACATCTTTGCAGTCATCACACATAGTATTTCTTTATTTAAATCAACAGATCTTCAAATAAAAAAATCCTTGAAAACTTATGAATAATTATCAAGAATAAATAAATGGAAGAAACTCTAAACTTCAATCATTATCACATTTACTTTTCATCATACAAACACATTGAAAAAAAAACACAATTACTACTTCAATCCATTTGGTTTTTCAATATCCCACCTTAGATTTGTTGTCAATGCCCATTCCACTTACATATTCAATGTTATTTTCTCCCCCTTACTGAAAATAAAACCAAATTTATAATTATGGGTAAGAATTATCATGTACATCATCCAAATTTTAAGAATATCATACTCTCCTCTTCAATATCCTCATTTCAAAAGAGATTCCAATTAAGTGAAATTCAAATTGAACTGCTTGAGAGAAGGATAGTATCACTTTTTTTAAATCAGTGAGTCATCAATTAATTAGATCTATGTCTATATGGGCTAACCCAATGTAGAAAATAAGAGTGATCAATCTAGAAAACATAGATATTAGTTATTATTCAGGATTTGATCCCAATAATAAAATATTCTTTCAGGGGTCATTCAAAATATTTTCAACAAAACTCATGCATTTGTCTCAAAAAAAATTTGGAAACATTCAAGAACAAGAATGAATTGCACCCTTTTCAATACATTTTTTTTCATCAGATAATGTTTTTTCTCCCTTTCAATTTCATATATAATGTTCAATATAAAAATAGGAGAACACGCCTCTTCGATGAAAAGATTTAACAACCATAATTTCAATATTTAAAATCATCAGACATATCTCTTACCAGAACTTCAAGTATGCCTATGATACCAATTGAGATATTAAAATCTAGTGGTTGTTCAGCTCCACTCCCCTTATAGGTATGAACTTTATCCATTTTCTTTACCATTTTTTACTTTCTTCAATAATTAACTCCAAGGACATTTTTGAAATAAAATAAAGTATTTTCAAGAGACAACATGTCACCAATTAAAATAAAGTTCTCAATAATGGATATATTTCTGGATTATGTATTCATTTTTTACAGAATTCATTTCTTTAGGTCTCCCCTTGAATTTATTCCACACCTTCAATTCCCTACATATAAAAACAAACATAAAATGTACATGGGAATAAGGTGGTTCTTCAATGATTTTTAGTTATATAAGTAGGGATAAGATTTATTTCTCTACCTAGAAACTCTATTCAATTCATCTTTGGATTTATGAAAACTATTCATGATTTCTATTTATTTTATTTTCTTTACTTTATCATTTAATATTATCATGTAATTCTTGATCTCTTTATCTTTCCTATTAGATTGAATAAACTTTTTCACTTTAGAAAACAATTCACTTTTATTCTTTTGTTCCTACTACAACTTATTATAAAATTCCAATTATTTTGGCCATATGACTAAGAATTATTTTGGAACATTCTCAGAATTCTTCTTATGTGTAGGATCCTTATTCATAATTTTATTTTTAGCACAAGAATCCATTGGTTATTTCCTGTTATTCTTCACTAGTTATTTTTTCTAGGAAACCATGTCACACATTTTTCATCAATATGCTCAGACATTCTATACCTTCCAAAAAAAATCTCTAACAATCATAGGGATATCCTTTTTAGAAAACCTACTATGAAGTTCTAATTTTTATCATGAATTTCATGCACCAAATCAACTATTTTATTTGTTTCTAATATATATTCCTTTTTTTTCTTCATCTTTCTTCGACTAAAACTAGTGTTTATGGACTATTTAAAAAATTACATGATATAGACTCTTCTTCTACAATATAATCACCTTTTCTTTGGTGTGACATCTATTCTATCATTCTTCTTGGGTGTATCATGTTTCATATTTTTCATGACTATATTATTCTTCTTATAGCCCAAGGAAGAATTTTCTTTTTTTTTCTTTGCCTCTACATTTATTATAGTATTTTCTTCATATCATCGTATTCATATTGCTTTCTTGGTACATACAAACACTCATCATAACTATGTACACTTCTGTTGCAATAATCACAGAATTCTCTAAGACACCAAAATCTATTCTTAATAGTTATATTCTTCTTTATCTATGAATTATGATTTAGTTCAACTTGATTTTTCTTCAAAACAGATCTAATCCCCCTAAATAATGGTCCTTTATAATTATCATGCATTGAAAAATTATGCCAGCTATCAATAGCATGATTCCCAAACTTCCAAAAACACTAATAATAGCCAAAAGTATTTATTTCTTCTATTTTGTAATATTATGTCTAGATTTGATATTATTTCAGTTCTTATACAACACAATTATTCTTTTGAGAATTTTATGGGGAAAATGTATACTTATTATCAGCAAAATTTAATGATATAGTGGGTTTATCATCATTCTTCTTCACCCAAGTTCGACCAAAATTACTTTGGGAACCTATACTAGTAGATGTAATGATATTATTGCAAACAGTAAAATATGGAACATGGGTTACCTATTTCAATGAGCTTGCAACAGATTTATCTTTAGATAATATCAAGTTCATCCTATCACTAGAATGAGTATTTTATGAATTAAGAATATTATAAGGAGCATTCATTACAATCTTTCTTATTTTTGAATTTTTTGAAGATTCGTCTTGGGTGTTCTCCAAGTTTTTGAACTTTTCCTCTAACTCAAGATATTTCTAATTTATAGAGTTATTTTTGTCTTAAAGTGATTTCATCATATTTTCACATTCTTTATGAGAAGTCCTTAATTGTGTCTCCTTTATATTTTTCAATTTTATTTCTATTTTAAGACTCTTCATGTTGGAAAAAAATCTCATCCACAACAAATTTAAGTATTTCTTCCCATTGAATATTTATTTTTTGAAAATGATCATCATATATTTGATTTTTCTCTAGTAGAGAATTATTCAACTCTTTAATACTATTTATATTAACCTCCAGTAGAGTCTTTTTAGCATTCATAGTGGTTTTATTAGTGTCTCTAATGCATGAATCTAGGATTAATGTCACATCCTTGTCTTCGATTTCCAAATAATAATCCTTAACACTCATTGTAGATTTATGATATTATTTAAGTGTGTATATAATATTAGTAAGGACCATTTCAGCCACTAATTCATAACACTTATTTCTTTTCTACTCTTCTTCAATATAGGGGAGATGTTCATGATAAAGAAATATAATTTCTTCTTTGTCCCCAGCAATTTGTGTGAGATATTTCAAACATTGAAAATTATTATCAAAATATTTCTCCATTTACTCAACTTTTTATTATATCTCTAAATTGTAATCATATATTCCCTTGATAAATTAAAATATGTAAGTGAAAACCTTAGTAGGAACATTATTCAGATAATATCTGACTTCAGAATAAAAATCATTGAGTGATTTGATAAACTCTTCTTCATCATTGATTAAAGAAAAATCATCAAAAGGTTAATTATCAAATGATTTAATAGATACTAGTAATTGACTGCCACTCGGACTACGTTAATTTTATGGTGTTCTCTCTTTCTTATTCAAACACTTTATCATTTTTCTTGCCTCTTTATTCAATTTTTCTTCATGGTTTTTGTAGAAACCTCCATTGTTGGAACTGAGAGTGATAGGAACTAAATTTTCCATATTATTCAACTATAATACTTCTTAAAATTAAAATTTTCACTTCATATATGTTAGATACAGATATATGGGATAATAAGGTAGATCAAATTAGAGGTGGAACCTTTCCTTTGATACCAATTAAAGTGCCTAATGGATCATGCAGGTACATTGAGAGGGGGATGAGTCAGTGTACATAATTTTTTACTAAATTATTTTACATTTAATTTTTACCCATTTTATATTTTAACCTATACACCTATTAGGATGAATAGATATTTCTTATTTAAACATAATAACATCACATGCAAGACAGAAAGTAAATAAATCATAGCATATAGTATTTTTATAAGGTTCTCCCCTAAGATAAGTGGATTTGTCTCATGAATCAACCCATCGACCCCATTTGGTTGGTGATAATCCAAGTATGACTCCCAAATCCCTCCTCCAATAGTCTAGGGGTTGGTAACTAGCACCTAGTAGGCATATCACACACATGGGAGGAATTATCCAAAAGTACCTATACACATGCACGCATCTCCATACACCAGTATAATGTCAAAAGGTAAAAAAATCATACTATAAATACATGAATAAGATATATCACATATCAGAGTACAATAAAAAGTGTAACATGATGAATATATACCTACTAAACACTCTAAAAGAGTACATCCTTCTAAAAACATGGGGTTCGGTTTCCAAAAAGAAATTCCTAGATCCATCTTAGGTACGTCTAGAAAAATTAAGCTCCACCAACTCCTAGTCCTCCTAGGAATCCAACAAAAGGCTTTTCATCAGCATAATTCATGACATGTGTAGGTAGAGCCCATGTAGGGGTGAGTATAAACATACCGAATAAGACACCCTAAAATCACTAAACACAAAGCATCAGAGAGAAAGTAGTCTACTCATCACAACTAAGGCATGTCAATAAAAACACGACAAAATAACCATAATCACCCAGATAGGATTATAAATAAACCCAAATGAGAGAGAAATGGTATATCCATCCCCACACTCTATCTCAGAATGATGAGTTGTCTTGCAACTCTAAAGATCCATCTTTGATTCCCTACACCATGTGCAGCCGCATAAGAATCTATATGGAGGTAAAACACCTCACAAATTCACTCCACGTTCATGGGGGTACTAGCTCTTTAACACCCCCAATATTTTATGAAATGTTTTTTTCAAATAAATTTAATTTCTTCGATGGATTTCATTACACACAACACTTAGTTTTAACAAACCAAAATATACTATTAATATTATTATTTAAATGATGATAGTTATAACATAGACATTAAACTTGGTGGTATGAATAGTAATAAACACATTTTTAAATTTAAATATAAATTTTTTATATAAGTAAAATATATTGATAAATAAGTACTTATTTTTTGGTAAAGTCTTTATATACTTCAAAAATACATTCTTCCCAAAAAATGATTTTCATTGATTTTTATGAACAAACAATAAAATTTATTGTTACAAATTTTTAAAAAATTATTTCAAAAAAATAAATTTTTTTAAATAAACATGTAAAAATAATCTTAGTGTTAATTTTTGATAATTTTCTGAAAAGTTTAATTTTTTAATGAATAGTGAAAATACTAATTTTTATTAAAAACTGATTTTTCAGTTAAAAAAATTACAAGTTACATTTTGTTTTAATATGATTTTAAAAGTAATATTAGTACAATTATATCATAATTAATCCAATTTAGGTCATTGTAATCAATTTCATATTGAATTTTTATATTAAAACCTTCTATACTTATGAAAACTTTTTCTTTAGAAAACTGCTTTATCATTACATCTGTGGGTTTAATTTTAAATTAAATTCTACCAATTCTTTCAATTTAATTTTAAAATATGTATTCAATAGTTTTAATAATAATAATTTATATTATATGATAACTTTAAATTTTTTTATAATGAATATAAAACATCGTAAAAATTAATTACCGAGGTTAAGGTTAAAACGGGTTTACTAGGGGATTAATCTGAAAATATAAGGGTTAAAATGACCTAAAACTTCGTCAAATCCCATTTTATGGTAATATTTGTACTTTATACCATATAATATTTGATAAGGATTCATTTTTTATCCTTTTGTAATGTTTAAACTATGGGTATACCTTTTTCATTCCAAAAATTCTAAGTGTGTCCTCTCCCCCACTTATAAAAGGGAACGCCCTATCATCTCCTATTCACAACACCAAAGCCTTTTGGTTCATAAAATACCTACCAAAATATCTTTATTAATTCTCTATTAACCTCATAGAGTAATTATTTTAATCAGGTAATCCTCCTCGGAATGCTTTATGTATAAACCTAAAGAGGTTCTCTAAAGAAGAGGTATAATTCTCAACTATGCGTTTTTGCTTTATTTCTTCTTAAAAACCTTCAAATATTCTTAAAATATGATAATTTAATAACATTAATATCTCCCATACACTTATATTTTATTATTTCATTGTAATAACCCATATCAGGCTCTTCTTCCATCAAATGGTAAATGAAATTGTCTATCATGTGTACTTCAGACTACCACCTCGTGAACCGATGTAATTCATTTTTCATCATCGCCTCTCACGGTTGGAGATAATGAGGGATTTAAATTTTATAAATGATATATATTAAATATTTATACTAATTTAATTATAATATCTCATATCCCTTATTACCTTCCAATCTATTGGAAAATGATAACATCGCTCGTGCATACATGTGGACTACCGCCTCCACGAAGCAATGTGATTCATTTTCCATTTTATTTTGAAATGGATGGTAGTAAGGATATATTTAATTAATATATATTATATATATGATATAAAAAAATCTATATATATAAATTAATATTTATCTTTCTTTTATTCCATTCATCGAGAAAATGGAAACAGTGTTCATGCGTATGTACGACATACCGTATCCATGTACGGTGTAATTCAATTTTTTATCTATAAATATTATGGATTACTCTAAATGAATGTATAATTAAAATATATTATATTTATATTATGTTTAAAATTATTGATATGATAGAACCATGATCAAATTAAAATGACCAAAAATACCAATCCAAAACATACATGAAAAATGAAGTTGTTATTACCCAAAACATGATTTTAATAAGGAATTGTAATAAATAGGTAATGAAAGGTCATAAGTAAATCATATATGGTATGATAAATAAAATTAAAGTTATTTAATAAATTTATAATAAACCTATATTTATTATACAATATTTTCAAACATGTACAAAGGAAGTTGAAACTTAAGGTAATAGATTTCTAGTCTCTCTTTTATTTCTAAGAGACATATGTCATATTCACCACTCATTTATTTTTTGTGGTCTGTATACTTCCCATTTGACATGTTATATCATTAATATCCTAATTTAAATGATATTTAAAGTTTAATTTAATGTTATTCTTTAATGTAACTTATGATTCAAAAGTTACCAAAGCGGTAAGGGATTTTCATCTCACTTTTATTTCCTTGGGAAACATATCATATTCACCACTTGTTTATTTTGAGTGGTGTATATTCTACCCATGAATATATTTTATTATTATTTTTATGAAAATTATGGTTATATTCATATCCATTTATGGTTATTACTTTTATGGGTCTTATTATTCAAATATTACCATAGTGGTAAAGGTTTTATGTTATAATCTCATTATTTATCATGATTGTTTATGATTATGTTTTAGATAATGAAATATTATAATATATAACTTAATAAACTAATTTTTTTCTTATAATATAATTATTTCTATAAATTACATTTTTTCCCTTTCATTAATCTCTCTTTATCTACTCAAGATTCTAAAAAAATAGTTAAAATGAACTTATTTCTCTCTTCAGTCAAAAACCCTTTTTCTTCCATATACATGTTTTCTAAAAAAAATCAATAATTTTTTTAATATTATAATATAATGGTTTAAATTCATTTTTACCCATGTTTTAATTTTAAAAAAAATAGTTTAAAAATAATCTTTTTTTCATTTTCTGAACAAGGATTTATTGACTTTTTATCAAAAATGTGAAATGAATCTTTATTTTAACATGTACATCATGAATGGTATTTTATACCGTCATGAACACTTAATGATTTAAATATTACTTTATAATTTTTCATAGGTTATTTTCAAATAAAAATTTTTCTTTAATATTTGAGAATTTTTTAGATTTTAAATAAGTTATTTCAAAATGGAAAGAATATTTTCCTCATGAAATGATCCAAGTGGTATTTCAAAATCATTTTCCATCTAAGATGACATAATTTTATTTTTTTAAGATTTACTGGGGATATAATCCAATTATACCATTCTTATTATTTCTATGAATGATTTATGATTATGATGACAATATTTTTATGAAACCCATTCCTTTTCTATGGGTTATACTATGATGAATTGATGAAATAATTATGAAACCCATTCATTTTATGTAGTATATGCTATGAAGAATTGATGAAATGATTATAAAACCAATTTATTTTACATGGTTTATATTATGGTGAAATGTTTATGAAACCCTTTTCTTTTAATTGGTTATGATATGATAAATGATTTATTATCTTATAGTACACATATGTATTATTTTCATTATGTGATGGATGAGACCTATATCTCCCTCCAATGTAATTGGTAAATATTTATATCACATGAGATAAATGATATGGTAATAGGGATTGAACCCAGTTAATCAAGGTACTTTTTCCATTTGATAGTCTTGGGAGTGAACCATGAATACTATGATGGTATGTGGTGTGAATTCATTCCACCATGATAGCATTTGTAATGAGTCTTGACTACTTATAAAATTATTTTCTATGCTTATTTGTATTCCAAAAATCCATATCTTATTTATATGTTATTCTCCATGGATTGTGTTCTTTGATTCCTTTTTTATTCATGTCTTATGAAATTACAAGCTTTATTTCATGACTAAAGGTTATAGTATTTGATATATAGGGTATGGATTTCAAATGTTATATTAATGTTCTTATACCATTATTCTTATGTTATGCCTATGTAATCATTGATATCTCCCTTATTTACCATTACTGAGCATCAGAGCTCACCCTTTATTATATTTCCTTTCCCCAAGGTATGAGAAAGGTTTTATGTATTATGTTCTTTAGAATTTTTATAGTTGTGAATAACTAAGTGGGAGATGATGTATAACTCTTATGAACCAGTTGTTTATGTTTCAAATATTCCAAAGGCACTAAACCTATATGATCCTTATGTGGATTGTTTTATTATATAATGAATATTCATCTATTAATTTGTGATATCTATGTATGAAAATTGTGGTTCATTATAGTTAGTATCAAAGAAATATTTAGTCAGCATAGTTTTATGTCTAAGGATATGTTTAAGGATAAGTCTAAGGATAAGTAAAAGTATAGGAAAATATCCTAGAATTTTAGTAAGGATAGAGAAATTGGTTTTCAAGTAATTACATCCATATGTAGATACTTCAAGTGGATTTGGATATGACATAGATGTACTTAGGGGCAATAACTCCAAAAAGGGTTCATTGGGATTTGACTTGATCATCACCCGGTGCACAAAAATGGGCCTTTCTGCACACCTAGTTTAACACTCTCAGGGGCTATGTTTTGGAAATTGAAAAACTCTTTATAAACCATCATGAAGGATTTGATTATATGATAACCATGAATGAACTAGGTTAAACCTGAGGTGTTGATGATTGAAAAGAAGGTGTCATTATTTAGACATACTACGAATTATTTATCACTTTGATCAAAGATGCAAGGTGGTCATGATAGACACTTTGGTTTTACTAAGGGATTGAATATGGAACAATGAAGTTGGGGTGGTGATAGGTATGCTAAAATATTGAAGTTTATTATTTTATTTTAGTTATATAAATCCACTTATATCATGAAAATTATATATTAATGTTAATTCCTATCCCCAATGATTATATGTTGAATTATCAGTGAAAATCCCTAATGGTGTGATGATCGCATCTCAAGTCTATGATTCAAATCCAGTTAAAGTTTGTGGGAATTTTCTACCTAAAAATATTTGTATTCTCCCTATGTTTGAATTTGATGTTATATTAGGAATGGGTTGGATTTATATATATAAAGACCATATAAATTTCTTATGAAGGGAAGTAGTGTTTTATATTATGAACCAAACTATAATCGTTTATCAGTGTGATGATAGATATGAACTTCTGATGGAAATCACATCCATTGTATGGGTATTACTATTAAAAAGGGGTGATTATATCAGATGTTTCGGAATAAACTCAACATCAATGATATTCCTATTTTTTTGAGTTTATTAATGTATTTTTGGAAGAGTTTCCTAGCCTTCCACTAAGACATGAAGTTGATTTCTCAATAGAACTTGTACTTGGTGCTACACCTACTTTAAAGACTCCATATAGAATGTCCTCAATTCAGTTACAATAATTGAATAATAAACTCTAGGATAATATTTAAAAGGTATTTATTCATCCATTTGTGTCACCTTGGGGTGCACCTATCCTTTTTTTAAAGAAATATGGATTACGCAACTCTGCATTGATTATCAGGAACTGAACAAGATCACAATCAAGGAAAAGTAACATCTTCCCTGTATTGATGATTTTTTTGACCAAATGTGTGGATATAAATACTTTTCCAAGATTTACCTTAATTATATAAATCATAAATTGAGTGTAAATAATGATGATATATCCAATACAACATTCTATATAGGGTATGGTCACTATGAATATATAGTGATTCCATTTGGTCTTTCTAATTCCCCCGCTATCTTTATGGGTTTAATGACTATAGTCTATAGAGATTACATTGATCAGTTTTTGGTAGTATTTATAGATTATATTCTTATATATTAAAATTGAAATGAATATAATTAAGATCACTTGATAATTGTGCTAAAGACTCTAAATAAGTATAAATTTTATGAAAATTTTACAAAGTGTGAATTTTGGCTACAAACAATTTCATTTTTGGGCCATATAATCTCAAGAGAGTATATATGTGGATCCATCAAAGATCAAAGTTATTGAATGTTGTCCCACACCAACCATTTTGACTGAGATATGAATTTTTCTTGGTTTGGTTGGATATTATCGATAGTTGGTAGATAATTTCTCACAACTATCTAATCCACTCACCAAGTTAAATCAGAAGTGTGCCAAGTTCCTATAGATGGATGAATGTGAGGAAAATTTAAAGGAATTGAAGAAAATATTATTTAGTGCACCTATGATTACACAACCCTATAGTATAGAAGGGTTTTTAATCTATAGTGATGCATAAAATAAGTTAATTGGTAGTGTTATCATTTATAATTATATAGTGATAGATTATGCCTCATGACAATTGAAGGTTCATGATAAAAATTACCCAACCCATGATTTGGATTTAGCTATGGTAATTTTGGAATTAAATTTATGGATTAATTATCTTTATAGATAAAATTGTGATATATGTATACTGATCATAAAAGTTTAAATTATATATTTACACAGAAAGAGTTAAAAATTTTCTAGTTAAAATGGTTGGAGCTGATTAAAGATTATGATTACTCAATACATTACCACCCTGGGAAAGTGAACAAGGTAGGTGATGATTTTAGTTGAAAATATCATGTTATATTTTCCATTATGAGGATCAAAAAAGAACCAATATTTCTATATTTTTTAAGGATAGATCTTTAAATTTTTAAGGAAGAGGTGAAATCATATCTTTCTCAAATAAGTGTTCAACCATATATCCAAGTGAGTATTGAATAGGCATTGAAGGATGATATAGAGCCTCAAAAAAAGGTATTTCATTAGTTTAAACTTGATTGTGATGGAATTATAAGGTTTATTAAGCATGTATGTGTTCCATAAATACCATATTTTAAGAAGGATCTATTAGAGGGGCTCATAGTTATTCATTCTCTATTCATCTTGGAAGTACAAAGATGTATAGAGATTTGAAAGAGTATTTATGGTAGTATGACATGGAGAGTGATATTGTAGAGTTTTCATCTCAGTTATTGATATTTCAACAAGTTAAGGTTGTGAGAAAAAAGTTTAAGGGGATGTTACAACCATTACCCATACCATAATGGAATTGGGGAAACATTATCAGGGATTTTATCAATGAAATTCCCAAAATGTATAAAGGCAACAATTCTATATGGGTTGTAGTCGATCACCTTATAGATTTAGCACACTTCATTACTATTAGATAATACTTATCTATGGATCATCTTTCCAAGATATGCATTAAGTAATTATTAAGTTTTCATGGATTACCACATTCAAATGTATTTGATTGGGATTTGAGGTTTGCCTCTATGTTTTGTTGAAGTATTCAACAGGATCTAGATACGGAGCTAAATTTTAGCACTTCCTATCATCCTCATATATATGGTCAGTTTGAGAGAAATATTAAAACCCTATATTATATATTGAGATCTTATTCTATGGATTTAAAAGGTGGTTGGGATCAACACCTTCCTCTAATCAAGTTTTCATACAACAATATATTTCATTCAAGTATTCATATGGATCCTTATGGAGCCCACTATGGAAAGAAGTGTATAAATCCAATGTTTTGGGATGAAGTTAGTGAAATAAATCTATTGGGACCTGATATAGCCAAGGAAATGGTAGGGAATTTTAGATCCATTCAACATCATATCAAGGCAACACAATGTTAACAAATTGTTTATGCTAATAATCTTTGATGTAATATGGAGTTTAAAGTTGGTAAGAAGTTTTTTCTAAAAAATCTGGAAGAAGGTTATGATATTTGGGAAGAAATTAAATTTAATCCCTAGGTATATTTTCCTCTTCTATATTCTGTATTGAGTAGGGATGGTGGTTTATCTCTTGGTGCTTCTATTGAACCTCTCTTAAGTCCATGATGTGTTCCATGTATCTCTCCTGAGGAAGTATATATCTGATCCTTCACATGTAATAAACTCATAGGTTATACTACTGGGTCGTGATCTTTTCTGTAAAGAATAACCTATGGAGATTTAAGACCATAGAGAGAAATTTCTATGAAGCAAGACCACACACATGGTCAAGGTTTTATGAAGAAACCACCAACTTGAGGAAGCTACGTGAGAACCTATGGATATCTTGAGTCAAAAATATCCTCAACTTTTTGTATTAGAGTGATAGAATTTTGAGGCTAAAATTCATTTTATAGGGGTATAATTTAAAACCCCAATATTTTATTAAATATTTCTTTTAAATAAATTTAATTTCTTTGGTAGCTTGTGTTACACAGAACACTGAGTTGTAACAAACCACAATATACTATTAGTATTATTATTTAAAACATGTGTGGTATTACCTAGACATTAAACTTTGAATTATGAATATTAATGACCAAATTTTTAAAATTAAATATAATGGTTTTATATAAATAAAATATATTTATAAATAAGTATTAATGTTTGATAAAGTTTTTATATACTTTAAAAATACATTCTTCTAAAAAAATTATTTTCATTTTTTTAATAAAAAATAATAAATTAATTTTTCCAGTTTTTAGAACATTTATTTGACAAAATTAACTTTATTTTTTGAATAAAAATTTCAAAATTATCCTAGAGTTAATTTTTGAGAATTTTTTGAAAAGTTTTATTTTTTAATGAATAGTGAAAAATATAGATTTTTATTAAAAACTACCTTTTCATTTAAATAATTGAAAAGTTATATTTTATTTTAATATGGTTTAAAAAGTAAAATTATTTTAACTATATCATTATTAATTCAATTTAGGTCATTATAATAAATTTAATATTTAATTTTGATATTAAAATTTTATATACTTATGAAAACTTTTTCTTTGGAAAGTCAGTTTGTTATCACGTCTGTGGATTTAATTTTAAATTAAATTCTATCACTTTAGTGAATTGAATTTAGAAAAATTAATTCCATGTTTTGGATAATAATAATTAATATTATATAATAATTTCAACTTAATTTTTTCTCATAATGAATAGTGAACACAATAAAAATTAATTATCACGGTTAAGGTTAAAACGGGCTTACTCTGGGTTTAACTAAAATTATAAGGGTTAAAATTACCTAAAAACTTGTCAAACCTCTATTTAATGGTCATATTTAGACCTTATAACATCTAATATTCAATAATTATCCGTTTTTAGCCTTTCTTTGTCTTTAAAACATGGTTATATCTTTTTATTTTCAAAAATTACAAGTGTGTTCACTCCCCCACTTATAAATGAGAACCCCCTCTCCTATCCTTTTAACACCTACAAAAACTTTTGGTTTGGAAAATACCTACAAAAATATTTTAATTAATTCTATAACAACATCATATATTCCTTATTTTTATCATGTAACCCTCCTAATAATTCTTTATGTATAAACTTAAAGAGGTTCTCTGAAAAAGAGGTATAATTATTAACTATGCATTTTCATTTTATTTATTCTTCCACCTCATTCAAATATTCTTTAAATATTATAACATAATAAAATAATTATATCTCATGTAAATATATTTTCTTATGATATATTCATATCCCACATCCATATCCCCTTCCATCAAATGGTAAAGGAAATCGTTGATCGTGTGTACGGTGGACTACCACCTCGCAAACTAATGTAATTTGTTTCCCATCACTACCTATCTCATATAGATATAATGATGAATTTAATATTTATATATGATATTTATGAAATATTTATACTCCTAGGATTATAAAATCACATATACCTTCTTACATTTTAATCCTTTGGAAGATGATAATGTCGCTCATGTGTACGTGTGGACTACCACCTCCATGAAGCGATGTGGTACGTTTTTCATTTTATTTTGACATTGATGATAATGAGGATGGATTTAATTAATATATATTATATATGTGATATAAAAATGATTATATAAAGTTTAATTAATATTTAATTTTCTTTTATTCCATCTTTCGAGAAAATAAAATAGCGTTCATGCGTACGTACAGCCTATCATTTCCATGACCGGTGTAATTCATTCTTATCTCTCTAAATTTTATAGATTAGTATAAATACATGTATAATGAATATATATGATATTTATATAATTATTTTAATTTTTATATGATGAAACCATGATCATAGTAAAATTACTAAAAATACCAAACAAAAACATACATGAAAAACGAAGCAGTTATTACCGAAAACGTGATTTTAACAAAGAATTGTTAATAAATGAGTAATAAAAGGTCATAAATAAAAAATATATGGTAATATGGATATAATAATGGTTTTTTAATAAATTTATAATAAATCTATATTTATTATATAAGATTTTTGAACATGTACAAAGGAATTTGGGACTAAAGACAAGGGATTTCTAGTATCTCTTTTATTTCTGGGAGACATATGTCATATTCACCGCTTTTTTATTTTTTGTGGTATATATACTTACCCTTTTAAATTTTATATCATGAATATCCTAATTTATATGATATTTTAAGTTTCATTTTATTTATTATTTAATATATATTATGATTCAAAATTTACCAAAGTTGTAAGGGCTTTTCATCAAACTTGTATTTCTATGGGACACATGCCATATTCACTACTTCTTTCTTTTGTTTGTTATATATTCTTCCCATGAATGTATTTTATGATGATTATTATGAAAACCATGGATATCTATATATATATATATATATATAATTTTATTTATATCATGGATATTATAATTTAAACATTACAAAAGTGGTAAAGCTTTTATGTTGCAATCTCATTATTTATTGGGATTGTTTATTATTATGTTTCTGATGATGTATATTATAATATATCTATCAAGAAAACCATTTCTTTTTTATCCTATATTTATTTCTATAAATTACAAGTTTTCTTTTCATTTTTCTCTATTTATGTACTCAATATTCCAAAATAATATTTTTAAGTAAAACCAACTTATTTCTCTCTTTGGTTGAAACCCCTTTTTCTTTTATACCTATGTTTTCTAAAAATGTTGTTAAGAATGTTTTTAAAATTCTACTATGATGGTTTAAATTCATTTTTACCCATTTTTTTAATTTTTACATAATGGTTTAAAATTAATCTTCTTTTTATTTTCTAATCAAGGTTATCTTGACTTTTTACATAAAATAAGACAGGGCTATTAATTTTAACACTTACATCATGAATAGTAAATTCCACCATCATGACTGCTCAATGATTTAAATCTTAATTTAAAATTTTATAAGGTTATTTTAAAATAAAATGTTTTCTTTAATATTTGATAAATTTTTATATTTTGAATAATTTATTTAAAAATGTTAAGGATATTTTTTTAGGAAATGCTCCAAGTGATCATTTAAAATCATTTTCCATATAAGATGGAATCCTTTGATGTTACCAAAGATTTACTAGGGATATGATTCAACGATACCATAATTATTATTTATCTAGATGTTTTATGATTATGATGATAAGATGTTTATGAAACTCATTCCTTTTCCATGGGTTATCCTACAATGAATTGATGAAATGATAATGAAACTTGTTCCTTTTCCATGGTTTCTGCTATAAACTAATGAAATTTTTATGAAACCCATTTCTTTTATATGGGTTATTCTATGATAAAATGTTTATGAAAACTTTTTTATTTTCATTTGTTATGATATGATGAATGTTTTATAATCTTATGGGACACATATATATGATTTTCATTATGATATGGGTGGGACCTATATATACCTCTAATGCATTGGAAAAATATTGATATATCATGAGATAAATAGAACTAGAATAGAGAGTGAACCTAGTTTATAAAGGGACTTTGTACACTATGATATTCTTGGGAGTTAACCTTGACTAATATGATGTTTTGGGGAGTGAAACCATTCCACTATGATAGCCTTGGAAATGATCCTTAACTAATATGGAAATTATTTTCTATATTTATGTGTATGCCAAAAACCCATGTCTTATGCCTATGTTATGATATCATGGATCATTTTAATTGGTTCCTTTATGATTCATGTTTTATTAACTTCCAATTTTTATGCCATGACTCAATGTTATGATATTTTATATGTAGGTTATAGTTTTTAAATGTTATGATCATGTTCTCATACCCTTATTCATATGTCATGCTTATGTGATCATTAGTATCTACATTGTTTACCATTACTGAGCATCAGAGATCACCCTTTCTTATCTTTACCTTCTCTAGGGTATGAATAAAGTTTGTATGTATGATATTTCTAAGAATGATTCTAGTTATGAAGAACTAAGTGGGAGACAATGTGAGACTCTTATGAACTAGTTGTTTGTGCTTCCAAGATTCAAAAGGCACTGGACCTATATGATTTTAGTGTGGATTGTTTTTTTATATAATGAATATTCATATATTAAAATTTAATATATATGTATGAAAGGTGTGTTCCATTATAATCTCCTAGCCATGAATCTTGCATAACCTCTCAAGAATTCATGTGGAGGGTCTTCACCTCGCCCTACGCTCTACAACCGAGGGGAATATAACTCTAGTGCAGGACCTAATCTCTACTAAATCTCAAAGAGGGGGGGTCCACTCCATAGATAGAGGTCCTATGAACTTTACTAAGGGGGGTTACTAACTATACCTATGAAAAGATTATAGAGACCCATGACCTGATGTGATAGGGGGTTTCTGAGATCAGTTACACTATAATGATAAAACTTGATTACAATCACTAGATATCCCACTGAGAAAAGTTCCCCATTAGTATCACCTCATGTCATATCTATGCTACTAAAAAAAGGCCACCATCATGTTGTATACAAAAAACTACTCATGACGAGATAATTTTGGACACAAATTTGAGTCTTGAGGAAAGAGATATGCAATGTAGAAGTTTCATATAAAAGTACATGGTGTGTACATATAGTCACACGACATGTGAGCTCTCCTAGACACATGGGTATGTTCTCACCTTCACACATCTTTTTTGGCCATATAGATATACATGGAATTTACATTGAGTACATAGAATATATTATTATCTTGGACCATGAATGTTTCCTCCCAACTCGGGCTCTTGTACTTCAGATTTTGCTCATGTACTCTGGTTGTGCGCATGTACACTGGTCGTGTTTGGGTACTCTGGTCATGTTTGAGTATATATTCATGTACATGTACTATGTTCATGCATATAATATTGGTCATGTCTGTGCTTGTATACCCCTAAGGTACACATCGAGCTGCTGGCAATGATTTACACTGTGTGTATGAGTCATACATGGCATGTGATATTTAACTCCATTTGAAACCCTAGTCATCGTAGCCAGGGGACTGCATGGCATGTGCTCTGATACTACATGCCCTGTATATTGGGATTTTTTATAAATCCCATACTGTTCTCATGTCTTAAGCTGCATGTTTCTACTTCCTTTAGGACCACTGGGGAACTTTCAATAAAGTCTAAATCTGGATTTTCCACCCTCCACGGCTGGACATAAGTTTGATTCTATCCATTATTCAATATAAAAACACTCCTTAACTTCATTCGAGGTGTCACATATCCCAACTCCCAAAAGGTGCACTGCCCATGGAGACATCGGACGGTCACTATCACTGATGGATATATTTTAACCACTCTGCCTGGAAACATCAATCACTGCTCTACTAAAGAGATCCACTCAATCTCACTCACAATCCACCGATACTTAATATAATGTTGGGTTCTCATCATCACCTACACACCTCTATCACATCTCTAAAACCCAAAGTTGAACTCATGACCATGATCTTTTGTGCCAAAGAATTAAAGCACAATGATCAGTACTCCTAGGTATCATTGAATCACCCGTCAACCAATTACCGATGATGAATTCCAAGAACATAGGGATAAAGTCACAAGACACAAAGTTATCATCGAATTAAGATCATGTTGATTTGTAAATAATAATTGGAATCCAATAATTTTGGATTATCAAATTATAATATATCAATAAGAAAAAAAATCTCAAATTTCTAAATCTAGGAAGAGAAAACAGACATTTGAAAACACAATAGAGATCGACCCATGAATTAATTTGGGAAAGGATTAATTCACATTAATCTTAAAATTTAAATGGGGATAAATCCATAATAAAAATGACCAACCTTAAGTTTGGATTGATCATTGATGAATAACATTTTAATATCCTTTTCATTGGTGGGATCTAAGAACTCCTTTGATGATTATGATCCTCACAATACTCTGAACCTCGATCCACGATCATGCAACCATATTCCAATGTTCTCACCACTAGAGCTATATACCTCTCCATACTCTCAATACCCCTAGGTCTATGTATCTAATCCTAGGTAATTATCTATATATAAGATTAAATATAGGATCTATTAGGGTTTTTCGATTTAATGAAACTTAAATTAATTAATTAATTTAATTAATTTAATTCACCTATGACAGCATTTTATCCAAGAACATCACGCCAACATGAATTATATCATTACTAGGGTAAAACCATATTCTATATTTAATGTAATACTTATAATTCCCATTGAAGACTCTATTTGAGATTTATTCCATTATTTTTTAAAAACTATGTTCATGCGATATATTATATTTAATATTTTAATATATCTGCATTGAGGCTCTCCAGGCCCTAGAATCCCATGTTGAATAAGTGCATAGCTTTGAAAATGTTTCTTAAAATATTCCAAAGTATTACAAGAAAAAAATAGAGTCATTATATTTTCCTCACCTTCAAGGATTTTCATCATGAAAAGTGAAAACCTACTCACAAGTGAGGATACTAATCTCTCATTTAGATATCCCACTCTAATAAGATTTCCTGGTGCTTCCCAAGTTACCAACTAACTCACAACCAAGGGAAAACTTTCCAATGAAGTTTCTTATCCTATCAATTCTCCAATTCCATTGGGAACCTTGAAAAGGTAACTTCACCCTCAATGTCTAGCTCAACCTAGTCAACATTGTGCAATAGGTTGTGCACATATCTCCTTAGTTGAGACACATAGAACACATTGTGTGCTCAATCCAGCTACGATGGTGGGTTTAATCAGTATACAACCTTACTAACTCTATGTATTAACTAGAAAAAGTACATATGATCCTCATATATATCATACCTCCACTACTGAAGCTTTATAACCCTCATCGAGCTGAGACTCGTAGAAAAACATGGCCTCACTCTTCAAATCTAACAGGCCTCCATTATCAGTCCACAAGGGACTCCTAACATTTTTAGGTAGTCCTCATTCACCCATGGATGAATTGTACCTTCACTACCATCACTAGCACCCACTCTAGGCCTATAAGTGTTGTTTTCTAATGGATCTGACCAGTACAGCAGTGAATTGCAGGGTCTCCTATACATATCCCTAAATGGTGTTACACTAATGGTGGAGTAGTAAATATTGTGATATAAAAACTACAACAATGGTAGATGATCCTCCTAGCTATGGCCCCAAAACTAACATGAAAACTCAAAACATGTTCTCTATAACCTGAATGGTTCACTCTACCTAGCCATCTTTCTGGGGGCCAAAAAGGCTTGTTCAACCACACCTGAGTCCCAGAGGCCTCCTAAACCCTCTCCATAATCATGATATTAAGATAGAATAATGAACTAAAATGATCATCAATGGAACACCCTAAATTCAAAATACCTCATGCATGCACAAACATCCCAAAATATCCACTAATCTTTTCCCTTGTATAGTTAAGAAGGGGGATGAATTGGTGAGTCATTAAATGATCACTCGGATACTTTCATGACCCATTGCTGATCATGGTAGTCCCATCACAAAATCCACAAAGATACCATCCCATTTCAACTTCCATCTAGGAACCTCAGCCTCTACCTACTAGTAGGTGATACATCAAGAGTTAAACTTAGAAACATGCTATAACATCCTTTTCCACCAAACCTGATGTGAAAGGATCATAATACACCCTCACCTCTCTTGGATATAATGATAATGGAAAACATGAAACCTCCTTAGAAGCTCCTCTTAGAACATGATTGGTGTCATCATCCATCCTTGAACAAGGATGAAATGATCCCCACCTTTAAAAAATCCATCAAGAATGTGTCTAATGGATAACTAGTCACACAATATCGCACAATTGATATCCCCACATTTTTCCTCCCTTGCTCACTGAAGATGTGTAGGGGTAACAACCATCGACTAGAGATATATTGCACCATCCCCATCTTTAAGGGTTAACTTACAAGATGCCAACTTCTCTATCACCTTGCTTCTATAATATAAAATTGAAAACCCTTTTGTAAGCATCTTCCATTACTACCATGCTCTCATTTGGATCCCAAGTTAACACTACATTGACCTTTACTGGGTCCACTATCACTCCCATGTTAGAGAAGACATATCCTGATAAGTAGACCTCTTGATTCTAAAATCAACACTTTGATAGCTTCCCATAAAGTTGGTAATCTCAAATCATGTCCTAAACTATCCTTAAGTGTCTCATGTGCTCCTCCACTGATGCTGAGTACAAAACGATATCACCAAATAAGACTACCATGAACCGATCCAATAAGTGATGAAAGATTCAGTTCATAAGTCTCACAAACACTATTGGGGTGTTCGACATGTTGAATGGTATCACCATGAACTCGAAGGGATCATGTTAGTTTTAGCAATCCATCATCATTATATCCTCCTCTAACACCAAGAGCTGATAATAACCTATCCTAAGGTCAAAATCCAAGAACCACTTCACCCCTAATCTCTAATCGAAGAATTCATAGACTCTCAGGGGTGGATTTTACTTCTTGACCATCACCTTGTTCAAGAAACATTAATCTACACCTACCCTAAAAATCATATCCAGCTTCTAGGAAAACAACATTGGGATACCCAAGGAAACACTTTGAGCCTAATGAAACCCTTACTCTACAAATTCTTCAGTCATACCTTCATCTCTTACAAACATATGGGGTCATCTGATATGCAAGCACAGATATTGGGTCATCTCTAGGTGCAGGTCTATAATGAAAACAAATTTTCAATGCGTAGGTAATCCTAGTAAATTCAAATAGAAGAATTCATCATACTCCTCTAGCACTATAGAAAACTAAAAGCTCATAACATCTACTGCTATAAGGGTTATACTATCCAACTGATAATAAATCGTTTATATCCTCCTGCACATGTTCTCATCCTACTCTGCCTAGGATTCCTTATCACCAAATAATGTTAATTTCATCCCACTATCTTGGATATACTATAACCACCATTATTGAAATAAAATTTATCATGGATGGTAGGAAACTAGTTCATACTAAGGAAAATATCATAGGGCCTCACCTCCGGCTATAGAAAGATTCCATGCAAGGATCTCTCTCCCCCTAGAGTCAGGTCACACTATCAATAGAAGTGTGATAATAGAATTATCTCTATAGGAGCATCTAACATAATGGTCAATATAAAAGGCTACACTAGAATCACTATGTCTCAAATAAGGGATGTATTCAGGGGAAATCCTAGTAGTTGTGAACCCAAAATGTAGTTGTAGTAGATAAGTTATGGGTTGTACCTAGAAACACACCTAGATCCTCAGGGTAACAAGCCCACACTACCTAAAGATATCCTTCCCCATATCCACCTATTTTTATAAAAATGTATTTCTCTAACACCTTAGCACACCAAAATGACCTCAAACAAACAATTCAAAGTAAATCATCCTTCACACCTTGACACTATCCACTTTGGGCAGCACTGACTCAACCGCATGGTTTTAAATTGTATAATAAGAATGAATCATGGTGGGAGAAGTTTTCATATTCCATGAATGTATGAAGCCACACCAAATTTTATCAATAAATGTATTTTATGATACCCTACATATCCTTAAAGAAGTATATCTTTTAGTACTACCAACTCACCAGGAGGGGTCCCACCCATGGCATAAAACCTAAGCCATTGCCTCTAGCTAAACCTCAATCACCTATGGGGTAGATAAAAGGTAATCCTCTATAAATATATGACCATATCCATCCTAATAGTGGGTCACCTCATTAGGGATCTAGATAACCATACCACACCAGCACCCTTCTAATCAATGAAATAACTTTTTTTGAGCAAAATCATTCGATTGGTCAGGTCCCACACGAGCCAAAAAACATGAACCACTACCTCGAGATGATTCTCCACTACCTGAAGGTTTGGATAACCATTTAACCTCAGTATTATATATCATTTTAACTTGAAAAATGTTCTAAGACTGCATGTACCATTATCATATCTTTTTGTATCCATAGATTTCTCAAATTGTGGATGATCATCTGCCTAAACTATTGGAGGTGGATTCACATGTTTCTCAATAGATGGTAGCGTTACTCTATGCCCTCCTAGAGGAAACACCTCATGAATTGGTCCATGAATTGAGGAGTCATCCCTCAACTAGTCATCATCACAAAATTATTTTATAATCCTATATGGTCATTGTCATGGAGGCTTCTTGAAAATCATCAAGATATTCCATGGTCAAAGAGTATAAATAGTGAGATAACTCAATAAGTACAAGGAATCCACAACCCATTCCTATATGATGCATATACCAATGTTTTCATTGAAAAAAGTTCCTATATGTTCTAAGCCAACAAGTATGTTTTCATATTCCTGGTGAATAGATATGTTAGTCGTTACACCAATACTAGGTTCCCTGGCATGAAAGCTAAACCCAAGACACTTTAACATTGTTTCCATAGTTCCAAAACCAAACCTCATAGGTATAAAATATCTAAAAATATGGTCCTAAGATGACCTCCTTTAACACCACTCTATCATGACCCGACCCACTAGGGCCATCTTGGCCAATGGTGAGATGAGTGTGACTACACAAGCCTACCTATAATAGGTTAAGGGTTTGTTACTAGCAATAAGTAGGCATATCACACACATGAGAGGCCTTGTCCAAAATTACCTATACACATGCATTCATCTCCATACACTAGTATAATGCAGAAAAGTAAAAAATCATATTTTAAATGCATGCATAACATATATCCCACATAGTAGTACAAAAAATAGTACATAAAAAATAATAAATGGCTAAATTCAAGCCCACCAAACACTAGATTAGAATCCATATTTCTAAAAACATGGGGGAAACTACATAAAAGAAACACTTGGATCCATTTGAGTTCCAAATAGCACAAATAAGAACCATCGCCTTCTAGTCCTCATATGTAATGTCTCGGATTTCCCATGTATTATTTTTAAATATTATATTAGTTATTTTTTGAGACTAGGTGCTGATATGGAATGCGATTCTGAGGCCTGGTGTGCCTAGAATAAATTTTTTAAATATATTAATTATAACGTGCATGTGGTTTTCCTGAAAAAATTGAATAACTTCTAAATGGGTACCTTGATCAAAAATATGAGGGCATCATTGAGTTTATAATTTGAGGTTTACCCTAGGTTCCACTTAACATTAGTCAATGCAGGTTGTTTGTGGAAAATTCATCACAGGCACAGAAATGAATAAAATAATTTAAAATTTATTTTATTTTGTTTGGTTGACACAGTGGTTGTTTATTCTTCAAATAGACTATTATATCATAATTCCAAGGTTAGCTGCATAACCCTGGAACCTTTAGAGGATCGTTGTAGAGAAACTTAGAGAATCCTCTCAAGCGAACAACAACATATCAAATATTAACGAACCTCAGATTTGATGGATCTTGCCAACAATGACAAAGACGGATCATTCTTCATAAATGATCAAGCCGAATCAAGATAGGGCATGTGTTTTGATTTTTTTATTCCCCGTTATTTATTTCTATGATGAGCGTGAATCAATCGATGAATGGATTAGTTTACAGATCATGATTATTATGGAATGGGATTATTTTTTGGGGTTTTTTTGGGAGAATTATCTTTTTTATTATTGATTTATTTGATCCTTATTCTAATAGAAATGAACTGATTTCAACAGGAACATTGATTGAGGTCTGTTCCTCTTGATTGATTTATGCTTTTCTCCCCCCCCCCCCTCATCATTCTTCATGGGCATTTTTCATTTGGTTTTCGGCTTGAAAAATCCCGATCAATCTATTTTTTTAAATCTATTTCTTAGTGAAATGATCCAAAATCATAGATCCGGGATTGGCATGACATGATGGTGGTGTGATGATAGAAGTAATAGTGATTCGGCCAATGATGGATTCTCGATTTCGCATTCTTAGGCACACAACAAATAATAAAAAACTATCTCATTTTCTGAGTAGATCAAAGCCCCAAAACGCATTGTATCAGTGTTTTCATGACTCATAGAGGATAGATCTATAGTTTTCCAATAAGGCGATGTTCAGATTGAAGGTTGGAGGATCAGATGAGGCATACAGAGGAAGAACTAGGATTCTAAAAAATCCCATAGAACAAGGCATGTAAACTAGATCTATATGTTGTGTAGGGCAACCTTGGTGGTGTATAGGGTTTTATAGGAAGTAAAACATCACATGGCATGTGACCCCTAGTCACACGGCTTATGTTTCCTCCCAGATGAACTCAGTGTGCACCTCAGAGTACATGGACATGGGCTAGCCGAGTACACAGGTTGATATGTGTACTAGAACATGGGGTGGAGAACACAAGTTACATACATGGAGTGTACTCTACTACACAGATATGGTTTGAATGACAAGTTCCATTTACACGGTTAGAACCTAGGGTCAAGGTACATGGCGTGTGACCCATACTACATGTTGTGTAGTCCTTTATACATGGATTAGAGCTCTTTTCTTTCATATCTTGGACAAGTTTTGTTAGGGTTTGTTCCTGGATAGAGTTGTTAGAAACCCCATGAGAGGCCCAAAGTGGGATCCTCTATTCATCTTCATTCCCTAGATAGAGTTCTTGGTATTGAAGTGGCCAACATTACTCGGGTGTTGATCTTCTACTTAGATTGGTTGATCTAGATTGAGTTGTTGGAATCACCCCATGGACTTGGAATTGATCCTCGTTTGTGTATTGTATTCTCTTCATACAGTCAATGTGTATATTTCTCATAGAGATACCCAATGAGCATTACCTCTCAAAAAAATTTCACCAGTGCTATCAGACTCGTGAGTGTGTTATATTTAATGAGTGCTTAGTTGAATCTTGGAGCTAGAATCCTAAGGCAGTATACTATGGTTTTGACTTACCTCTAGACAGTGTGTCTTTGTTGAGTATATCTGGATATTCTTGTTATATGTGTTATAGAAATATACATGTGTAGAGATGACTATACTTTCATTTTTTGTGTGCTTTTTGGTTTCTAAGTTTCCTACTGGGTATTTTTATATTCACCCCTACATAGGTTTTTTCCCACACATGTTGTGTCTTGTATAGATGATCAACCTTTTTACAAAGTCCTAGGTGGACTAGGACCAGATGGTAATTAGTGAGATTGGACAGACCGAGGTGTTTTCCTATGGTTTTCAGACAACAGTCCTAGTACCTTTACTTTCAGGTTGGTTTTGTGTTACTGACTCTTTGTGGTGGGATTCTATTTGGCTCGGTTTTCTTTATTTTACTTCCTATCATACTCTAGTTGTGGGATATATATATATATATATATGCATGTATTGTTTGTTCGGTTGTTTTTATATTTCATAATTTTGTGGGCTTAGAGATGTGTGTGTGTGTGTGTGTGTGTGTACAAGTACTTAAGCAATGCCTCTCATGTTAGTTATATGTATGCTCAGTGCTAGTCACCATCTCTTGGCCTATTGGAGGGGGTCTTGGGGAGTTTCTGAACAGGCCCCACTAGAACAGGTCATGACAGAGTGGTATCAGAGCAGTCGGTTATACTTTAGGACCGAGATTCTGTGATATTGGTTTGGGGGAATAGTGTTAAGTGTTTCAAGTTCAGCTATCAGGCTAGGGACTCTAGTGTTGGTGTGGCAACTGAAATATCCATACACCAGGACTCTAATCACTTACTTTTTGACTTGGTATATGAGAACACTAGTTGTAGGGAAAATAATGGTGCATACATCATATAAGAATGGGTTATGGTTTCCATGTCCTTCTTGAGTCATCTCTCCAGATATACTCATTGAATGTGGTATATCTTATTTACTTCCAAGATACCTCTGTGACATATACCAGCTAGGATTCATGATGATGATCATGAGGATAATCCCCTAAATTATGAGTCTTCTATACATGGAAAATTTCCTAAGATTCTACCTTCAAGTGGTTCACCATCCATACCACCATCTATAGAGAAGAACGTGGTGACCGCAGTACCGGCAGATGAGGAGAACATGTTGAGAACGCTTCATGAGTTTCATAGATATATACCCCTTAGGTTTCAAGTTTATCCCAACCCATAAGTGATTTTGGACTGGCTTTAGGTGGTAACCTGAGTTTTTCATCTTGTTAGGACACTAGCAGATCAGATGGTGATCCTGGCGGTGATCCTTCTTCATGGCTCAGTAGGGAGATGGTGGGATTTAGTTACCTAGTCTTATGGTAGGTGACACTTATATGGATAGAGTTTGGGTGTCACTTCAAAGAGGAGTTCTCACCAGATATGTTTAGGGTTGTACGTATCCAAGAGATTTTTTAGCTTTAACAGGGTAGCATGATAGTGGCTGAGTATTCATCGAGGTTTACCAACCTCTCCAGGTACTCGACAAATATGGTTCGAGGTCATTTTTTCATGGCTCAGACCTTCAAGAAATGTATGTTTATAGACTCCTGAGTCATTTTTATCCTTCTATGAATTCCTACCTATACTGGAGTGCTAGAGAGAGCTTTGGTGGTTGAGATTCTCTTGGTTGAGTAGATACATCCATTGGTTGGTAGCAGTGGACAGGCAGAAGAAGGTACCTTGGTAGAAAGAATAAAATGATAGTCTCAAGGACTTGAATGTGGGATACATTTCAAGATGATATTATAAGATAGAGGTTATATAGTTTATGACTCACAGTTTGGGTCTAGATATCTCAGAGAGAGGTGGTGTCATTCATGTGACGACAGGGGACATCTCGCCCGAGATTGTCTGACCCACCATAAAGTTGATAGAGAAACCATAGATGGGCCACCAAGGCAGAGATAATGGCAGTATCAGGTAGGTCCACATGGTGTTAAATGTGTTATAGGGTCTGGGATAGCAGTGAGAGGTGGTCAGAATTTTGATTTGTTACCAACACCACCCCCAGGTGGTCCACACTAGGCTCAGCGAGCTGGAGGATATGGGCGGGGACAGCTGCAAATGGTTGAGAATTATTACCCAGGGACTCTGGGAATGATTTGAGGTATGATATGTGTCTTTTCTACCTTAGTTATAGTATTAATATACATGGGTTCTAGTTATTCCTTTCTTTCCATATATCTTGTTCGAGACCTAGAGATTCTGGTTGAACCGTTGACTCGACCCTTACTCTTAGAGACTCCTAATAGAGAAGACTCAGTGATCACACACTTGTGACTACAATGTGACATAACTCTTAGAGGAGATTGTTTTGGTTGGGATCTCTTAGTGGTAGTATTGAGGCCTTACAACATCATTATTGGTATGGATTGGTTATTTATAGTTCGTACTCAGATTGAATATTTTAGGCGAAGGTTGTGGTGTGTTTGTGGTGAGGGAAACAGGTTCTCCTTCTTTCGTGAAAAGGAAACCCAATTAGTGCATGTTGGACTCATGTATATGAGGGTGTAACTGATTACTCATCAATTAGAAAGCCTGACACTTGGTGTAGTGAATGTTATGAGTCTCCAGTTTCCTACAGTGGTAGTGGAGTATGAGGACGTCTTTCCAGAACATGTTCTAGGTTTACCTCCCCACATATAGGTAGACTTTTGTATTGATCTACACCCTAGGACAACACGGATATTTGTTTCATCATATCATATGTATTCTTAAAATATTTATGAACTGAGGTTGTAGTTGGGGGACTTGTAGAGGAAGATCTCTATTAGGCCGAGTGTTTCACCCTGGGCAACCCCAGTTTTGTTTTCCAAGAAGTCATACAGGAGCTTGAGGTTGTGTGCGGACTACCGAATCTTGAATCAGGTGACTGTGAAGAACAAGTATCCACTACCAAGTATTGATGACCTCTTTGATTAGTTGAGAGGGGCATGATGGATCTCGAAGTTTGACCTCAGATCAGGATATCACCATCTACAAGTACGGGAAGAGGATATACCAAAGACAGAATTCAGATGTCATTATGGTCACTATGAGTAATTGGTGTTTCCATTTGGTATGATGAATGCCCTATCAGTGTTCATGGGACTCATGAACCAGATCTTTCATCCTTTGTTAGACTGGTTCATGGAAGTCTTCATCGATGATATCCTTGGGTACTCAGCATATAAGGAGGATCATGTGAGACACTTGAGGATGGTTCTAGACATACTATGAGAGAATAATATTTATCAAAATCTCTCAAAGTGTCAATTCTAGATACAGGAAGTCCACTTTCTAGGGCATGTTATCTCAGTGGATGGAGTGGAAGTGGACCCGACCAAGTTTGAGTTAGTGTTAGCATGGGATCCACCTAAGAGAGTGGTGGAGGTTCGGAGTATCCTTGGGTTGGAAGGATATTGTTGTAGATTCATAACTTATTTCTCCAGAGTATCATCACCCATGATAGATTTCAATCCAAAGGGGCAGACCTTCGTGTGGACATAGAAGTGCCGGTAGGAATTTTAGTAGTTGAGGCAGAGTGTGACAAGCGCTCTCACCTTGATATTACCTTAGGAGGTTGTCGAGTATGTATTGTTCTGTGACGCATCAATAATAGGGCTTGGTTGTTTTCTGATGCATAGGCAAGTGGTGATTGCATATGGTTCACTTCAGTTGAGACCACATGATAAGAACTACGCGACTCATGATCTCTAGTTAGTAGTGGTAGTATTTTCTTTGAAGATGTGGTGACACTACCTGGAGGGTGAGCATTTTATTATCTATTCTAATCACAATAGTCTCAAGTATATATTCTCTCAGAAGTACATAAACTTTAGATAGAGGTGAGGTATGGTGTTCCCCCAGTATTATGACTTTGAGATTTTCTATACTCCTAGAAAGGGGAATGTGGTAGTATATTCTCTCAGTGGGAGATCTTGTTTGTAGCTGTTGAGTGAGGATTCAGAGTAGTTGGCCTCATCAAAGTTATCCTTTTTTTATAGAGATGAAGTAGCTTACCTACCATTGATGGTTATTACCTCTCCACTCTTATAGTAAGTTAGGGATCCGCAACTTTGGGATACTGACTATGAGACCCTACATGCTCATATATCCATAGGAAATTCTCCTAATGGATATTCAAAAGGTGGGGAGCACTTCGTTCTTTTTAGAGGATGCATGATGGTACTATAACAACCCATAATTTACATACATTGATATTAATTCAAGTTTGAAGAATATTCATTAAAAAATATAACAAAGATATGATAGGAATGTATAGGTATAGTGTCTTTATAAACAGGGAAACATAAACAACAGGTTTATAATACATCTTCATTGTCTCCCACTCATTTCATCATAACTAGACCCCTGTTTGACATATCTTACTTAATACCCTTCTTCATGACTTGGGGAAAAGAAACATATAAAAGGGTGAGATCAAATTCTTATTAAGGGTAAATAAGGAGGATATCAATCATATCATAATACATAAGAACATAACATTTTAAAATCTCATCCTTTATATGAAATATCATGATATCATGTCATGGTATAAATCATAAAATTTCATAAGAATCAATGAATGTAATCCCAAAAGTCATAAAATAATACACAAAGTTTTTTAGAATACACATAAGTATAGAAAATAATTTCATATTAGTCAAGTCTCATTTCTAATACCATATTAGTGTACAAAGTCTATTACTAAATTGAGTTCACTTCTCGTTCCATCCCTATATTACTGAACCGAGATCATTTCTCATTCCATCCATGTCTATCTCATGAGATATAAATCTTTACCCAATGTATTAGAGGGAGATATAGGTCTCATAAATCTCATAATTAAATCATTCTTATATGTTTCATAATAACATAAATCATTCATCATAACCTAAGGAATAAAATGGATTTCTTAAATATCATTCCATCATAACATAATCCATGTAAAAAATAGATTTCATAAATAAAATTCCATAAAAAACATAATAAAACCATAATAATAATAGGAATTGTATACATGAAACATAACCAAATTAAATAAAGTCATATTAGATGGAAAATAATTTTGATTGAACACTTTAAATTAATTATTGAGGAAAATATCCTTTCTTCTTCAAAAATGTTTTCTTTTCTCAAAATATCATGCAATTTAAAATGAAAAGAATTTATTTGAAAATAAAATTGAAATCATGTAGAGTAATATTAATGGAAATAAGTCATTATGAAGACATAAAAATATGTTCATTCCATATGAGTTAAAAAACATTATCCTCGTACTTTTTCCAGAAAAGTCAAAAAGTACCTCCTATCGAATAATGAAAAAAGATTCCTTTCATACCATTTAGTAAAAATTCACCAATGGATAAAATTTTCATTAAAATTTTGTATAATAATATAATTATTGTTACATATTTATGGAACATGTGTGTGGATGATAAATATACTCCAGTAAATACTTACGAATAAACAATCTCAGATAATAATGAGATTGCAAAATTATCCCTTACCTTAAGTATGATATCCTTTATATGTATTTAAACCTCCTGTATAATGATTTAAATAATTTAATTGAATTATTAAAGAATCATATTCATTTTTATAATATCATATATGATCATATTATTATCAATTTTTTAATAACATTTCATTGTTTCTCGTTATTTGGATATTAACTGCTTTATGTTCTTATGCATGTTTTATCGAATAAGTTTTGGTTCTCCTACATAGGTTATAGTAATATCATTAAAAAGTGATATTAAAATAATATATAAAATATTTATTCATTATTTACATTTATATAATCATTATTTAATAAAGATTATGTAGAATGAATCGCATCGCATTGTGGAGATGGTAGGTCATACGTACGCACGAGCGGTGATATCATTCCCATATTTATTGAATGGTATTGAATTGGATGGTATATAATAGTTCATAATTAATATAATATTTTAATTATAATATATATTTATTATTTTTATCATTATAACGATCCAATTAAGGTGGTGGTAAAAAGAAGATTACACCATGGCGTGGAGACAGTAAGGCGTACGTATGTACGTGTGGTGATTTTGTTTTTCATAGGATGGATAGAAGGTGGAATGTGGTTGTTTCATAATTATAATAACATCTCAGTATATAATTGATACTATAGTTATTACTTTATAATGAAACAACTCATGAAGAAGAATTAGAATAAGAAAGAAGTTTGAAACAATCGGTAGAGGAGATTACCTCTTCTTCGACGTGATTCCTATAAATCGCCTCTTAGAGCACTATATTTGGTCTTTGAAGAAGACCAAAACCTATATAATTTAACTAGGGAAGTTTATAATGGAAAAATGGTAGGTTATGATTGATATTGAAGGCTCAAAGTGAAGTGAAGAGGTGATTTAGGAGGTTCCCTTTTATAATTGAGGTGAGGGGCATTTTTGGGATCTCCAAAAATATTAATTTATAATAAAATAAAACCCCATCCAAAAACCTCAAAAAAATCAAATTTCAAATATTAGATCATATAAGGTTTTAATCTCATCAACCAATAAATTTTATACAAGTTTTTATGTCAATTTAAACATTATCATTGTAATTAACACTTAGTTATTCTATTTAATTTTAATTAAGATAACAAATATTTCAATATTAAAAGAGTGAAATATTTACTTATTTGATGTCAATTATACCATAACTAAATACTTTATAACATTTTATACTATATAATAATTATTATATATTTTTAAAAGTGTTTTATAATTTTTAAATAATTTAATAAAACATTATTTTGATAAACAATCAATAGTGTCAATTTTGACACTATTCAATTCATTGATTTTTAAAAATATTGAGATAATAGTTTCACTTAAAAAAACTATTTTATTATATTTATAATAGTTCAAGGTAATAAATAAAATTAATAATAAATATTAATTATCCAAAATTATAATTATTTTAAGATTTTTAATAACATTTATTTGTTATCTCTATTAATAAAATAATTACTACATAAATTTTGTGTAATTATTTAATATAATTATTTTTTTAAAAAAAATTAAAAATAAAATACTATGATGTAGATAAATTTACTATATTTTAGAATAATATATGTAGTAAAATTTATCTTATGGAAATTCAAACATTTAAAATGTTATACTTATTAAATTATGAATGTGACAACTTTAACATCACTTTAAATAAAATAATATAAGTGTTTTAATATCTTCTCTAAGGATCCAAACGGTCACTAACTCGGACTTTGGATGTTTATGGTATATATATACTCGAAAAATAATATTTGGTCAAGTTTTTTTGGCATTTTTATGGTTATTATTATTTTAATAAAAATTGTTTTATTGGTTTCTCATCGATTAATTAATTTTTACATCATCAAAGTATAAGTCTTTAAAGTAATTATTTATTTCATAAAAATTACAAATAAATTTCCATGATAAATAAAAAATATATTTCAAATAAGTATTTATAATCAAATTTAACTTATGTATATCCTTATATAAAAAATGATTTTGTTATTAAAATTTGAGTGAGACATATTTAACTTTTCTTTAAATGAAATAAATTACATGTCCTAATCTCATCCAAGTGGCTTCCAAAGGACAAAATTTTGATCTAAGGATTATTTAGATCGAACCAAACTCATCCAATGATATTAGTACAAGTGTTATAGTAATTTTATAATAGTATTTTTACCCTTAATTACCAGATTTTTTCTTTTACCATATTAATAAAAAATACCGAAGATACCATTCATAATACCCAAAAATAAAACAAAACTATTTACATAATTTGGATATATGGATTCCAAATATGGAATAAATTTTTCAAAATTCAAAACACAGAAGTTTCAGTAATTAATTTAAAATTAATCCTGTTTTTGGAAAGAGAGAACGGGTTTTAAAAGTTAAAACATTGCAAAGGATTAAAAAATTTTACATCTAAATTAAATGTAAAATAAATTCTAATGACATAAAATATATTGAATAATAAAAATATATTCTATTTATTATTTAAAACCATTCAATATTATAATTTAACAATGTAAATTTTTTTGATGAAAAAAATTGTTTTCAATTAAAATTTAGTGTATTTTTACTATTTATCGAAATTTGAAAGTTATCAAAAAATATTAAAAATTCAGTAAAGTAAATTTTTATATCCCTATTACAAATAACAAGTTTTTTTCATATAAAAATTATTAATTTTTCAAAATAATAATTTAAAAATGGTTTACCATTAAAAGGTAGTAAAATTTCCCTTTTAAAAATATAGGTTTTTATACATAAAATAGGGTTTATTCATACCCTATGAAAAAAACTTCTATTGGATGAATATAAAAAATATTTTATTAAGTATATAACATATATATTTCATTAATTTCATTTACTAATAGTAATTCACAAAAATAAAAATATATAATTGATTTATATTTTTCATAAATAATTAGTAGCAAAAGACTTCACCATACATTTTCATAAGTTAGTTATATTTATTCCCGCTAAACTAATGGATATGTTAAAATGGTCATTTTATACTAAGGTAATCTTGTGGTTTGTTAAACTCATGATTGCGTTCAATAAAATATGTTGAATAATTAAAATTATTTAGAGAAAATATTTCATAAAAACGTTCAGGTGTTACATTATACACCCCTTAAACTAAATTTAGACCACAAAATTCGTTACTTGGATAAAAATAGATGAGGATATATCTCCCTCATCATATCCTCAAGTTCCCACGTAGCTTCCTCAAATTGGTGGTTCCATCACAAAACTTTAACTAAGTGAGTGGTCTTGTTTCATAGAACTTTTTCACTACGATCCAGAATCTATATCGGTTGTTCTTTATAAAAAGGATCTTGCTCCATAGGTATGAATTCTGAGTTTAGTACATGTGAAGGATCATGTATGTATTTTCTCAGGAGTGATACATGGAACACATCATGAACTTGAGAGATATTTGGTGGAAACACCAAATGGTAAGCTACCTTCCCAATACGATCTATAATTTTAAAAGGACCAATATAACTAGGGATTAGCTTTCCCTTCTTTCCAAATATCATTAATATATTCTAGGGATATATTCATAGAATCAACTTTTCACCCACTTCAAACTCTACGTATTTTCTTCAGTTTTCAGCATAACTTTTTTTTCAACTCTAAGCTGCTCTTATGTGTTTTTGAATAGATCTGACCTTTTCTTCCATTTCATCGACAAGATCAGGTCCTAATAGATTTCTTTCCCCAACTTCATCCCAGAAAATTAGAGTTATGCAATTTTTTACATAGATGGATTCATAAAGAGACATTTGAATATTGGATTGAAAGCTATTTTTGTAAGAAAATTCCACCAAATGTATGTGTTGATCCCAACTACCTTTGAAATCCATATAGAAAGCTCTCAACATGTATTCTAGAGTTTGAATTTTCCTCTCATACTGATCATTTTTATGAGGATGATAAGAAATTCTAAAACTTAACTTAGTATCCAGAGCCTGCTGAAGACTTCACCATAACTTCAAAGTAAACCTTAGATCACAGTCAGATATAATGGAAAGTGGTACTCCATGCAATCTTACCACTTCCTTTACATATATTTTGGAAAGATAATCAAGAGATAAATCATCTCTAATAGCAATAAAATGTGCTGAATTTATAAGGCGATCAACTATAACCCATATGGAATAATGTCCTTTAAATGTTTTGGGAAGTCTGATGACAAAGACTATAGTGATGTTTTCCTATTTCTATTTTGGTACGGGTAATGGTTGTAACATCCCCTTAGACTTATGTCTCTCAACCTTAACTTTCTAACAAACCAAGAACTGAGAGACATATTTGGAAACATCTATTTTCATGTCATCCCACCAAAAATAATCTTTCAGTTCCTTGTACATCTTTGTGCTTCCAGGATGAATAGATAATAAATAACTATGATCCTCATCAAATAGCTCCTTCTTTAATTCTGGTATGGGAGGAATACAAACCTGATTCCTAAACCTTATTATTCCATCCCAATCAAGGTTGAATTTAGAAACATTTCTCACCATCTTCTGTATCACTACATCTTTCTTCTACGCCTTCTTAATCTTCACTTGTATAGATGGTTAAAAAATTATTTGAGAAAGATAAGATTTCTCCCCTTCCTTTAAAATTTCAAGATCCATCCTTTGAAGATCCATAAATATTTTATCTTTTGTGATCCTCATCATAGATAGGCTAGCATGTTACTTTTGACTCAAAGAATCTTCCACCTTGTTCGCTTTCCCAAGGTGGTAATGTATTGATCATTCGTAATCTTTAATCAACTCCAACCATCTTATTTAACGCATATTCAGCTCCTTTTGTGTGGAAATATAATTTACACTTTTATGATCAGTATATATATCACACCTTTCACTATAAATATAACTTCTTCATATCTTTAGTGAAAATATTACTACAGTTAACTCCAAATCATGCATTGGGTAATTTTTCTCATGGATTTTCAATTTTTATGAGGCATAAGCTATCATCATATAATTTTTCATGAGAAGACAACCCAACCCTTTATTAGATGCATCACTGTAGATCACAAACCTTTATCTACTAAAAGGAATTGTGAGCACAGGTTCAATAGATAACCTTCTTTTGAGATCTTTGAAATTATCTTCCCATTCCTCCATCCACACAAACTTAACTCCTTTCTGAGTCAACTTGCTGAGTGTATTAGACAATCATGAAAAATATTTTACAAAACATTTATAATATCCATCCAATCAAAAAAAAACTTTGGATCTCAGTTACCATTGTTGGTCTTTTCCAATTTTCAATAACTTCTATTTTTACCGGATCTACATATATCCCCTCTTTTGAGATTATGTGACCCAAAAATGAAACTTTCAGAAGCCAAAATTAACACTTGGTAAATTTTTCATAAATATTATCCTTTATCAGGGTCTTCAGTACAAATACTAATTGATCTTCATGCTCTTCCTTTATCTTTGAATAGACAAGAATATTATCTATAAAGACTACCACAAACTGATCAAGATAGTTTGTAAATACTCTATTCATTATATCCATGAAGATAGCAGGAGCATTAGTAAGACCAAAAGACATCACTATAAATTCATAGTGTTCATACCTTGTACAGAATTCCATCTTTGGTACATCCTCCTTCTTGACCCTTAATTTATGATATCCTAAATAAAGATCAATCTTAGAAAAGTATTGAGCTTCACATAGTTGGTTGAATAAATCATCATTGTACGGAAGAGGATATTGTTTTTGATAGTGATCTTGTTAAGTTTTCAATAATCAATGAAGAGTATCATTGATCCATCTTTCTTTTTAACAAATAGAATAAGTGCTTCCCAAGGTGATGCACTAGGGCGTATGATTCCATTATCAAGATTCTCTTAGATTTTATTCTTCAATTCTTTCAACTCAATTGGGGTCATTCTATAAGGTGTCCCTAAAATAGGTATAAAACATGGTATGAGTTATGTTGAAAAATCAACCTCGCAATTCGGTGGAATACCTAGAAATTATTTTGGAAATACATTATCAAACTCCTATACAATGAGTGTATTCTTAATTGTGAGCTTCTCCCAAACCATTTGAGATAGATAACCTTCATTTATAGGTATCAAGACCCATAATATAGAAGAAAATTTTACTGTAAGGTTATATTCATCTTTGCATCAATAGATGATCATAGACTGATCTGGAATATGAAATGTGACTTCCATTCCTTAGTAATTGATATGAGATACATATAGATAAATTCTATCCATGCCAAGAATCACATCAAATTATACTATAGGAAGGATCACAAGATTTTTAGGAAGTACTTTCCCATAAACTTCAACCGGAGAAGAATTATAAACTTTTGATGCGGTCGTTGTGCCATTAAGAATTGTCACAGCTAACTGAACATCTAATTATTGAGGTAATATGACGATAACCTTAGAAAAATTCTTCAAAAATAAAATATTGGGAGGATCCATAAGCAAATAAAATATTTTCTACTTTAGAGTGTATGGTAAGTGTACCTTACACCACTTCATTATCGTACTCTACATCATTGATAGTGATCCCATATGACTTGACTTTGTATTTGAACTTAAGATTTTTTTGATTTCAATCATCATTAATAACCCTTGGATTAGTGCATTGATTGGCATAATTCCACATTTCCTTGAACTTGTAACATTTAAGTGTAGGAGGTGTATTTTGTGTAACCTTTTCTTTATTCACATCATTAGGCATATTTTTTCCATCACTCCGGTATTCAACTGCCCTATAACCTTATTTTCCACACTTAAAACATTTACTAGTCCCTTTATGAAAATTTCCTCCATGTTTCTTTCTACACTTTGAGCATAAGGGAAAACTCATCTTCTTTTTCAGTGTGGTCTTTATATTTTCTCTTGAATTCCATTTTTATCTTCTTATCAAACCCATAGGATTGATGGGTTACTCCAATATCCAAATCAACCTTGAGATCACATTGAATAATTTCTTTGTATCTATTAAATTCCCTTATGGCTAATGCCCTTAGGAGACTTAGTTTTAATCCACTAAAGAATTGATAAATTTTACTCTCAGGTTGGATGATAATTCTAGAAGTGTACCATGGAAGTCTTGAAAAAATTTCTTCATAGGTACCAACGGATTCATCGTCCTTTTTCTTAAGTTCAAGGAACTCCTTATCCATCTTTTTTCAAATAATATAAGGAAATTACTTATTGAAAAATAAGTTCTTGAACTCATACCATTCTATGGATTCAATTTCACCTCTTTGTCTCGTATTATTGATAAGGTTCTAACATTGATCATATTCACCTTCCAAATGATATACTTCTAAGATGACTTTATCATTTTATAAACATTAGAGAACTTAAAATATCTTTTCAGTGGTACTAATCCATTGTTCAGCCACTAATGGATTAGAAGACCCACTGAAATAAGGTGTACGTTGCCTTATTAAGGACTCAACATAATTTTGTTCCCTCCTTTGATCATTTGTAATTCATACATGATTCATTGCATGATAAATTTGTGTGATCATAGCTATAAGATTTTTAATTCTAGATATCATAACATTTGGTTTCTCAGAAGGACAATCATTTCATTTCTCGTCACATTTGACATTAACACAGTTCCTTCAGGTTCCATCCATTGACTAAAACCAAGAAGCATAGTGTGAGAAACACTAATCATAATGTGAAAACCACATGATCAAGAATAAAATTTCAATTTAGTACACTTTGGTTTTTATCCTAGGTTATTCATGATCATTTCCAAAACACTAGGATTGTAACCTATACTTTGACATATCCTTAGGGTTCTTCCTAAGGTTTTATCATCCTAGTATCCAAATGTTATCTATACCTTTCCTATGATACAAACTATAATGACCCATACTTTACATACATTTATATTACTTCAAAGTTAAAGAATATTTATTAAAAAATATAAAGAATCTATGATAGGACCATATAGGTATAGTGTCTTTAGAATCTGGGAAACATAAACAACTAATTCATAATACATCTTCATTGTCTCCCACTCATTTCATCATAACTAGACACCTCTTTGACATATCTTACTTAATACTCTTCTTCATGGCCTGGGGAAAATAAACATATGAAAGGGTGAGCTCAAATGCTTAGTAAGGGTAAACAAGGAAGATATCAATCATATCATAAGACATAAGAACATAACATCTGAAAATCTTATCCTACATATGAAAGATCATGATATCATGCCATGGGATAAATCATTAAAGTTTAGAAGAATCAATGAACGTAATACCAAAAGTTATAACATAAGACATGAAGTTTTATAGAATACACGTAAGCATAAAAATCATTTTATA
The DNA here is from genome assembly GCA_963277665.1 of Viscum album. Taxonomy (NCBI): domain Eukaryota; kingdom Viridiplantae; phylum Streptophyta; class Magnoliopsida; order Santalales; family Viscaceae; genus Viscum; species Viscum album. The sequence continues at coordinate 350,695,816 of OY728163.1, forward strand.
TTAGTCAAGGCTCATTTCCAAGACTATCATAGCATACAAAGTCCATTACTGAACTGAGTTCACTCCTCATTCCAACCCTGTATTACTGAACCGATATCATTTCCCATTCTAGCCACGTCTATCCCATTAGATATAAATCTTTACCCAATGAATTTTAGGGAGATATAGGTATCATGCATCTCATAATGAAATCATTTTTACATGTTCCATAATAACATAAATTATTCATCATAACCCAAGGAATAAAATGGGTTTCTTAAACATCATTTCATCATAACATAATCTATGTAAAACAAATGTATTTAAAAATATAATTCCATAAAAAACATAATAAAACCATAATAATAATAGGGATAGTATAAATGAAATATAACCCTATTAAAGAATTCAATCTTAGATGGAAAATAATTTTTATTGAACAATTGAAATTAATTTTTGAGGAAAATATCATTTCTTCTTCAAAAACATTTTCTTTTCTCAAAACATAATTCAATTTAAAAAGAAGAGAAATTATTTGAAAATAAACTTGAAATCATTTAGAGTAAGATTCATGGAAATAAGGAGTTATTAAGACATAAAAATCCATTCATGTTGTATAAGTTAAAAAAACATTCTCCTCGTACTTTTTCCATAAAATTCAAAAAGTACCTCGTATCAAATAATGACAAAAGATTCCTTTCATAGAATTTAATAAAAATTCACCAATGGGTAAAATTTAATTTAAACAATTTTAGAATAATATAATTAGTATTACATATTTAGGGAACATGTATATGGATGATAAATATACCCCATTAAATACTTATGAATAAACAATCTTGGATAATAATGAGATTGAAAAATTATCTCTTACTGTAGGTCTGATATCCTTCATATGTATCTTAACCTATTGTATAATGATTTAAATAATTTAACTGACTTATTTAAGAATATTATTCATTTTTATGATATCAAATATGATCATTTTATCATTTTTTTGTTAATAACATTTCATTGTACTCGTTATTCGGATATTAATTGTTTTATGTTCTTATGCATGTTTTGTCGAATAAGTTTTGGTTCTCCTTCATAGGTCATAGTTATATCATTAAAAAATTAAATTAACATACTATATACCATATTTATTCATTATTTACATTTATATAATCATTATTTATTGAAGATCATGTATAATTAATTGCATCACATCGTTTAGACGGTCAGTCGTACATATGTACGAATGACGATATCATTCTCATATTTGTTGAATGGTATTGAATTGGATGGTGTATAATATTTAAGAATTAATATAATTTTGTAATAATCATATATAGTTATTATTTCCATCATTATACCCATCCAAGTAAGGTTTTGGTGAAAAATAGGCTACACCACGGTGTGGATATGGTAAGTTGTACGTACGCATGTGTGGTGATTTCGTTTTTCATAGGATGGATAGAAGGTGGAATATGGTTGTTTTATAACTATAATAAAATATTAGTGTATAAATGATACTGGAGTTATTAATTTATAATGAAAAAACTCATGAATATTAAGTAGAAGAAGAAATAAGTTTGAAAGAATCGGTAGAGGAGATTACCTCTTCTTTGATGTGATTTCTCTACATCGCCTCTTAGATCACTAATGTTGGTCTTTGAAGAAGACCAGAACCTCTAGAATTTAACTAGGAAAGATTATAAGGTAAAAGGGTAGATTATGGAAGATCTTGAAGGATTAATGTTGTAAGAACCCGGACCTTCTTTTCAGGTATGTTCTTCCTTTTTCAAGAGTTTTTTAGAAAAGAGGAGTTTCTAGAAATTTTTGAAGTACACACTGTGTACTTTGATTCTGCTCAAGGTCATGTGATGGTTGTGTCATGAACATGCACACAGCCATGTAGGGGTGATGTGGAGGCCGCCTAAAGTGGATTACGGAAAAGGCGAGTACACGTAGTGTACTTCAAAAGTACACGTCGTGTACTTTGTTTTTTTCATTAAACGCATCAGGGTCACGTCTTAACCCCAGAACTGTCTTCTTCTCCAGATTCTTCAACCAAGATCATCCTGTATAGCCTTGAATCTCCTCCGATCCCCCAATCCTTCATCCATTCTCCGAATTTTCCACCGTCGATTGTGTTGGAATCGCAGTGGTAAGCTCTTTCTTCTTATAGAGCATCATTTTCCAATTCCTCCTCTTTTGCAAGTTATCATGGGTTGAAATTTTTGTGTGTTTTCATAGATATATGAATTTATAAGTAGATTCAAGCCTCTTGGTTCAATTATATTGATCTCTTAGCATCAAGTTAGGTAGTTTGTGCCTTTTTGTTTGAAGTCTTTGAGTATTATGTGCAATTTCCACCAATACCCTCAAACGGGGTATTGAGTTGTTACTGTTTTTTCCCTATTTTTTTTCCTGCCTTGATTGTATGATTGTGTAGAGGTAATTTGGTTATGTATGAGGATAATTATTATTCTTGTAAGTTTTATCCATGCCTTGTTCTGTTTACATCCTTTTGGTCTTGTTCTGCTTTTGGTCGTTATACATGTTTTCCATGCCTTGTGACCATAGGATTGAGTATTGTTCCTTGACATGCTTGTTATGATATAGAATGGTTATCCAAGTATCTCTGTAGGTTTAATTTGTCCATATATCATTATTATGCACTGACTTTCATGGGGCCGTGAGAACCTGGTGCTATAGACTATAAAGGGATAGACCGAGTGAGCTTCTCAGAGAGTATTGGACATTATAGACTATAGGGGATAGACCGAGTGAGCTTCCCAGAGAGTCTTGGATATTATAGACCATAGGAGGATAGACCAAATTCCTCAGAGAGTCCTAATCTTTATAGAATATATGGGGGTAGACCAAGTGAGCTTCCTTAGAGAGTCTTTGTTTTGTTGAATTTCCTTAAACCATTTTAGGCTATAGGAGGAATTGACCGAGTGAGCTTCCTCAGAGAGTTTGTGATAGACCTGAGTCTATAAGAGGAATTGACCGGGTGAGCTTCCTTAGAGAGTCTCTAGACCTTTGGGCTATAAGGGTAATAGACCGCATGATCTTCCTCAGAGAGTCCCTGACTACCTTAGACTATAATGGGAATTGACTAAGCGTGCTTCCTCAGAGAGTCTTATAATTTTCGTATGACCAAACCAGAGGGGTTAGGATGAGTTTACTACCCAGAGGGTTGTTGGTAATTCTAGGATAGGACCGGAGGGGATGGCTGTGAGTACTTCCCAGAGGGATTCCTATTTGTGGTTAGCTGGTTGTTTCACTGCTGCTTATTGATCTATGGATTGTTTACTATTGTGTATCATCCTGTTTACTGGTTACTATTTACTACTTACTATACCATTACCTTCTATATGATCACTGACTATTAGGCACAGATCTTAGGGTGGTTGTCTACTGGGATTTAGTCTCACACCCTATTTGGGTCATTCTTTTGGGCCCAAACAGATTATATTGTTGCAGGTATAGACAAGAGCAAGTTCCCTTCGACTTCAAGTACTTGATTGCATTGGAGCAGGAGAGCATGGGACTAAGCCGAGGCTTGCAATGTTGAGGAGTTTCTTATCTGTTTTCTTTTGTTATTTGGTTTAGTATTGTATTCCGCATTGTAACTTGTTTGGATGATTTCCTAGACATATGTATCATGCATCATTTCATATATATGTGTGTTCTCCAGTTGTTTATGGTTTTAGCCTTCCACTGTGTATTGTTGTTGGATATTTACTCCTTCCACTATTGTATGTGTTGATTACTTACACTGTGTACTCTGCCAATGAGGGCATAGTTTCCCTACGAACATACCCAAGGCCCTCACTGCTAGTCGGCAGCCTCTGGCATTCGGGGAAATGGTCTTGAGGCCATGTGACCAACTGGGTACGGGGCACCTCTGGGTGGCTTTCGAAACTGGGATGTTACAAAGTGGTATCAGAGGAGATTCTTTTCTCTTTACTTAATGTTTGGGGCCTATAGCCAGGGATAGGATGGAATAGGTACTTGGTAATAAGTTGTGCCCGGGAGTAGCTAACCCGTGTACAGGTAAATTCCAATCTACATTGTTTATTTCAATTTCTTTAGGTTTTTCAATTTTTACAGTTGATATGATTTAACTGTTGGGTGATTCACATGCTTTTTGTTGTTACCGTTGTTGTTATTACGGTCCTATTTCTGTCACAACCTGGTGAGATGAGAGTATTCCATCTCATGCATCATATAAGCACTTGTTAGAAATCACATGCCATGCATTCTTATCATGCCATCTAGGATGAATTAGTGATTTCATGTTGTTGTGATAGACGTTGTGTAGATTATGAATGATGTGGTGATAGATTCTTTGATAGAATCTCTACTGTTTGATAGAGAATTTTCTTGTATAGTAATTTTCATAAATGGATGTTAAACTTTGGTTCTTGAGGTGTTATCGGCCCTCATAGAGCGGAATTTGGTGGATCATTTCCTGGTTGCCTTATTATAACTTGTATAAGATGTCAAGCTTTGATTCGCGGGGAGTATGGGCCCTCACAGATTGAAAATTGACACCTTAACTCTTGTTTTCTATGTTTTTCTGGGATTCAGAGCAGTTCATAAGCTACTGCCCAAAAAAACCCAGAATACATGATTTGTAATTTATTAATACATGCTGTGTAGTTTTTAAACTATGTCACTGACTATATGGTCAGAAACACGGGGTTGTGAAAAATCTTCAGGAACATGTTATGTACGGTAAGTACATGCTGTTTTGTAGTGATTGTGTGCCTACCCGTGTGGCTACCGACACTGATGGATGAAACTTTGACTTTACATGTCGTGTTATTTTATCACACGATGTGCCATGTAACCTAAGTACCCAGCCATGTCACGAAAAATATGGGTTGGGGAAAACCTTCAACTATACGTCGTGTTCTTAGGGAGCATGCCATGTAAGAGTGAACCGTGTAGCTGACCGTGTAACTAACAATACAGGTCATTGAAACATTGTCTAGTACACGTCATGTCCTTCGTGAACATGAAGTGTAGTCTAGGATTAAGAGGACCATGTGGGTTAGACATGTAAGGAGACTCGGGTAGGGGAATATAGTTCAAGTACACACCATGTGTGGGGACAACAAGCCGTGTTGTTGGGGTGTTACATGACCATTTGTGGCAGAAGTACACACCCATGTAAATGGCTTAAAATAATATGTCGTGTAGTTTTTTTTTATACACACCGTGTATTCATGTTTTGTAAAACTTGAATGTTTCTTTCTCCTGTTCCAGTCTTGTACTCTTGTGTTCTTAGTCTTTGATAATCCTGATCTAAGTTGTGATTTTAACCTTTCATTGTTATGCCACCGAGACATCCTTCAGTTGTACATCATCTTCCAGATGGTGATCAGACACCGGATATGGCCGATCAGGGACCTCTTGTAGATCCTCCTGCTATGCCAGCCTTGGCACCAGTAGTTATACCAGTTGCAGGTTCCGATGCACAATTTAGGGAAGACTTTCTGAGGATGATGCAGACCTTCCAGGGAGAGCCGCCTCTTATCTCATTGATGGCAGAGTTGATGCGGGTTTTCCAGCAGCAGCAGCATCCTGCTTTCTTAGGGTATGAAGGAACTCAGGCTGCAGAGTCTTAGCTAGAGGCCACACTGACAATTTTTGAGAATCTAGAGATACCTCCAGAGAAGAGGGTTAATATCGCTACCTATATACTCTGAGACTCCACCAAGAGGTGGTGGGAGGTGATCTCATAGTCAGGGTGCCAGTAGATTATGACTTGGGATGAGTTTCGGAACATCTTTTATGACTACTTCTACCCGTAGACCTTGAGGGCTAATCGAGCCCAGGATTTTATGACTCTGGAGTAGGGTACTCTTTTTGTTATGGTGTATTCGTCTCGCTTTACTAATCTGCAGCATTTCATGCCTATCCTAGGAGGCGATGTGTTATTACTTACATAGAAGTTAGAGGATGGTCTGAGGCATGAAATCTTCTTGTAGGTGAACATCTTCAGGTTGACTTCAATATCCTCTATCGTCAACCAAGCGCTGATCACGGAGTGCAATCTGAGGGATTCTTGAGTAGTGGTCTAGGGAGTTTTGACATCCAGAGTTAGTTTTCCTCCTACTGATAGTAGTAAGCACTGTAGGGAGTCTGATCGAGGAGATCAGAGTAGGTGGAATGTATCTTCAGGCATCCAGGTAGTATGCTACCAATGCGGGAGGAGTGGGCATACTAGGCCTCAGTGCCAGAGAGACCCGATGGAGTGCTGATCTTGCAGTAAGATGGGAAATATTTAGTGTTTTTATCAGATATTCTCACCTACAGCTGGTGGTAGGGGTTCTTCTATGACCCCTCATTTAGGATATGCATCACCATTTTCTCACCATTCTAGGAATTGGAGTTCTTCTGGCCATACAGGCTGAGGTGGAGGTTGCGGCCGTGGTGGTCAGTCACCAGGTTACCAGCGACAGCAGAGTGGATCAGCTCAGAGTGGTCAGCTAAGGTTGCAGGGCCACGGTACAGGTCAGACTTTCGCTGCGGAGTAGACCCATCAGGATCAGGATCCCGGACCTTCTACAGTTCGAGGTATGATCTTAGTAGCCTCAGTTTTATCTTCATCTCTTTTCGATACTGGTGCTACACATAGCTTTATCTCTATTGTTGTTGTGGAGAGCCTTGGGCTCTGCATCTTTTCCTTTGTCGATACTTTGACTCTAAACACATCGTTGGGGACTAGAGCGGTTAGCGTACGTTAGTGCAGAGAGTTCCCTCTTGATGTTTTAGGGTGTCACTCCTTATGGGACCTCTATGTCCTAGAGATGACGAGCTATGATGTCATTCTCATAATGGATTGGTTAGTTTCCTTTCAGGTAGTCGTCGAATGTTATCTCCATAGGGTGAGTTTCATATCACCATAGGGTGGATATTTTCTTTATAGAGGTGAGTGGGATGTCCAGGCGAGTTGAGCAGGACCTGAGCATCATGGGCTAGGAGGAGTTACAGCCCAGATCGATAGTCTTTATCTGTATGACCAGGGGACTTCACAGTTATACTTTCCTCTAGTGGTGGATAGTTTCAGGGATATCTTTCCATAAAAATTCTCAGGTTTTCCTCCAGAGTGAGAGGTAGAATTTTCTATTAAGCTCGTTCCAGGATTGGCATAAGTGTTCATTCCTCCATATAGGATGGCTACACCTGAGTTACAGGAGCTCAAGAAGCAGTTGGAGGAGTTGTAGGAAAAGGGTTTCATCTGACCCAGTACTTCTCCTTGGGGTTTTCTTGTCCTGTTTGTGAAGAAGGAAGACAGTACCCTCAGTCTTTGTGTGGATTATCAGAAGATAAACCAGTTGATGGTCAAGAACTGATATCCCTTGCTGAGGATCGGTGATCACTTTGATCAGCTTCGAGGATCCCGAGTGTTCTTGAAGATTGGATTGAGATCCGGTTATCATCATTTTCACGTTATACCATCTGATGTACCTCTTACAGCTTTTTGGAGCAGGTATGGTCTATACGAGTACATGGTTATGTTGTTCGGTCTCAAGAATGCGCCTACAGTTTTCATGGAACTGATGAACCGAGTGTTCCATCTATACTTGGATTACTTCGTGGTGGTTTTCGTGGACTATATCTTAGTGTACTCTCACACTCGACACGACCATGCTACCCATCTTGAGATTGTACTAAGTACACTGATAGAGAATCAGTTTTATGATAAACTCTCAAAATTCCACTTTTGGATGAACCAGATTCACTTTTTGGGCCATGTTATCTCAGAGAGAGGAGTATCAGTGGACCCAGAGAAAGTGAGAGCAGTAGTTTCCTGGGAGCAGCCGAAGAACGTATTTGATGTGCGGAGTTTTATAGGGTTTTTTTGATACTACAAGCGTTTCATATAGGACTTTTCACACCTAGCAGCACCACTGACAGGTCTGACCAAGAAAGGGGATAAGTTCTTATGGTCAGATTCTTGTGAGTCAGTGTTGACGCTCCTTTCGTCACAGAATCTAAAGATCGGAAAAGGGAATATCTGAGCTCAAAATGATTCAACCTTTGTAGAAAACATCAAAAATCGACAAAGGCATGAACAAAGGATCGACAGCAACTGCACCGCGCAAGTTTTATCACTGTCGCGCAAGTACACTTGCGCGACACCCTTGGTCGTGCAGGTGACTTGCGCGACCTAAGTGATAACCGCCCGGTAACCGCCCGGGGTCTTCTTTTTAATATAAATAGACCCTGTGGGCCCCCCATTTAGAGGATCTTTTTCCAGAAACTCGGATTGAATCTCTCGACGCCCAAGTCTCTTCTCAAAGCTTTCGGAACACTTCTAAGGTAATTTCTTACCTAGAACGGAAGATCTAAAGAGAAGAAGGAAGGCCTAAGTGTTTAAACTTATCAAACACTTGCGCGCCGACTTATTTCCTTCAATATAACTTGCGCGTCCCTTTTCTGGAAGAACCTCAAGAAAATTATAAAGGGTTTAAAAAAGAGTCGCTCAAGTATTTCAATGCTGGTTGAAAATCGCGCAAGTACACCAGGTGTCGCGCAGGTATACCTGCGCGACCATACTTGCGCGCCCACGGAAGACTTGCGCGCCTTGCAAGACTTGCGCGCCCCTATCTTTTTGGGTGCCCATCTTGCCCATTTTTACCCCTCTTAATCCATCACACCTTTCCTTTTCAAGATTCAGTCTTCAAGACACTCTTCAAAGCCATTTATGGCATGATTTCTTGATTTGACTTCCTTATCTGAAAGGAATTCTGTGGAATATCTCTCAAAGTCTAGTGATTTAAATATCCTTATGTCACTAAATATGGAGAGTTCATTCATTTAAACTAATCCTTTAATATGAGAGAATCCTAACCTGGGTCTCCTTTTCAAGAATAATCCCCAGTTATAAATCCTTTAATCTGGGCATCTTCCTCAGGAGTAAGCCCCAAATTCTTAAAGTCATAATCTTGGGCATCCTCCTCAGGAGTAAGCCCCAAACCATAATTCCTTAACTTGGGCATCCTCCTCAGGAGTAAGCCCCAATCAAGTCCTCTAATTTTGGGTATCCTCCTCAGGATTAATCCCCAAACCTTAATCCCTAACCTGGGTCCCCTTTTCCGGAATAAGACTCAGTCATAATCTTGGGCATCCTCTTCAGGAATAAACCCCAAACCCCTTAATTTCTATTAACCAGTCCTAAATTATGTTTGATATGGGGTTCCTTCTCAGGAGTAAAACCCAAATATCAGTCCCCTCCTAACTTGGGAATCCTCCTTAGGAGTAAGCCCCAAGATTAGAGTATTCAAATCTTCATAAAGCACATATAACTTTATGGACCCTGTTCATGGATTTTATCCCTAAAAGTAAATCCTAAACCTTCATTTATCTGGGCATTCATACATACATAAGCCCCAAACAATTTCTTATGATTGCATCTTTAATGGCACAATTGTCTAATTTTTACCAATACCTCTTGTTTCTCACACCGAGCATGACTCACGTGAGCTTAGAGTGTAAAAGTAATTATGACATTCTTCTTTGAGACATCAATCATAAACATCATACTCCATTACTCGAACTACGTGGGTTCTGATTCCTTTTCCAAAACAAAGGATACGTAGGTATCCCATTTATGGGTTCGATCCCAACTTTGAAATAATCCCTGTCCTTCTGAATGATGATAAACTTCAAGTGCCCCACTGAGTGGCTTTAAAACCAGCCTGGTCATCATAATGACCAAGAGACTTTTATATAAATGTTTTGAAGGATACCATTGACCAGGAATCTCTAAACAGATATAGATGATTCTCTATTGATGAAGAACCTCGAATACATATAAAATATTCTCTAAATTTCTTGCATATTTAATCATTGATTGTTAAAACTAAAGGAAAGCACATTTTATACTTGGTAATGTAATAAGGATTCACGAACATAACTTAAATCTATAAAGAGAGTCCCGGAGTAGACAATAATTCCCCTCAAAAAGGTGTGATGAGTCTGACCTCCCATCCTCTCGACCAATGCAAATTCCTAAGCCTCATCAGTCCACAAGCTAATGAGCGCCTACCTTTGGAAAGTAGGTCCAAACGGATGTGGAATCATTGGATGTTTCCGGTTCTACGAACAAACCCGTTAGAAACCGATCGGAACATTTGAATCTCCCGTCCAGGAGGTCATCCCCGGATTCCGTGCGAAACAAAAATGGTGAACCCGACGTGAATCCTTAACCAAGTTAAAGTGATGTTTTTCTTATTTGTTAGGCCCCTTGGGCCAAACAAATCAATCATTGACATGTGCTCATCCAAAAGATGTAGCGGCCGGATTCATCTTGATTACGTCTGTTATATGGAACAGGCACCCTTTTTTCTCAAGATCTTCTGCAAATGGCTTTCCTTAAATTCACCCCTGTGAATACTGCTGCTGTGAACACCTCTACTATGAGGTCTGTTGCTGTGAAAACCAATGCTGCTACTCCTGCTGGAATGTCATCCGCTCTGAGGATGACATCACCAACTCAGCGTCTTCAACGCTGGGTTTCTAATGCACTGGTTAAGGAGTACCGTCGCAACGGTACTATCCCAACTCTGGAGCCCGCTCGTCAAGCCCTCCAAGTGAACAACTCTACCTGGTCGTCCGGACAACGGCGGCCAGCAATCAAGAAGCAGGCGGTGCTGACTACCGTCTCCAACCGTTTCGGGTCGTTATCCCCGGAACGCAATTTCCATTCACTCCCTTACTCTGAGGAAGAGAATGAGCAGGTCCCTCAGGGCCTTAGTTCAAAAATACAGGAGTCCTTCCCGAGGGATCCCATCAACAATCGCCGCCAGACTCGTGCGGTAGTGCGCCCTCAACATGATGAGGGTACTGACTCCAGGCATTCAGATCAGGTTCCTCGAACCCGAGCAGGCAAGATGAACCGCCAGAGACGGAATCCGGTTAACAATAGGTAGGTTGTCATCCCTATCATCTCCGGAGAAGTCCACCAACCTAACTTGGTGGCAAACAACGAGCAGGCATACACACCTGTCCGTTTTAATTCCGCTGTCCAGCAGACTCGTCTGGCAGCATCAAGCCGATCCTGCCAGGCAATTCCGGCGGAGTACCATAGGCAGGAACATACACCTGCTTATACATCACCAGTTAGTCAGCAGGCTCGTCTGACTACATATGATGGATCTCGTCAACCGCGTTTGGCAAAGTGTAATCAGCAGGCACATACACCTGCTAATACTAATCGAGCCTACCAATAGTCTCGCTTGGTAGCGCACGGAGAAGTCAGTCGGAAAGTCCCGACGACAAACAGGAGGCAGACTCAACTCTCTGCATCCACACTTGAGTACTGTCAGGATTCACTGACAGGAAAAGGAGGACAGGAGCAGGCACATACACCTACTCCAAGCCCGGAATGGACGTATATCCCCGTTCCGGCGGCTGAAGTCACCAAACATATTTTGTCAATGGTGAAAGAGCAGAAGCAAATTCCTTCTCATATTCTGGATGCTTGCCAGGATATCATAACAGCTTCAGCATCATCACAGGGACAGACACATAAATCTATCCCTAGCAGTGGAGTGACACATCAACGATTCACTCCGGAACATACACACACATCTGTTCCAGTCCAAGAGGATTATGGGGCATACTCCCCCATATCATACGGACAACCAAGTCAGGCACATACACCTGATTTGAGTGGAGATCGTCAGCCTAACCTGACCATCTTTCCTGATCAGGCACATACACCTTCTTAGAGCAATCACTTTCATCATCAAGTGGTTTCTAAAGTGAGTAAGAAGGCATCTAAGAAAAAGATCTGCCCAGCACAGTCAGGAGATCAAAGGCCAATCTGCAACAAGGCCTTACTCGATGCTGGAGTTCTTGAAGCCCTCAGACATTTATCTGTCGGAATTCAAGATTCTACTCCCTCAGTTCCCAATAATGGGAACATTAATTCTGAAGGTCTTCAACAGACACTTCCTCATGAAGACTTGCTTCATGAAAATTCGGTCAATCTTGAAGTTTCTTCTTCAGATGAGAGCCACAGGAACCCTCTGTGTGGTCAGAAGACCAAGGAGCAAGAGATTTCATCTTTTGCTGTAACCCATCATGATGGTCCTCCTCATGGTGATGAACTTCGCTGCGAAAGTCCTCTCCGCAGTAGTGATTCACGTTGTCTCTAAAATTCTTCAGAAGGCAATATAGTGACGAGAAATCCCTCCTATCTCGAGGCACTTGCAAACGTAAAACCAGTCATGTCTAATGCTTTACTATCGGCAGGTGAAACTCTTTCTCCATCAGAAGATAGCCTGGGGTTCAGGTTATTCTCCGAACCATCCCGGGGTTATTCATCTTCCAGCATGAATAGTGATTTCTCTACCAATCTTGTTGAATCTGATGAAGCAACAAGGAAACACCAACTCTGGTCCAAACAGGTAGAAGAATCTTCATTTAATGATAAAGATGAAATGTTGAACATGAGGAAAAAACTGGCAAAAGGTGAAGTACCAGTCATGTTTTGGCCTTTGGCTGACTCCCAGTACGACATTCCAAAGATGTTGACGGATGTTGGAATCCATGATATTCGTCTCAACATATGGAAGACTCTTTGTCAATTGAAGAAGAAAGTATTATCTTATGGTGATTATGAAAATCATATTAAGATAATAGAAGGGTTACAACGCCAGATTGATTTGGCATCTCTATCAGTCTCTCGGTATCTAAAGGCTGAAAAGAAATAGAGAACCCTTCAACGTTCATGCCTTGACGCACTAAGAAAATTGCGTCAGTTAATTGCCAATGCTCCATCTGATGTTCATATCAGAGGATGGGGTGTTCACGGAGCACTACATTTCACAGTGCTTTCCAGTCAGCAAAGCCTGCCGAAAATGGTCTCATGCAATGTTATTGCCCATGGCCGGCCACAGTCAATGGGCTTTGTTCATAATCAAAAGCTTGCTCAAGAACAGGCTTCAACTAGTTCCTATCAAAATCAAGTATATAGAGAACAAGTTGTTGAATTGATCCTACATCAAGCAGGCGAGAATATTGCACAAGCCTCTCGTCTGGACAAAACACGTCATCAAATGACAGAAGTTTCGGAAATCATCCAACGGTCTGTTGAACCAGGTGATAAAAGTGGATACAGGTTAATGCATCCAGCTAATTTCCGAACTAAGATTCGCAAGATCAAGAGAGATTTTAAGAAGATCTCAGACATAGCATGTCAAGAGACACCCCAGCTTGCCAGACTGGGGACTTCTCTAACCCAACCCTCAGAGTCAACAAATGGGATTCGAGGAGTTGAGTGGAAGCAGCAGGAACATCCCCAGTCCACCGGACTGGGGAATTTTTCAAATCCTCAATCCCTCCCTCAGAGAAAGTCAGTATTCTCTCGATTAGGGAATAAGCCTCAAGAGGAACGAAGAGCCAAGCTATCAGGAGATTCTCTCCAAGTGACGGTTCTCCAAGAAGTTCCTGAGGGATCAAGTCAACGGAATGCCATGTCTCATCATGGACATAGAAGAAGACAATATCGCAGAAATGCTGATAGAAAGGATTCCATGCAATATGCATCCATTAATGTCATCAATTCCATTACTGCTGATTCACCAGATGAGGCTCAATCAGAGGGATCAGACGAAGAGGTTCCTGCTCAAGAAGTTGCGCACACAGACCTAAATGAAGAAGGTGTGCGCACACGTAATCAAAGGGTTACCCAAAATCTGGGTATTCCTTCAAGTAACCCACTTCCCCCTCTCCGAAAAGGATCCAATAAGGGGAAAGGAAAGAATCAGGTTAATTCTCACCCTTCCTCTGAAGGAGGTCAATCGCTCTCATTAGAGCAAAGGTTTGCACAACAGGAGGAAGAAATGAAAGAATTAAGAAGGTTGAATGCAGAACTACTTCAGAGTAGTCTTCTTCTTAAGAATGCTGAAGTCCGACAGCCGAAGGAATTTGTTGTAACTACTGAAATGGATCAAGAATATCCTCCTTTATCAGTACACCCACAGAGGTCTAATCCTACGGGTCAAACGCAACAACGGTTGGCAGCACTACCATCATTTGCAGCACCAACCACCACGTCTGTCCAAGATCCATTCATTGCACCTACCCAAAACCAAGTTCAACCTGATGTTTCTCAAAAGTTAATAACTACTATTGAGTCATTAACAGCTCGGTTAGAAACTATGGAAGGGAAACGGGCGCAAGTTCAACCTGAAAAGAAAGTTTACCCTGAATGGGTAGATTCAATTTCTCCTTCATCCAGTTTTGGAAACCCTGTTTTCCCTACTTTCAATGGATCAGGCGACCCTGAACAACATTTGACGCATTACGTGTCTTGTTGTGATCCTATGATGGGAACTCCAGAGCAGCAAGAAGCAGTGAAACTCAGATGCTTCGTGCGAACCTTGCAAGGACCAGCTTTTGTCTGGTATACAAGCTTGCAATCCCGGTCAGTCATCGGATGGGAGGATCTTCGTCAAAAATTCCTTCTTCATTTTAGCTCAACTTTGACAAAAACGATAGTTTTCGATATTACAAACTTCAAGCAAAGGGAGAATGAAAGAGTCTCTGATTTCATTGCTCGTTGGAATGGATTAACGTATTCCTTGAGTTTAGCACTCCATCAGGAGGAATTGTTGCCAATCTGTGTGGCAAATTTGCGTGACGAATTACGCACTCCATTGATCCCTGTGAAATACACAGGAGGGTTTCGAGACCTTACTTCAATCGCTCAGCAGATTGAAGATTCCCTTATACAGGCTAAGGTTAAATCTCGTGTAATTCCATCAGCTCCAGGAAGAAGAATGGGTAAAGAAGAAACTGCTACAGTTATGCTTAAACAAGCACCTGTACCTATTTCTACTTCAAAACATTCATCTTCTCGAAGGGCTCCACCTCCTGAACGCCAACAACAAAGGCTGTTTCGTCCAAATGATCAAAAAGATCAACGATGAAAACAATTTGAGGATATGAAGAGTAAAACTTACTCTTTCCGAAGTGAGCAAGTTCCTGGTTACTTCATTTCAGTTCTGGAAAATAATTTGGTTCAATTACCAGTGCCCAAGAGGCCAAACAAGGAAGGAGATGAAGACCGTCTCAATTATTGTCCCTTTCATCAAATGTTGGGGCATCCCATCCAGGAGTGTTTTGTCTTTAAAGACCTCCTGCAAAAGATGGTCGATTTGGAAAAAGTCAAATTGAAGGGTTCTTCAGCTCATGTAGCGTGTATTACCGCTACAGATCCAGAGTAAGGAGGCGAGTGGCAGGAAGTCAAAAGCAAAACTGCGAAAAAATATGATGATTGGATGGTCAGAAAGACAATCAATCGGACCCATTCCATTTTGCGAACACAATTGAAGAATCCAATTGTGTCTCCTACAAATGTTGTAGTAAAGCCTCCATCAAAAGACAAATCCTCAAAAGGGCAGCGCAATTCAAAGAAGAAAGAGGAATCAGGAGAAGATGAGTATGTATCAAAGCCTAAATTGTCTTTGACTCTGGCAGATTCCATGCCATCTACTTCAAAGCCACGGGCACCGCCCCATCAAACGGCACAGCCTAAACAGGCTAACCAGGCAGAGTCTTTATCAGACGAAGAGTTAATCTTTGGTTCTGTTAATATGATTCAATTAAAAGATCCATATTCCAGTCTTGATGAGCCCGAATTCCCTGTATCAAATAAGGGAACCCGGGGAAGTTCTAGAGGTTTAGGATATAGGGGAAGACGTGGATATTTCCGAAGCCACTACTCTAATTCTACCCCTGTTAGCACTGTATATGCAGCAGAAACTCGTGGTAGATCCCTTCAGCGAGCTCAAAAAGAACAAGCAAGTTCTTCTGCCAATGGCCAACTCAGTTTCGGCACAGTTATTTTGGAAGACCGATTAAAAGTTCCATCTTCTTTATCTCAGCAATTAAATGGATCTAATCAGTCTAATCTGCCAAAACCAAGGATGTTTCCAGCTTCAATACAAGATGCATCAGCTTCCAAAGCATCTGCTTCCAAGGTACCTGCTAAACCGCATATTCCTGTTGGGAAACGCATACCTCTAGATCAAAAGTATGATATATTGAAACATTTGGCCCAAGTACCATCCAAGTTATCAATTTTGGATGCTTTGAATCTGTCAAAAGATCTTCGGGAAGCACTCATCAAAGCTTTGTCAAGTCCTCAGGAGTTTGAAGCTGAAATTGCTGCAGCTGAAATCTATCACATAGAGAATAATCCTGCAGAATGCCATGCAGTGATATCTTTTACTGATAAAGATGAAGATGATGTTGTGAATGGGCACATAAAACCTTTGTACTTATCTGGAAAAGTCAATGGTATAGATGTTCGAATAGCTTTCATTGACAATGGTTCAGGAGTCAACCTCATGCCCATTCGTACACTTCGTCGATTGGGCCTCACGGAATCTGATTTATCTCCTTCTACCATGATGTTACAAGGATATGATAAAAATGAACAAGAACCACTGGGAGAAGTTACACTCAGAACTCAGTTTGGAGATCTTGTTTCCAATTCGGATTTCATGATTGTTGATCAAGACTCAGCTTTCAATATCTTGTTTGGAAGACCCTGGCTACATCAGCATGCAGCTATTCCGTCATCATACCATCAATGTCTCAAATACTGTTTCGATGGTCAAGTTGGAACATTTTATGGTGATAAGGCCTCGTTCAAGACATGTGAGTCTCAATTCATTGAGGCGGAATTTTATCACATGAAGGGTAGAGAAAAATCTACAATGAAGGAAATTACCAAAGTTAATGCTCCATATGGTTTGGAAAAAATTCCAATAAATCCATTTTTACATGTGAGTACAGATTATGTGTTACCTATCAGTCAAATTGACAAAATAGGCCCAAATCAAAATACTCTTATGGAAAGATCCATAATTTCAATTACGGCAATCGAGCCAGACAACATAGGAGAAATTGGTAACTTACCAAGCAGTGATGAAAGCATAAGTGGTGACGTTTTCATTTCGTCTGCTGAAGTCCAACAAGTCTATACTTCGCTAATCAGGCCAGAAGAAGTTATAGCAACACCAGAGGTGAATAATGATGTCGATTCTCAATCCATCATCTCCTCTTTATTTCCCAAAGAAGACCCTTTATCATCAATAGGGTCGGAAATGGAAGCTTCTTCTTCAAAATGTGAAAATTTTGACATCTCTTATGATCATGAGAATTTCGTTTTTTCATCTACTTTGCAAGTAGAAACGGAAGAAATAACACATGATGAAGAGGAAGAGGAAGATCTTAGAGATGCTCCTCCAGCATTTGAAGAGGGTATCTCCACCACTGTGGATGAACTCAGAGAAGTAAATCTGGGTACAGAGAAAGATCCACGCCCCACTTTAATTAGTGCGGCGATGACCCTTGAAGAGCAAGAGATGTATATTTCTTTTCTAAAGCAAAATAAAGATATTTTTGCTTGGAATTATACAGATATTCCTGGCCTTGATCCTGATGTTTCCACCCATCATTTGGGTTTGCCAAAAGAACATCGAGGATTCAAGCAAGCCGCGAGAAGAACACACCCAACCTATGCTTCCAAAATTGAGGCTGAAGTGGATAAGCTTATCAAAGCTAACTTCGTCAGAGAAGTTCAATATCCCAAGTGTTTGGCTAATATTGTCCCTGTAAAGAAGAAGAACGGACAAATTAGGGTTTTCATCGATTTCAGAGATCTTAATCGGTATTGTCCTAAAGATGATTTCCCAGTTCCGATTACAGAACTCTTAATTAATGCGACGGCTGGCTATGAAGTACTTTCTTTCATGGATGGATATTCTGGATATAATCAAATCTGAATTTCCCCAGAAGATGAGGAATATACAGCCTTCAGAGCTCCTCAAGGTGTGTTTTGTTACCGGGTGATGCCCTTTGGTTTGAAGAATGCAGGTGCAACATATCAACGCGCCATGCATCGTATCTTCAAACCTCTTTTAGGAAAGTTTGTTGAATTCTATGTAGATGATTTGGTGGTTAAATCCAAACAACATTCTAATCACTTGGCTGATTTAAAAGTCATATTCCACAAGCTTCGACAACATAATTTGAAGATGAACCCCTTAAAATGTGCTTTTGGGGTAACCTCAGGAAAATTCCTCGGCTTTGTTGTACGCCATCGTGGTATTGAAGTCGATCCTGAGAAGACCAAATCAATCCTTGGTATGTCACCTCCTCAGAATTTGAAAGAATTAAGAGGACTTCAAGGACACTTAGCCTATATTCGGTGTTTCATCGCCAATTTGGCAGGCAAAAGTTTACCCTTTACCAAATTATTAAAGAAAGGAGTCACTTACCAGTGGACTGAAGAATGTCAAGAAGCATTTGATGTTCTCAAGAAATACCTCTTGAGTCCACCAGTACTCATGCCACCTGTTGAGGGTAGACCTCTTATCCTCTATGTGACAGCTTTAGAGCGATCATTGGGTGCCTTTCTCGCTCAAAAGAATGATGCTGGGAATGAAAATAGTCTCTACTATCTCAGTAGAACTATGCTTGAAGCAGAAACCCGGTATTCAAGTATTGAAAAGTGCTGCCTAGCATTAATCTTTGCAGTTCAGAAACTGAGACACTACCTGCAACATCACGAGGTCCAATTGGTATCTCGTAATAATCCGCTCAGATTCATCCTTAGTCGTCCAATGCTTACAGGACGTCTGGCAAGGTGGGCGGTTATTCTACAGCAGTTCGACATTCAATATGTGTCTCAAAATGCAATTAAGGGCCAAGCTCTGGCTGATTTCCTGGCTGAACATCCTTCAGTGGAAGACACGTATTCAGATATCGAACTCCCTGATGAGGAAGTTTTCTCTATTCAAGAGAGTCCTCAAACATGGGAAATGTATTTTGATGGTGCTTCTAGAAGTCCAACAGGGAAGAAAATGGAAAATCCTAAATTCAACAAAGTTGGTTTAGGAATTGTGCTCATTTCTCCAGATAAGGCAGTGTTACCTTATTCCTTTTTGTTGTGGGAAGGTGGTACCAATAATGAAGCTGAATACCAAGCTCTCATTGCATGCTTGGAGTTAGCACTTCAAGCACAAGTGAATCACTTAAAGGTGAAAGGTGATTCAGACCTGGTAATCAAACAAGTCAATGGGGATTATGACATCAGAAAAGAAGAATTAATCCCTTTGTATGATTACATCAGAGAGTTAATGTCGGAATTCCCTTCAGAACCGACATTTTCTTATGTCCCAAGATCACAAAATGCTCAAGCTGATGAACTGGCTAATATAGCCACAACTTTAGCAGATCCAAATCGGGACGAGACAACCATCTGTATTTCCCACCGTCATGCAATTTCACCTTATGTTCAAGTCAGAACAGAGGAAATTAATGAAATTAGTCCCATTCCTGAACCATATGGTCATACTACAGGATGGATGTCACCTATCAGGGAATACCTTCAAAATGGAACACTTCCACCTGATAGAGCCGAGAAAGAACAAATTCGGCGACGTGTGGTCAATTTTACTCTTTATGATAGCCCAAACCACCTCGAGAAAATTCTCTACAAACGTGGTTTTGATGGAGTTCTCTTCAGATGTATTGATGGTGAAGAGACAATGGCTGTCATAAAAGAAGTGCATGCAGGAGTCTGTGGTGCCCACCAGTCTTGACATAGACTATCTGATCAAATTCGAAGGCTTGGATACTTTTGACCTTCAATGATACAAGATTGTGTTAATTTCACAAAGAAGTGTCATTCATGCCAAGTATATGCCAACTTCATTCATAAACCTCCAGAGTTTCTTCATACAGCTAAATACTCATGGCCATTTTCCACATGGGGAATGGATGTGGTGGGACCTTACCCTTCAGCTACGGCCAAGCAGTTTAAGTACATTCTTACTGCTACTGATTTCTTTTCCAAATGGGCAGAGGCATACCTCTCAAAGAAGTTAGTTCTAAATGCATTGTTATCTTCATCAAGTCTAACATCATTACTAGATTTGGTGTCCCTCATACCATATTGACGGAAAACGGCACCAACTTCTGTTCTTCTGAGCTAAATAAATTGTATCAAGAATACAACATTAAGTCCAACCATTCATCTCGATATCATGCAGCGGCTAATGGCCAGATATAGGCCTTCAACAAGACTCTTTCAAATATACTGCAAAAGATGGTGGATAAAGATAAGAGGTCATGGCCTGATAAACTCTTTCATGCTTTATGGGCTTATCGGACTACCACTCGCAATGCAACGCGGTCAACTCCATATTCATTGGTATATGGAACAGAAGCAGTCTTTCCAATTGAAGTTCAATTGCCCTCACTCATAATAGCCATTTGTGATCAGTTATCTACAGATGAGCAATCCCAAAAGCGGTTGAATGAATTGGAACAGTTAGATGAGAAAAGATTGTGCACTTTGCACCACTTGGAAATCTATCAGAATCGAATAGCACGAGCTTTTAACAAAAAAGTTCGTCTTCGTTCATTCATTCAGGGAGAATTGGTATTGGTTCTCAGAGCACCAATGATACCAGGAAAGAAGCCTCCCAAGCTTGAACCAAAATGGGAAGGACCTTATTCAATACATAAGGTCTACTCCAATGGAGCGTATTCTCTAATCTCAATGGATGGAGAACACATCACGACTCCAACTAATGCCAGATTTCTGAAGAAGTATTTTGTATAAACACAAAATATTGTTCCCAGATCCAAAACAATCACATTGGTTCATATTTTGTCCGAAATGACATTAAACTATATTTTTTCCGAGATGAAATTAAACTATATTATGTCTGAGATGACATTAAATTATATTATGTCCTATCTACATGACATTAAACTGTAGAGAAGTTCCTATATTTTGTCCGAAATGACATTAAACTATATTGTGTCCTAGCAACATGACATTAGACTGTGTGGCACTTTCATCGTCCAGCATGACGATAAACTGTAAAAAGTCCCCAGAACTGATATCCTCATATTGGTTCACCTTGGTCCTAGCTACATGACTTTAAAATGTACAGCACCAGTTCTTCCTTGCTATATGACGTTAAACGATACAGCAATGGTCCAGTATGACTTTAAACTGCAACTTCGTCCCACACGACATTAAACTGTGAAAAAGTTCCCTAAAACCGTCCAGTAAGATGTTAAACTGTGACGTCCTAACTACATGACGCTAAACTGTATAAAAGTCCCTCACGTCCGAAAAGACGTTAAACTATATAATCATCAAAGGTCCAGCATGACATTAAACTGCACAATCCCCCTTTTGTCCAATATGACGTTAAACTGTATTGTCCCCATCGTCCTAACTACATGACGCTAAACTGTACAGAAAGCCCTTGATATGTCCTACATGACATTAAACTGTTATTTTGTCCCTGCTACATGACACTAAACTGTGCAGCACCAATAGTCCTAACTGCAAGACTTTAAACTGCATAGTCCCTTTTTTATGTCCTACATGACATTAAACTGTGCATCGTTAAGGTTGTTATTACCTCTTGTTTCTCACACCGAGTATGACTCACGTGAGCTTAGAGCGAACATCAACCATAACACTCCCTTTGGGCCACTAACCATGTGTAAGTCCCAAAAACTTTTTAATTAGATCGTTGTCCCCAAGAACAACTTGATCATTAATTCATTCTTTAATTGAACTACACGGACTTTGATCCTTGCCCTCCAGGCTGGGTATGTAGGCAACCTCCTAGGGTTCAAGCCCAAAAATAATCTCTTCACATCGGTTCACCACCATCTCATATGATGTTGATTCGTGAAACCTCCCCTAGAATCAATATTTTTTTTACATTGATTCACTTTCGTCCTTGTTATATGACGTTAAACTATGCAACACTTTTGTCCGGTACGATAATAAACTACAATATTCTTTGATTTCCTCATTTGAGAGAGAACTATTATTGACATTGATTTTTCAATCATGGTTTTCATTTTCAAAAGACTACATGAATACATGGTAATGCCTAAACTTTTTATCTTAGGTTAAAACCATCATTGCACTAAAGTCCCCTTTCACCCTTCACATGTACGAACCAAATTTGTACAAAGGGTAGTTCTAGAACTATGTGGACTTGATTCCCATCCTTAGGGGATACGTAGGAACATTCGAGTGTCCCTCGAATCCAGTCCCAAGTCTTTTGGGCCTAACCCCAAATTTCACTTTCAGTCCCTTGGCTGAAAAGTCCTCATGAAAACACACACTGTGTATTCATTATTATGGTCCGAATTCTATGACCCTAAACTAAGATCACTCATACTTTCGTCCTGCACGACGTTAAACTGCATTTCAAGAACTACGTATGGCTTGATTCTCATTCTTATGAGATACGTAGTGAAGTCCAAAATTTTAATTCAGGACCCAGCCACAACATGATTATGGTTTTCATTGACCTATGTATCTCTATATACATTGGACAATACCCATCTTTATGTGTTATAATCCTAACCTTAAATATTTTCAGATCTTCATAACCCTTTTTCATGACTTCTAGTCACAAAAATGTCAAACTTCTGAGAATTCTTTTGCCTGACTATGAAGCACGTGCCCATAGGTGGCCTTGCATAAACAGTCCACATAACAGACTTGTCAGCCAAAAGATGCTATTTATTTGACCATGCAGCCAATGCCCATAGGTGGCCCTGCATATTTCAACCCCCTAACGGGTTTTCTGTTAAATAATAGTAACTTCATTCTTGGGAAGAATGCCTCTTTTGTCCTTATTTGTCTTAAACGACAGTATGTAGGGATCCGCAAAAAAATAGCCATCCTTAACATATTTGTCCCATATCCTTTTTCATGATCTGAAAGTATTCAAGTCTATGGTTTATTCTTCTTCCCTACGTTTGGGTCAGACCTTCGTAGGAGTGATATTCATCTAGTTCTTCGATATTCTTGTTCGGAAATATATTCTCCATATTCAAGTACCTCTTTCCATACAACAAACTCTATACTTTAGAAAATTTGAATCTCCATAAACTTTCACTGGATTTTAGCACTAGGAAAGTAAATTTCTGGGAGTTCTTTTGCCTGACTATGCAGCACGTGCCCATAGGTGGCCTTGCATAAACAGTCCACATAACAGACTTGTCAGCCAAAAGATGCTATTTATTTGACCATGCAGCCAATGCCCATAGGTGGCCCTGCATATTTCAACCCCCTAACGGGTTTTGTTAAATAATAGTAACTTCATTCTTGGAAAATAATTCTTCTAATGCCTTTTAGCTCTTTTTCATATCATTCCTCAGATTCAAATATTCTTAAGCCATAGTTTACATTTTTTCCCTCATACTTGAGTATGGTAATATGTTTTCAGATAAATTGTCAAGGAATTGAATCCATTTTAATCCATTTTGGTCAAAGCTATTTCGACCTTAAACATTAGCCCCTTTATGTCCGGTGTGCATGAATTTAAACTGCCCACACAAAAGACAAAGGAACTCTGAATAAAAGTCAAGTTCCAGCTCACTAAATATACATTTTTTGTATTATTTAGGTAATATTGAGCAATTAAAAGGTTCAAAGTTTGTAGGATTATTTGTAATAATCCTATTAAAAATCAAACTATACTTACTAGGCCCATTGGCTTAAGTAAATTTGAAGCAGGTAATGAAAGAATGCAGGTACAAATGATTGAAGATGAAAGTGTTTTTCATTGATACACAGGAGATAGAAAGACATCCACAGACTGGAGTCTCTTCTCTTTTTCAAGAATTACAGAAGATTGTCAACATAAGTCTTCATTTGATGTATAACATCCTGATCCTTATCAGCAGTTACTTGAAGCTCGTGCACTTGACCAGCTTCACTCTTTTCAGCTTGCTAAAGTGTCTTCTTAGCATCTACGATGGCTTTCATGCCATTCATATGAGTTTCATCCAATGATTTATTAAGCTGATCAAGTTCCCCAGTAACAGCATCTAACTGTTGCTGGAGTTACACCTGCTGGACGACCTTTTCTTTGATTTTTTGCTTCAGATCCTTCATCTTGGCAGCATAATCAGCTTCAGCTTGGGATATCGCAGCCTCAAATTCACCTATGTTGACTGAAAATTTCACTCTGGTCAAATCTTCGCGACTTGTCTGCACTTGCTCCCTCCTGAAAATGATCTGTTTCACCGCAGCATGGATCTTTTCATATCCAAAACCACCAAGTCCCAGTATAACAAATTGGGATGACAATCGAGAAATTTTTTATGGTAGCTCTTCTAAAGGCACCCCAGATATGATGTTCCATATGTTGTTCCATGCCTTACGTCGTGAAAAGCTGAATGCTTTAAGAATCTCTGGATCTGATTCAATATCATCGTCAGAAGGGGGTATGTAATTTGGAATTAGCGTGCTTAAGGAAGTGCCTTGTCCTGCTCTTTCCCCCCTGACTTGTGCTTCTTCACTTTCAATTCCCGTTGGGGCAGAGGCTGAGGCCTCATCTACGGATCTAGTCATTGAAGTTTATGGTCCTGCATGATTAATTGAAAGGTTTAGTCAGCTTCAAAGGATAACAAAAGAATAGATTGTCTTGCGAATAAAGTACAATCACAAATATTGTTATCCCTTACCCAAGGGTGGTTCAGCAACCTGAGAAGACTTCTCCCCATCTTTCCCGGTTTCAACAGGATTTTCAAGATGGGTATCAGGAGAGTTTATTGGATTTAGCTCTACTTGAGCTAATGTTTCTGTAATGATAGGGTTGACATCAGTGTCCACACCCTCTTCGGGCATTGGCAGTTCAGCGACTTCTACGGAAGAAACTGCATATTATTTTCCATCATGGTTAGAAGTATATTTTTTTAAAAAAAATTGGGCGAAGGGTAGCACTCACACCCAAGGTCTTCTAAATCATATGACAACTTAGCATGATCATAAAATTCTTCAAAAGTCATTCCTTGATTCATCATTTCATCCAATGATACTTCAGAATCTTGATTAGTCTCACCAGTGGGAGCATTTGCTACATCTTCTTGCCGACTTATGTCCTGCAACCCCTGACCTTGGACAGCATCTTCAGTAGTAGGAGGGATACTGGGAATGGATGGTAGCTCTTCTCCAGGTGCAACCAAGTCATCCTGGGTCTGTGATTGTTCTACAGCACCCTCCACGACCTTTGAAGTAGGGTCAGTCCCTTCCCTCAAGGGGGAAATTGAAGAAGCCCCTGCAATCCTCAGAAATATGAGTAACCATATGATTATGGGTATAAACTCATGATTGTTTGAAGGACTTACCACTGCTAATGAAACGTTTAGCTATGGATTTCCTCCTTCGTTGCCTTGGATTCTTTTGTTTTTTCAGAGTATCAATAGTCTCCCTTATTGGCACTTGGATTGGCGAATGGAAGGCTATGTCCAGTGCCTCATTCATGGCCTGCTGGCCTGGAGATATCTCGCCTTGTTCGCGAGGAGAATCAGTAGCAGCCCCGATAGCAGTACCACTAGGGCTATATTGTGGTGAAGGAACCCCAGTTCCTTTCTTTGCAAGCTGCAAGATTATGAAAATAACTTCCTTAAGTAACGAAGCTTCAACTGAAATCAAGTTGCAAAGAAAATAAGGAAAGAAAACTTACATCTTCAGGAGCCACGTACTCCTGCCATTCCTCATCTCCAGAACCACCAGCCCCCTCAGTGGCGCCACGATCAATCATTTCCTTCACCCGCTTGGTGATAGGAACCGAGTCATCAGTGGCATATATGAGCATTTTCAGATCTCTGATGTAAGCTCGCACTTCATTGGGGTTATCTCCGTATTGAAGATTTTTAGAAGCTAGAAGATATCCTATTCCAGGAAGTTGTAGGCCCTCACACAAATCCAGCCAGGCGGTCTCAGTATCACAGTATAAGCTCTGCCATAGTTGAACAGCCTCTGGTCTTAGATATAAAGGCTGTGAGGAAGGTCCTACAATTTTTGATTTTAATTTCTTCCCAACTCTTGCAACTACAGATAGAGAATAAGAATGTAAGACTTATTACTTTATAAAGTAGTAGTGATTGAAATTACTACAATGAAATAACTCACCAGGAGTTGATGGAGTGGGTCTTTTAATCCTGGCTGGAGGATTATATCGGGCACGAAACCGCTTTGCTGCCGGTTGTGCCTCATCATCCCCATCGTGATAATCCGATGAATCAGTTCTAGAAGAGGAGTCTGTTGAATCTATTTCAGGTGGATAAGCGTCACCTTCATGAGGAAGGGTTTCTTTCTCTACAGTCCTCTTCCTCTTTCCCACTTGATATATCGGGTGATTCAATATCCCTTTGGGGTATGATGCTATCCAGTGTTCGGCATAAAATGTAGTCCGATTATGTGCCGCTTTTTCAACTGGTAGATCAAATACTGCCCCAGTCTTCTCTCTTGATGTCAGCAACCATAGTTGTCGAGCAACCATCGGATGTTGCTCTAACCTGACATGTACTGGAGGGGATACAACAATCTGTTGCAAACATTTGAATTGGAGTGCAAATCTATATGGAGCATAGGCCTCACATATGATTTCTCCATCAATCCTGGCTACTAACACGCCATCCCTGCAAGCTAGCATGTATGCCCTCAAATCCAAATGGGTTGTCCCATCATCAATAAACCGCCCGGATGGCGGACTTCCATAAGGAAAGAAGTTGAATTCCTTAAACATGCTTAGTCTTACTTTCATGTCATAACCATTAACATCTAATGGAGCAATTCCAGAGAATGCTTGCACTGACGGTCTGAAAGAGCTTCCAGGAATTTGTAATCCATTATGTACGTTGTAAGTCCTGAAGTGAGTGGCAATCCATCACCACAAAACCTGGAATGATCCCACTATTCTTAAAGGAGATTTACCCTGGAAGACGTGAAGTAAAATCCTGTGAATCTTTGCTAAAATGGGGGTAGCTAACCCAACCATTTTTCCCTCAGCCAACTTTGCCGCAATGACGAAGGTCCCTGGCCTAACGCCTCCCTTCGAATCCCTGACCGGCAAGAGATAAACACTGAGCCACATTGCCAAGAAACCCGCCAGATGAGTTTTCTTTGGAATTCTTTTATTCACTTCATATCCCCACTTTTCAAACTCTCCTGCTTCTAGAGTTGGCCAGAATGTGCCAGGAGCTCCTCTCTTCTCAGGTTTTGGACAAGTGGTAGGACGTCTGGGCCTGGTATCCTTGGATTTCTTTTTCTTGGATCCTTTTTCTTTTGGATTCATCCCTTTCTTCTCAGTAAGAAACACATTCATCCATTCTTCCGGATGAATATCTTTTCTAAAATGAGTTAATGAGGTCTCTGAACTCTTGAGCCTGTGAAAGATTTTAAATAATTCTCGAGCCAAAGCAGGAGTCTTCTCTGAATCATTCCAAGTCACCTTGGGAGGAATGAATTCATCATACATATCGCCCAAGATTGGAGCTCCTGAAATCTTGTGGACATCCCACAAACTGATACCTACTTCTCCATGAGTCAAATGGAAAGAATTAGTCGCTGGGCTCCAGTGGCTGAGTATATCTGGCACGAAGTTATCATGTCTGTAAACATATGTTTGCCCAACCCAAACGGCCTCATATATTGCAGCTCTCTTCAGATCCTCAATAAACTCTGCGCAAGTTTGTCACACCCAGTATGCCCACATCCAAGTTGTCTTCACACCTCCCCCAGGACGGAAATCCCAACTTTTCTTCCAGCCTTTGGATTGATCCATCTGAGCATTTCGGAAGATTGAAGGATGACAATGTGGTTGAAGCTCAGGTGTATGATCTTTCAGATCTAGTGTGCAAGGGCTATGATGCATCACATAAGCCTTCTCCACTGTTCCAGCAGTTAGAAATGATCCTCCACCTGAGATATTTGCTGAAGAAAAATTGGTATAATTCTGAAACCACGAAAATGGAAGATATTTCTTTACTTCTGGAATAATGACTTCTTGTAGATGACCATAGCCATACAAAGGTAGATAAGTGCAGTGAGGAAAGTTGCGATGATATTTCTTCAGATACTTAGCCAAATCTGGAAGAGTACTATCTTTGAAAATATAGTAATCAGGGCCAATGATATCCATCATATCATCTATCCTCTTGCTAGCCAGTTCATCAATTAATCCAGGTCTAAGAGACATTGAATCTGCACAAGAGTTGAATAAATTAAACTCTTAAATGGGTTTTTTTTCATAAAATTTGTGAAAGAATTTGAAAAAAATGGCTAAGGCATTAAGGCGCGCAAGTATGGAGATGTCGCGCAAGTGATACAAGTGACGCGCAAGTTTTTGTCGCGCAATTATTACCGCGCAAGACCTATTACCTTGAGAGTAGCGCGGCAGTGATGAAACAGTGGAAAAAAAGACTTGCGCGGCAAGAGCTCGAGAAATTCGGGATCAGATGTTATCCCCGGCCAAAAGCGGTGTATTTATAGGCCAGGAAGCCTATCTGCGCGTCGCACCCAGAGCGCTTAAGGCCTGCGCGACGCAAACTTGCGCGCCGCACCTAGAGCGCTTAAGGCCTGCGTGACTCCCTTTTCCTTTAGAGGGATTCGATTTCCTCAGAGTCAAATCCTCATTTTTCTCCGGATCCAACTCTGAGGGGGGACTTTTGTTGACGCTCCTTTCGTCACAGAATCTAAAGATCGGAAAAGGGAATATCTGAGCTCAAAATGATTCAACCTTTGAAGAAAACATCAAAAATCGACAAAGGCATGAACAAATGATCGACAGCAACTTCACCGCGCAAGTTTTATCACTGTCGCGCAAGTACACTTGCGCGACACCCTTGGTCGCGCAGGTGACTTGCGCGACCTAAGTGATAACCGCCTGGTAACCGCCCGGGGTCTTCTTTTGCCTATAAATAGACCCTGTGGGCCCCCCATTCATAGGATCTTTTTCCAGAAACTCGGATTGAAGCTCCCGACGCCCAAGTCTCTTCTCAAAGCTTCCGAAACACTTCTAAGGTAATTTCTTACCTAGAATGGAAGATCTAAAGAGAAGAAGGAAGGCCTAAGTGTTGAAACTTATCAAACACTTGCGCGCCGACTTATTTCCTTCAATATAACTTGCGCGTCCCTTTTCTGGAAGAACCTCAAGAAAATTCTAAAGGGTTTAAAAAAGAGTCACTCAAGTATTTCAATGCTGGTTGAAAATCGTGCAAGGTATACCTGCGCGACCATACTTGCGCGCCCACGGAAGACTTGCGCGCCTTGCAAGACTTGCGCGCCCCTATC
This sequence comes from Viscum album, assembly GCA_963277665.1. Classification (NCBI taxonomy): domain Eukaryota; kingdom Viridiplantae; phylum Streptophyta; class Magnoliopsida; order Santalales; family Viscaceae; genus Viscum; species Viscum album. The sequence goes on from OY728163.1 coordinate 350,724,959, forward strand.
TTTTTGGGTGCCCATCTTGCCCATTTTTACCCCTCTTAAGCCATCACACCTTTCCTTTTCAAGATTCATTCTTCAAGACACTCTTCAAAGCCATTTATGGCATGATTTCTTGATTTGACTTCCTTATCTGAAAGGAATTCTGTGGAATATCTCTCAAAGTCTAGTGATTTAAATATCCTTATGTCACTAAATATGGAGAGTTCATTCATTCAACCTCATCCTTTAAGATGAGAGAATCATAACCTGGGTCTCCTTTTCAGGAATAATCCCCAGTTATAAATCCTTTAATCTGGGCATCTTCCTCAGGAGTAAGCCCCAAATTCTTAAAGTCATAATCTTGGGCATCCTCCTCAGGAGTAAGCCCCAAACCATAATTCCTTAACTTGGGAATCCTCCTCAGGAGTAAGACCCAATCAAGTCCTCTAATTTTGGGCATCCTCCTCAGGAGTAAGCCCCAAACCTTAATCCCTAACCTGGGTCACCTTTTCCAGAATAAGACTCAGTCATAATCTTGGGCATCCTCTTCAGGAATAAACCCCAAACCCCTTAATTTCTCTTAACCAGTCCTAAATTATGTTTGATATGGGGTTCCTTCTCAGGAGTAAAACCCAAATATCAGTCCCCTCCTAACTTGGGAATCCTCCTTAGGAGTAAGCCTCAAGATTAGAGTATTCAAATCTCCATAAAGCACATATAACTTTATGGACCCTGTTCATGGATTTTCTCCCTAAAAGTAAATCCTAAACCTTCATTTATCTGGGCAGTCATACATACATAAGCCCCAAACAATTTCTTATGATTGCATCTTTCATGGCACAATTGTCTAATTTTTACCAATACCTCTTGTTTCTCACACCGAGCATGACTCACGTGAGCTTAGAGTGTAAAAGTAATTATGACATTCTTCTTTGATCCATCAATCATAAACACCATACTCCATTACTCGAACTACGTGGTTTCTGATTCCTTTTCCAAAACAAAGGATACGTAGGTAGCCCATTTATGGGTTCGATCCCAACTTTGAAATAATCCTTGTCCTTCTGAATGACGATAAACTTCAAGTGCCCCACTGAGTGGCTTTAAAACCAGCCGGGTCATCATAATGACCAAGAGACTTTTATATAAATGTTTTGAAGGATACCATTGACCAGGAATCTCTAAACAGATATAGATGATTCTCTATTGATGAAGAACCTCGAATACATATAAAAGATTCTCTAAATTTCTTTCATATTTAATCATTGATTGTTAAAACTAAAGGAAAGCACATTTTATACTTGGTAATGTAATAAGGATTCACAAACATAACTTAAATCTATAAAGAGAGTCCCGGAGTAGACAATAATTCCCCTCAAAAAGGTGTGATGAGTCCGACCTCCCATCCTCTCGACCAATGCAAATTCCTAAGCCTCATCATTCCACAAGCTAATGAGCGCCTACCTTTGGAAAGTAGGTCCAAACGGATGTGGAATCATTGGATGTTTCCGGTTCTACGAACAAACCCGTTAGAAACCGATCGGAACGTTTGAATCTCCCGTCCAGGAGGTCATCCCCGGATTCCGTGTGAAACAGTCAGCCTTCAGAAGCTGAAAGGGAGGTTGACGTCAGCACCAATACTAGTCTTTTCAGAGTCGAGCAAGAGTTATACCATTTATTATGATGCTTTAGGAATCTAGGAGTTGTGCTTATGCAGGGAGATGGAGTCGTTGCGTATGAGTCTCGATAGTTGAGGCCACATGAGAGGAACTACCCGACGCACAATCTAGAGTTGGCAGTCGTTGGTCATGCCTTATGCTATTGGAGACATTATCTTTTGGGAGAGCACTTTTTGGTGTTTACCGACCACAAAAGTCTTAAGTAGATCTTCACTCAGCGTGATCTGAATCTAAGACAGCATAGGTGGGTCGAGTATCTTTAGTCCTTCAACCTTGAGCTTGCCTATACACCTGAAAGGGGAAACGTAGTGGCTGACGCGTTGAGTAGAAGAACTTAGATACAGGTAGTTCAGAAGGCCAGAAGTGAGTGGCAGCTTATGGCTCTGTTCTCTGAGATGCATCTGGAGGTGCACGACAGACAGGGGAAGACTTTTCTATCTTGTGTAGTTGTTACCTCTACACTTATTGATCGGGTACGGATGAGGAAGCTATCAGACTGAGAAGGCCTAGTCATGTGGGAGTGTGTGTCAGGAGAGGACCCTCTTCCTAGATGGACAGTGGGAGAGGATGAGATCTTTCATTTCCAGGGATGTGTATGGGTGCCAGCAGATATACACAAGGAGCTGATGTGGGATTTTCATTCCTCAGTTTAGGCAGTTCATCCTGGAATCACTGAGATGTATCATGATCTACACTACCAGTATTGGTGGCCAGGTATGAAGAGATATGTTGCTAGTTTTACCCTGAGGTGTTCCACTTGTCAGTAGGTGAAAGTGGAGTATCAGCAACCAGAAGGTCTTTTTTAGTAGTTACCCATTCTTGAGTGAAAGTGGAACGATGTCGTGATGGACTTCGTGAATGTTTTACCGAGGTTACCTCGAGGAAATGATATTGTTTGGGTTTTCATTGATAGGCTTACAAAGGTTTCTCACTTCTTGTCGATCAAGGAGACCTTCAGTGTTGATGAGATGGGACGGTTTCACATCCGAGAGATTGTACGTCTACATGGATTTCCACACTCCATTGTTTCTGACAGGGATGCACATTTTACTTATCGGTTCTGGAAAGGGCTTCAGAAGGCTTTGGGTACATAGGTACTTTTGAGTGTAGCATACCATCCCCAGATAGATGGCCAGTCTGAGCGTATGATTCAAGTGCTTGAGGATATGCTCCGAGCATGCATTTTGGACTTTGGAGGTTCTTGGGAGAGGCATATACCTCTTGTGGAGTTTTCCTACTACAACAATTTTCAGGCGACTATTCAGATGGAACCTTACGAGACTTTGTACGGTAGGCCATGTCGATCACCTTTATGCTGGCTAGAGGTAGGAGAGGCGACTTTGCTGGGACCTCGTCTTGTTTAGTAGACCTCAGAGCAGATAGAGTTGATTCAGAAGAGGATGGCTACGGCACAGTCTTGATAGAAGTCTTATGCTGATCAGCAGAGATGACATCTGGAGTTCGAGGTCGGGGATCAGGTTTTCCTACGTGTCGCACTGAGGTTGGAACACAATAGGATTAGGAGATAGGGTAATCTTTCATCCAAGTACGTCGGGTCGTTTGAGGTGTTGGAGGGAGTTGGTCCGGTTGCCTATCGGTTGTAGTTACCTCGGAGGTACCAGGCTATGCATGAATTCTTCCACATTTCTCAGATCATACGTTACTTTTCAGACCCGTCTCATGTCTTTCAACCTGAGGAGGTTGAGCTCGAAGCGGATGCATCATTTGAGGAGCATCCTATCTAGATTTTCGATCACAGTATGAAGGTTCTCTGTGGTCGGTCCGTTCCTCTAGTATGGGTGCTATGGTAGCACAGGCGAGTATAGGACGAGACTTGGGAGAGGGAGGCTGATGTACGGTTGTAGTGGACGGAGCTATTCGGGGTTTCTTCTTCTATGCCTCTCTAGGGAAATTTGGGAAAAAATTTCTTTAATGGGGGAAGTTTGTAAGAACCCAAACCTTCTTTTCAGGTATGTTCTTCCTTTTTTAGAGTTTTTTAGAAAAGAGGAGTTTCTGGAAATTTTTGAAGTACACGCCATGTACTTTATAAGTACACACCGTGTACTTTTATGTCGCTCGAGGCCGTGTGATGGTCATGTCATGACCATGCACATGGCCATGTTGGGGTGATGTGGAGGCTGCCTAAAGCGGAGTACGGAAAAGGCGAGTACACACTGTGTACTTCAAAAGTACACACCGTGTACTTTGTTTTTTTCATTAAACGCACCAGGGTCACGTCTTAACCTCATAAATGCCTTCTTCTCCAGCTTCTTCAACCGAGAGCATCTTGTACGGTCACGAATCTCCTTCGATCCCCCAAGCCTCCATCTATTCTCTGAATCGACCGCCTTCGATTGCGTTGGAACCACAACAGTAATCTCTTCCTTCTTCTAGAGCATCATTTTCCAATTCCTCCTCTTTTTCAAGTTATCTTGGGTTGAACGTTCTATGTGTTTTCATATATCTATGATGTTCTAAGGAGATTCAAGCCTCGTGGTTCAATTATATTGATCTCCTAGCAACAAGGTAGGTGTTTTGTGCCTTTCTGTTCAAAGTCTTTGAGTATAATGTGCAATTTCCACCAATACCCTCGAACGGGGTATTGCGTGGTTACTATTTTTCCCCTGTTATTTTTCCTGCCTTGATTGTATGCTTGTGTAGAGGTAATTTGGTTATGTATGAGGATAATTTCTATTCTTGGATGTTTTTCCCATGCCTTGTTTTGTTTACGACCTTTTGGTATTGTTCTGTCTTTGTCCGTTATACCTGTTTTCCATGCCTTGTAACCATAGGATGGAGTATTGTTCCTTGACATGCTTTTTATGATATATACTGGTTATCCAAGTAGCTCTGTAGGTTTACTTTGTCCATATATCATTATTATGAAATGACTTTCATGGGGCCATGAGAACCTGGTGCTATAGACAATAAGGGGATAGACCGAGTGAGCTTTCTCATAGAGTCTTGGACATTATAAACTATAGGGGATAGACCGAGTGAGATTCCCAGAGAGTCAAAGATATTATAGACCATAAGAGGATAGACCGAGTGATCTTCCTAAAAGATTATTGAGATTTATAGACTATACGGGGGTAGACTGAGTGATCTTCCTTGGAGAGTCTTTGTTTTGTTGAATTTTCTTAAATCATTCCAGGCTATAGGAGGAATTGACCGAGTGAGCTTCCTCAGAGAGTCTGTGATAGACCTGAGGATATAAGAGGAATTGACCGAGTGAGCTTCCTCAGAGAGTCTCTAGACCTTGGGGCTATAAGGGTAATAGACCGTGTGATCTTCCTCAGAGAGTCCCTGACTACCTTAGACTATAAGGGGAATTGACTGAGCATGCTTCCTCAGAGAGTCTTATAATTATTGTATGACCAAACCAGAGGGGTTAGGATGAGTTTACTGCTCAAAGGGTTTTTGGTAATTCTTGGATAGGACCAGAGGGGATGGTTGTGAGTACTTCCCAGAGGGATTCTTGTTTGTAGTTAGCTGTTTTCTTCACTGCTTCTTGTTGATATATGGATTGTTTACTATTGTGTATCATCCTATTTACTGGTTATTGTTTACTGCTTACTATACTATTACCTGCCATATGCTCACTGACTGTTAGACATAGATCTTAGGGTGGTTTCCTACTAGGATTTAGTCTCACACCCTGTTTGGGTCATGCTTTTGGGCCCAAACAGATTATATTTTTGCAGGTATAGACAAGGGCAAGAGACCTTAAACTTCAGGTACTTGATTGCATTGGATCAGGAGAGCATGGGACCAAGATGAGGCTTGCGATGCTGAGGAGTTGCTTATCTATTTTTTTTTTGTTCTTTGGTTTAATAATGTATTCATCATTGTGACTAGTTTGGATGTTTTTCTAGACATATGTATCATGAATCATTTCATATATATGTGTGTTCTCCAGTTTTTTATGGTCTTAGCCTTCCATTGTGTATTGTTGTTGGATATTTAATACTTCCTCTATTGTATGTGTTGATTACTTCCACTGTGTACTCTGCCAATGAGGGCATAGTTTCCCCACTAACACACCGAAGGCCCTTGCTGTCAGTTGGCAGCCTCTGGCATTCGGGGAAATGCACTTGAGGTCATGTGACCAAACAGGTACGGGGTACCTTTGGGTGGCTTCCGGAATCGGGATGTTAAAAATGTGAATTGAAGAGGTGAGGGAGGAGGTACCCTTTTATAATTGAGGTGAGGGGCACTTTTGGGATCTCTGAAAATATTAATTTATAACAAAATAAAACCACATAAAAAACATAACAAATGTCCCAATTTAAAAGATTTGATGATATAGGGTTGTAATATAATCAACCAATAAATTTTAGGCAAGTTTTTATTTCAATTTAAACATTATCATTTTAATAACACTTAGTTGTTCTATTTAATTTTAATTAATATAAAAAATATTTCAATATTAAAAGGGTATAATATTTACTTATTTGATGTTAATCAGAACATAAATAAATAATTTAGAACATTATATACTATATAATAATTATTATATATTTTTAAAAATGTTTCATGATTTTTAAATAATTTAATAAAATAATATTTTGATAAATAATCAATAGTATCAATTTTGACATTATTCAATACATTCATTTTTAAAAATATTAAGATAACAGGTTAACTTTGAAAAAAATATTTTATTATATTCCCAAGAATACAAGTTAATAAATAAAATTCATTATAATTATTAATTATCTCAAATTATATTTATTTTAAAATTTTTAATAACATTTATTTGTTATCTCTGTTAATAAAATAATTACTACATCAATTTTGTATAATTATTTAATATACTTATTTGTTGAATAAAAATTAAAAATAAAATTCTATAATGTATATAAACATACTATATTTTATAATAATATATTTAGTCAAATTTATCTTCTGAAAAATCCAACATTTAAAATGTTATGCTTATTAAATTATGAATGTGAAAACTTTAACATCACTTTAAATAAAATAATATAAGTGTCACAATATCTTCTATAAGGCTCCAAATGGTCACTAACTCGACCCTTGTATGGTTATGGTCGATATATACTCAAAAAATAATATTTTTTTCAAGTTTTTGGTTCTTTTTATGGTTATTAGTATTTTAATAAAAAATGTTTTATTGATTTATCTTCAATTAATTAATTTTTACATCATCAAAGTATATGTCTTTAAAGTAATTATTTATTTACTAAAAATTAAAAATAAATTACCATGATAAAGAAAAAATATATATTTCAAATGATTATTTATAATCTAATTTATATTCTGTATATCCTTATATAAAAAATTATTTAGTTATTAAAATTTGAGTGAGACATATTTTACTTTTCTTTAAATAAAATAAATTACATGTCATAATATCATTCAATTGATTTTCAAAGGACACCATTTTGATACAAGGATTATTTAAGTCTAACCACACTCATCCAATGATATTAATACAAGTGTTGGGGTAATTTTATAATAGTATTATTACCCTTAATTACCTGATTTACCCATTTACCGTATTAATAAAAATTACTAAATTTACTATTCCTTATGCCCAAAAATAAAACAAAGATATTTAAATAATTTGGATCTACTTATTAAAAAGATGAAATCCATTTTTCAAAATTAGAAACATAGAAGTTGCAGTAATTAATTTAAAATTAATCCCATTGTTGGAAAGAGAGAACGAGTTTTAAAAGTTAAAACATTGCAAAAGATTTAAATGTTTTTACATCTAAATTCAATGTAAAATTAATGCTAATGACATAAAATATATTGAATGATAAAAATATATTCTATTTATTCTTTAAAACCATTCAATGTTATAATTTAACCATATAAATTTTTTCGATGAAAAAAGTTGTTTTCAATTAAAATTTAGTGTATTTTTATTATTCATCAAAATTTGGAAGTTATCAAAAAAATATTAAAAATTCATCCAAAGTAAATTTTTATATCCCGATTACAAAGAAAAATTGTTTGTCTTCATATAAAAATTATTAATGTGTCAAAATCATAATTTAAAAATGGTTCTCCATTAAAAGGTGGTAAAATTTCCCTTTTAAAAATATAGGTTTTTATACATAAAATAGAGCTTATTCATACCCTATGAAAAAAATATATATTAGATGAATATAAAAAAAATATTTTATTAAGTATATAAAATAAATATTTCATTAATTTCACCTATTAATAGTAATTCACAAAAATAAAAATATATAATTGATTTATATTTTTCATAAATAATTAGTAGCGAAAGACTTCACCATATATTTTTATAAGTGAGTTATATTTATTCTTAATAACCTAATAGCTAGGTTAAAAAGTTAATTTCATTAGAAGGGCATATTGTGGTTTGTTTAAACTCACGATTTCATACAATGAAAGATATTTAAGAATTAAGATTATTTAGAGAAAATATTTCATAAAAACACCCATGTGTTATAGGTACCGATGAAGTTGTGGGTGGAGGTTCTGAGAGAGTTTCATAAATCTCCTTTGGCCTTACATCCAGGTGTGGAAAAGATGTACCAAGACCTCCAAAATCGGTTTTGGTGGTCAGGGATAAAGAAAGGAGTTGTGAAGTTCATCTCTCGATGCCTTACTTATCAGTGAGTGAAGACTGAGCACCAAGTTCCAGTGGATTTGGATCAACCCCTTAACGTGACATAATAGAAGTGGTATGGGGTATATATGGACTTTGGTATGGTATTACCATGTACATCTAGTGGAAATGACTCCATTTGGGTGATCGTAGATTGACTCACCCAAGTCAGCTCATTTCCTTGCTATACGAGAACAGATTTCAGTAGAGAGCTTGGGACGCATCTATGTTCAAGAGATAGTTCGACTCCATGGTGTTCCATTGATGATAGTTATTGATCATGATGATTTCTTTACATACCAGTAGTGTAAGGGATTATAGGATGCATTTGGGACCTAGTTACGCTTGAGAACAGCATCTCACCCCCAAACTGATGGCCATACTTAGTAGACCATACATGTTCTGGAGGACATGTTGCATGCTTTCATGTTGGAATTTGGTCATAGGTGGGATTATCACCTACCACTAGTGGATTTTACATACAAAAAACATTTACCATTCCACCCCTAGTATGGAACCATTATAGGATTTTTACAGGCGACCTTGCAGGTCCCCACTTTGCCAGACTGACCTAGGAGAGTCAGCACTCATGGTCCTGGAGTTGGTGTGAGCTATAATAGAGAAGGTTCATATCATCCAGAAGTAGATGAAGACTATACATATCTATCATAAGTCTTATGTTGACAGGCGATGGAGTCCTTCAGATTTTGAGGAAGGAGACCATGTATTCCTACATGTCTCACCTTGATGTAGATTATGGAGATTTGGATGAGGTGTCAAGCTATCTCTGAGGTTCATTGACCCTTTCTAAAAACTATGTAGAGTTGGAGATGTGGAGTACCACTTAGATCTACCCTTTTAGTTAGACCAGGTACATGACATCTTCCATGTGTCGCATCTGAGGAGGTGCATGCATGACTCATTGCACATTATCGACTGGAACGAGTTGGACATCGAGGATGGAGCTACCTTTGTTGAGTACCTAGTGCAGATCAAGGATCAGAAGGATATGATCCTTTATGGTTGATCAATTCCTTTAGTTCATATCCAGTGGTAGCATGAGAATTTCAAGGAGATCATATGAGATCGGGAGGCCCAAATTTGTGCTTAGTACCCACATATTTTTGAGTAGCCCTTTTTTTGCCTTTTTGGGGACATAAAGCCCCAAGGTAGGGAGAATGTAATGTATCAGATTTTCCATATATTATTTTTAAATATTATATAGATTATGTTTTAGACCATTCTCTGAGACGGTGTGAGATTCCAAGGCACGGTGTGTCCAAAATAAATGTTTGAAATATATTAAATAGTATACATGTGCAATTTTACTAAAAAAGTGGAATAACTTCTAAATAGGTTCCTAGATTAGAAATATGAGGGTACCATTAATTTCAGAATGTGAGGTTTACCCTAGGTGTTCCTTAATATTATTCAGTGTGGGTCTTTTGTGAAAAAGTCATCATGGGCGCAAAAATGAATAAAATGATTGAAAAATTATTTTATTTCATTTGGTTGATGTAACATCTATTTAGTCTTTAAATAGACTATTATGTAATAATTTCATGGTTAGCCACATAACCCTATAACCTTTGGAGGATTGTTATAGAGAACCTTGGAAAATCCTCTCAGGTAAATAATGACAGGTCAAAGATCGACAAACCTTGTATTCGACAGATCTTACCAATGGTGATGACGACGGATCATTCTTCATCAATGATCAAACTGAATTAAGGTAGGGTGTGTGTTTTGATTTTTTTATTCCCCATTCTTTATTTATATGATGAACATGAATCAATCAACAAATGGATTGGTTCACGGATCGTTCATATTACGGGATGGGATTATTTTATGGGGTTTTGTTGGGAGAATTATCTTTATGATTACTAATTTATTCAATTTTTGTTATAATGGAAACTAACTATGATCGATACAAATATCGATCGAGGTCGATTCCTCTTGATTGATCTATGATTTTCTTTCCCCCTGTTCATCATTATCCATGGGTGTTCTTTGTTTGGACCACGGCTCCAAAAATCCTGATCAATTGATCATTACATATTTCATTCTTAGTGAAACAATCCAAAATCATAGATCTAGGATTGGAACAGTACGATGGTGGTGCGATGATGGAATCGGTGACGATTAGAATGATGGTGGATTCCTGATTTCTCATTCTTCATCATTCTTTAGCACACAATGAAGAAAGAAGAACGATATCATTTTCCAAGTAGATCAAAGGCCTGAAACTCATTGGTTTGATGTTGGCATGAATCATCAAGGCTTGATCTACATATTTTTAGCAAGGATTTGGTCGGATCAGAGGCTGAAGGATTAGCCAAGGTGTGTGGAGGAATAACTAAGATTCTAGAAAATCTCACAGAACACAATGTGTAAACCGGATCTAAATCCATGTGGGGCCTCCTTGGTGGTGTCTAGGGTTTCAGAGGAAGTAAAAAATCACATGATGTGTGGACCCTAGTCACATGGCATGTAGTCCCTCCCAGATGAACTCGACATGTAGCTCAGAGTACATGAACATGGGTTGCACGAGTACACAGGTTGATCTTTGTACTAGCACATGGGGTGGATAACACAGGCTACATACACAATGTGTACTCCTCTACATGGACATGGTTTGAATGAAATAGTCCATTTACACAGGAATGACCTGGGGTCAAGGGACATGGTGTGTAACCCATACTACACGCCATGTACTGATTTTTATATCGATTAGAGCTCATGTACTCTGTATATTGGACAAGTTTCATTACGGTTCATTCCCCTCATCATTTACCTGAAGGTTGGTCTGGATCATTTCCTACCCCTAGGACTATAATCCCTTTAGCAAGACTTCCTAGATAGGGTTGTTGGAATCCCCTTGAGAGGCCCAGAGTGGGACCCTCTATTCATTTATGTTCCCTAGGTAGAGTTCTTAGTATCGAAGTGACCAACACTACCCAAGCGTCAATCCTCCACTTAGCAAGGTTAATCCATATTGAGTTGTTGGTATCACCCCATGGCCCTGATAGTGATCATCATCTATGTATCATATTATTTTCAAACTATAAACATGTATTTCCTTTTGGTGAGACCCGACAAGAAGTACCTCTCGGAAAGACGTCATCAGTTCTATCAGACTCAGAATTGCATTCTCCTAAATGACTACTTAGTGGAATCTTTGATATGTAATCCTAAGGATGAGTATACTATGGTTTTAAATTACCTCTAGACTATGTATCTTTGTTTATTATATTTGAATATTCTTGTTATATGTGTTGTAGACATGTACATATGTAGAGCTGATTGTACTTTCCTTTGTTTTGTGCTTTGTGGTTTTGGGATGTCCTGATGGGTATTGTTATACTCACCCCTACATAGTATTTTACCACACAAGTCATGTCTTGTGAAGAAGATCGAGCTTTTGACAGAATCCTAGGTAGACCAGGACTAGACGGTGCTTAGAAATATTGGATAGACCCAGGTGTGTTCTTGCGTCTTTCAGATAGCAGTCTTAGTACCTTTACATTCATGTTAGACTTGTTTTACATAATCATTGTGGTGGGATTGTATTTGGACATGTTTAATTTCCTTTACTTCATGTCATACTCTGGTTTTGGTATATAGATGTATGCATGCATTGGTTGTTCATTTGTTTTTACATTTCAATATTTAGTGTGCTTAGAGATGTGTGTGTTTGTATAGGTACTTAGAAAATACCTCCCATGTTAGTGATATGCCTATTCGGTGCTAGTCACCAGCCCTTGTCCTATTAGAGGCAGTCTTGGGGAGTCATAGAATGGGCCCACTAGGATAGTTTGTGACATCCTAGGACTCCAATGAAAGTAATATCATCTACATAAGACATGAAATATATGTACAGAGCCCGTGTGGAGGTGATTATAAACATAACTTGTAGGACACCCCAAAATCACCAATAAAAAATCAAATAGAGAGTAGTTATCTCATCACCACCAAGGCATGTCAATAAAAATATGAGAAAATAACCATAATCCCCAATATATTCTCATAAATAAACCCAATCAATAGGGAAATGGGATCTCAATCTCTACAACCCAGCTAAGAATGGTGAATCGGACTGTATCTTTAAAGTTCAATCTATGATACCCTGTATCCATGAAACCTCACAAGAATCTGTGTTGAGGGTCCATACCTTTTCACTATGCTTCATAGTCGGGGGGGATATCTCTTAGCCATGAATCATGTGTAACATCTCAAAAATCTGTGTGGATGAACCGCAACTCACCACCGTGCTCCATAGCTGAGGGGTTGCTATCTCCAATGGAGGACCTGATACCTGTTAGAGCTTGAATATGGGGGGGGGGTTTCACTCCGTAAATAGAGGAATAGCACCCTATAGTAAGAGAGGTAGAAAACTATACATGTGTAAAGAGTGTGGGGGACATGATCCCTAGTGTAATAGGGAGGTTGAAAACCCAAGTAACACTCTGATGATCACACCCAATCGATATCACTAGCAGGTTCTGTTGAGAGAATCATCCCTCTAGCATCACCACACATCATATATTTGTTGTTGAAACAGAGGCCACCATCAAATAATATATGCAAAACTACTTAGTATGGTCTACTCATGGGCACAAATCTAATTCTTTAAGGAGATTTGCAATGAAGAAGTCATGTAGAAAATTAAACATCATATGACCTCACATAGACACTGAATTGGCTATCCATGTGGATATACATAGTATGTACATTGAGTACATGACATGTCTTGGTAGCCTGGGGAATGCATGTGTCCTCCTATACCATGATCGTGTACTTTGGCCCATGCTCATGTGCTATGGTCATTTATGTGTACACTAGTGTGTATGGGTACCATATTCATGTTTGATAACATGGACATGCCCATGTACTCTGGCCATTCCCATGTTCCTGGTCATTTTTGTGCCCATGTAAACCTAGGGTATACATCGAGCCGTCAATATCGGGTCACATGGTGTATATGAGTCATAAAAAACATGTGATATTTAACTCCACCCAAAACCCTAATTGTTGCAACCAAGGGACTACACGGCATGTGTTCTTAGACTAAACACCATGTATGTTGTGATTTTTTCAAAAATCTAAAATTGTTCATGTTTCTTCACCCAGGCACTACCACCGCCTTCGAGACCGCTAGGGAACATTCCATAAAGTCCATATCTAGGTTGACCACCCTCTATGGCTGGCTAGAAGTCATATTCCAGATGTTATTCAGTGAAAAAATGTTCTGTATCACCATCCAAGGTTCCACATGACCCATCTCCCAAAATCCACACTTCCCATGCCAACATCAGACTATTGATGTTTCCAGTGGCTAGATTCTGGCTACCCATTGCTCGAAAACTTCAATCGCTAGTCCTCTATAGAGATCAACTCAATCCATCTTGAAATACATTGATACTTAATTCAATGTTAGGTTCCCATCATCGCCACTACACCTATATTCTAATGACCCATACCTTACATACATAGATATTACTTCAAAATTGAATAATATTTATTACAAAGTATAAAAAACCATGACAAGACCATATAGGTTTAGTGTCGTTAGAAACTGGGAAACATAAACAATTGGTTCATAAGACATCTACATTGTCTATTTCTTATTCCTTTATAACTAGACCCCTTTTTGACATATTTTAATTAATACCCTTCTTCATGACCTGGGAAAAAGAAACACAAGAGAGGGTGAGCTCATATTCTTGGTAAGATAAAACAATGGAGATATCAATCATATCATAATTATAAGACATAAGAACATACCATTTGAAAATATTATCCTGCATATGAAAGATCATGATATCATGTCATGGGATAAGTCATAAAAGTTCATAAAATAATGAAAATAATCCCAAAATTTATAACATAAAACATGAAATTTTGTGGCATACACATAATCATATAAAAAAATTTCATATTAGTCGAGGATAATTTCCAAGACTATCATAATGGACAAAGTCCATTACTGAACTGATCTCACTCCTCGTTTCAGCCCTATATTACTGAACTGAGATCATTTCTCATTCCAGTACTATCTATATCATGAGATATAAATCTTTACCCAATTAATTGGGGGTGATATAGGTCTCACCCATCTCATAATGAAATCATTATTATGTGTGCCACAAAAACATAAGTCATTCATCATAGCATAACCCAAGGAATAAAATGGGTTTCTTAAACATCATTTCATCAAAACATAATCCATGTAAAACAAATGAATTTTATAAATATAATTCCATCATAAACGTAATCAAACCATAGGAATAATATGTATAGTAAACTTGAAACATAACCCTATAAAATAATTCTATCTTAGATGAAAAATAATTTTAATACAACACTTGAAATTAATTCTTGAAGAAAATATCCTTTCTTCTTCAAAAGAATTTTCTTATCTTGAAATTCCATTCAATTTGAAAAGAAAATAATTTACTTGAAAATAAACTTGAAATATTTTAAATGAAGATTCATGTAAATATGTTTTAATGGAAACATAAAAACCCATCATGTCATATAAGTTAAAATAAAACATTCTTCTCGTACTTTTGTCAGATAAGTTAAAAAGTACATCATATCGAAAAATGACAAAAGATTCATTTCATATCATTTAATGAAAATTCACCAATGGGTGAAATTGACTTTAAAAAATTGTATAATAATATAAATAATATTAAATATTTATGAAACATGGACGTGGATGATAAATATACTCCATTAAATACTTATGTATAAACAATCTCGGATAATAATGAGATTTCAAAATTATTCCTTACCTTAACTTTGATATCCTTTGTATGTATCAAAAACTCATGTATAATGATTTAAATAATGAAATTGACTTACTAAAAAATCATAATAATTTTTATGATATCATATATGATCATATTATCATCTATTTTTTAATAACATTTCATTATTACTTGTTATTTGGGTTTAACAGCTTCATTTTCTTAGGCATGTATTGTCGGATAAGTTAAAATTATTCTTCATATGGTATAGTTATATCATTTATAGAATGATATTAATATAATATATATCATATTTATTCATTCTAAACATTTATATAATCATTATTTAATGGATATCTTGTAGAATCAATCACATCTCATTGTGGAGACGGTAGGTCGTACGTATGCATGAGCGATGATATCATTCCTTTAATTATGAAATGGTATAGAAGTGGATGGTATATATATTATTCTAGAATAAATATATTTTTATAATAATCATATATAGTTATTATTTCCATCATTATACCCATCTAATTAAAGTGGTGGTGAAAAACATATTACACCATGGTGTGGAGGCGGTAAGTCGTACGTACGCACGTGTGGTGATTTCATTTTTCATAAGATGGATAGAAAGTGGAATAAGGTCATTCCATAACCATAATAATATATCAGTATATATTTTATACTTAATTTATTACTTAATAATGGAAACAACAAAGGAATATGAAGTATAATAAGAAATGATCTTGAGATATTCGGTAAGGGAGATTACCTCTTCTTCGACGAGATCCCTCTAGACATCCTCTTAAAAGAACTAAAGTTGGTCTTTTGAAAAAACCAAAACCTCTATAATGTGATTAGGAAAGTTTAGAAGAAAAATGTTCAGGGTATAGACTAATTTTAAGGCTCAAAGTGAAGTGAATAAATGAGGGAGGAGGTTCCCTTTTATAGTTGAGGTTGGGTCACCTTTGGAATTTCCAAAAAAATATTAATTTATAATAAATTCAAACCACATCCAAAAACCTCAAAAATTTATTTGTTTCAAATATGAGATGAGATAATATTGTAATATGATCAACCAATAATTTTTAGACATGTTTTTATGTCCATTTAAAACTTATCATTTTCATTTAACACTTAGTTATTCTATTTAGTTTTAACTATGCTAACAAATATTTCAATATTAAAAGGATAAAATATTTAATTATTTTATTTCAATTAAACCATAAATGAATAATTTAGATCATTTTAAAACATTTAATAATTATTATATATTTTTAAAAAATATTTTATATTTTTTAAATAATTTAATAATACATTATTTTGATAAAAAATCAAGTGTCAATTTTGATACTATACAATTAATTGATTATTAAAAATATAAATATAACAAGTTAACTTCTAACCAAATATTTTATTACATTCATAAGAGTTAAAGGTCATCTATAAATTTTTTTGGATATATTAATTATCCCAAATTATATTTATTTTAATATTTTTAATAACATTTACTTATTATCTCCATTAAAAAAATAATTACAACATTAGTTTTGTATAATTATTTAACATACTTATTTGTTGAATAAAAATTAAAAAAAATACTATGAAGAATATTAATCCTCTATATTTAATAATAATACTTATATTAAGATATATATTCTGAAAAATTTTACAATAAAAATATTATATGTATTAAAAAATGAATGTGACAACTTTAACATCACTTTAAATAAAATATTA
Source organism: Viscum album (assembly GCA_963277665.1). NCBI lineage: Eukaryota > Viridiplantae > Streptophyta > Magnoliopsida > Santalales > Viscaceae > Viscum > Viscum album. The sequence goes on from OY728163.1 coordinate 350,741,719, forward strand.
TAAGTGTTATAATCTTTTCCATATGAATCCAAATGGTCAATAACTTATCTATTGGATGAATATGGTCGATATATACTCGAAAAATAAGATTTTTTCAAGTTTTATTCTCTTTTAATGGTTATTATCACTTTAATAAAAATTATTTTATTGGTTTCTCATCAATTAAATAATTTCTACATCATTAACGTATAATCTATTAAGGTAGTTATTTATTTCCTAAAAATTAAAAATAATTTTATATGATAAATAAAAACATATTAGATTTAAAATAATTATTTTTAGTCTAATTTATCTTCTGTATAACATTATATTAAAAATAATATAGTTTTTAAAATTTGAGTAAGACATATTTATCTTTTCTTTAAATAAAATAAATTAAATGTCATAATCTCATCCAAGTGGATTCCAAAGGGTACAATTTAGACCCAATGATGATTTAGTTCTAAACATACTCATCCAATGATATTAGGACAAGTTTTATTGTAATTTTATAACATAACTTTTACCCTTAATTACCAGATTTACCCTTTTACCGTATTAATAAAAATTACTGAAGTTACTATTCATAATGTCCAAAAATAAAATAAAGATATTTAAATAATTTTTACCTACTGATTCCAAATATGGAATCCATTTTTCAAAATTTAAAATACATAAGTTTTAGTAATTAATTGAAAATTCATCTTGTTGTTGGGAAGAGAAAACGGTTTTTAAAAGTTAAAATACTGTAAAAGATTAAAAAAAATTTACATCTGAATTCATTGTAAAATTAATGAAAATTACCTAAATTATATTAATTGATAAAAATATAATCTATTTATACTTTAAAACCATTCAATAATATAATTTAACCATATAAATTGTTCTCATGAAAAAAGTTGTTTTCACTTAAAATTTAGTATATTTTTACTATTCATCAAAAGTTGAAAGTTATCATAAAAATATCAAAAATCCATTAAAAGTAATTTTTTATATCCCACTTCCAAATAAGAGTTTGATTTTGTCATATAAAAAATATTAAAGTGTCAAAATTTTAATTTAAAAAGGGTTCTCCTTTAAAAGGTGGTAAAATTACCCTTTTGAAAAATATAGGTTTTATACATAAAATACAGTTTATTCACACCCTATGACTAAAATATCTATGAGTTGAATATAAAAAATATTTTAATATATATATTTCATTAATTTAATTTACTAATTGTAATTCACTTAATTTATTAATAAAAAAATACAAATATTTCCTTTACATTTAATTGGTTTATATTTTTCATAAATAATTGGTAACTAAATAATTCACCCTATATTTTCATAAGTTAGTTATTTATTCCCATTAACCTAATGGCTAGGTTATAGTGGTCATTTTATAACAAGGGAGTCTTGTGGTTTTTTTAAAATCGCAATAGCATGCAATTAAAGCTATTGAAGAATTAAAATTATTTAAAGAAAATATTTTATAAAAACATCTAGGTGTTACATCTATCATGTCTCTAAAACCCAAATAAAAACTCATGATTGTAATATATTATTAAAAATAAAAAACACACAATGATCGTTAGTATTGGGTATCATAAAATCATTGTCCAACCAATCATTAATGATGAACACCAAGAACGGAGGGAGAAAGGCACAATCCATAAAGCTAGCATCGAACAAAGGTCTTGTTTGTTTGTCCATCATCATTGGAATCCAAGGATGGTTGATTTTCAAAGTAGTGAGTATCAAAAAGAAACAAATTTCAAATTCCTAAATCTAAGAATAGAAATAAGATGTTGAACAAACTAATAAAGATCGAACAGTGACTTAATTTGGGAAAAGATTAATTTTTGTTCATCTCCAATATTAAACGGGGATAAATCCAAAAAATAAACACCCTACCTCATGTTTGGATTGATCACTGATGAATAAAGTTTTAGCATAATTTTCATTGGTGAGATATAATCACTCCTTTAATGATGAAAATCCTCACGGTACTCTAGTCCTTAATCCATGATCCCACAACCATCCTCTAATGTACTCACCATTAGAGCTCTATCTCTCTCCATCCTCCCAATACCCCTAGGGTTATGTGGATAAGACTAGTTAATTAACCATATATAATATTAAATATAGTATCCATTAGGGTTTTTTAATTTAATGATAATTAAATTAATTAATTCATTTAATTCTCCCATGACAACACTTTATCCAAGCACCCAACACCAACATGACTTATATCGTACCTAGGGTAAAATCCACATTACATATTTAATGAAAGTCTTGAATTTCCCATAATAAAATCTATTTGATATTTATTCCATAATTTTATAAAAAATTTGTTCATGTGATATATTATATTTAATATTTTTAATATATCTACATTGAGGCTCTCTAGGCCCCAGAATCCCATGATGACTTTGTACCTAGCTTCAAAAATATTCCTTAAAATATTCCAAATTCTTATAAAGAAAAATCAAGGTCATTACACTATAACCTTATTGTTTTTTATTCAAGTATGAGATGAATATTCTTCGGTAATAATATTTTAATCAATTACAGTGGGTTGCCCAGTTTTGATATGAACTTACCAAATTATTCAAGCATCACAAAATTGTTCTTTATACTCATATCCCACCAGTGTTTACAAAAAAACACCAACACAATGAGTAAGATCACACAAAATTCAAGATACCACTTAATCAAAAAAATTATCTTCCTCCTATGAATAGGGTTGAAGAAAAATCCAACACCTTGATCAAGTGATGCAGATCAAATAAATTGGATAGTTTTTCTTCTTTATGTATCATTTAAAGGTGGATGAACAATGAGAGGAAGTGTGAGATTCCACATCAAAAAATATATTAGCCTAGAACTCCTTAATAATCCATACCACTTCACCAAATGTTTGAGAAAGCATGGTGGTTATCACCCAGATGCATTATACACACAATACGTGGGGCGGGATGCACCCACTTTCTCCCCCACATGCCATCATGCATACACACCATGTGTACTCCCTGTATTCTCACCATTCCTGATGCACTACCTATGGTTTCTTCCCTATGGGTACTCAAAAAAATTGTATTTTACTTAGTAAAAATAATTTTAATACAATAGATAAACTACTTCTCATGACCAACCACTCTTTAAACTTGAACACAAATTCTTAATTTGAAATTAAAATATTCTATCTCTTTTAATTTTTTCAAACTAATGTTGATTAATAATCATCGACCAAATATATTCTTAAAATTTTGAAAAAAACATTATCTTAATTCAATTGGTAATATGTATTAGACTTTAATAATGTATCTACAATCATCACACTTAATATTGTTTTATTTAAAGAAATAACTCTTCAAGACAAAACATTCTTTCCAACTTATGAATAATTATCAAGAATAATTAAATGGTAGAAAATTTATACTTCAATCATTGTCGCATTGAATTTTCATCGTAAAAAAAAGTTTACAACAAATGTAACACAATTACTACTTTAATACATTTGGGTTATTCATAAAGGAGAGTTATTAGATATTATCTCCTTTATTTCTTTAAATTTTTTTACCATAAATAACTATGGAAGAGTCATGATTGAGCCTGAACTTCCCTATTTGCAGTTGTGTTTATAAATATCAATCTAGGTTGTGGATATATTTATTAATTTTTAATAATCATTCTTGGAAATGTCTTAATATGAAGTTTAGAGGAATAATATCCATCTTGGAGTTGACCTATTATTTAATTTCATGGTGTGCTTTAATCTTTTCTTTACTGATTTGTTTTCATTGAGTGTTTCTCAAAGAATATTTGTAACGTAAAAATCTGATAGTTATCATTTATATATGATATATATATTGTGTTTGATATAATTTGAATATTTTAAGAGTTAAAATAATACCATTTGTTTTAAACAGGTTTTGATCATGCCTTTGAGAAAGTATTTTAAAATAAAAAATTATATATATCTAACGTATTTTCAAACTGATTCATGTTTTCAATTTTAGAGGATTTTAAATTTATAATTTTCAAAATAGAAATTTTTATTGGAATCTAAATTCGACATCCCTCTTGATTATTTCTCTTAGACCAAAATTTCATATCAAAGCATATGTTTTCTTTAACTCTCTATAATTTTACTATATTTTATTTAATTTTTACCTTGATCAAGTCCTGGGGGAAAGATGTCTACTTTTTTTAGTTAATATTATTTAATTATGGATGTTAGAATAGAAGGTTATGCTACTAATCAACCTCCATTATTTAATACAAAAAACTATACTAAATGAAAAATGAAAATGAAAATATATTTTTCTTATATTTGATTTGATATTTGGATAACTATTGAGGATAAATATAAAAAATCCAAAGTGCAGGAAAAACTAGGATGCTACAACTAAAGCTATTTATGATTATAATTGAAAATATATGAATGATTTATTTTTATTTTTAGGTGAAGATCAATTTAATATAATTTCTACTTGTCTAACTACTATGTATGTAACACCCCAAGATTTCATAGTGTGTTATTTCTTCAAAATAATTCAATAACTTACACTACACGCAACACCGAGTTCAATCGCACCATGACATACCAAACAAGCCATTCAAAAAAGGTTATGAATAGTATTAACTAAATTTTAAACTAATATATCCTTATAATTTTAGAATCCATATTATGAGTTTCTTAGACATAATGCAAGAACAAATTCATTTTTAGTATTGCACTTTTATCAACTTTTAATAGTGAACCCTTTTTAAATACAATATTTTAAACTTTTTGACTAAATAGGGACATCAAAAATTTAAAATTTAACACCCCAAGCTTCTACGATGCGCTTCTCATTGAATAATGTGGCAGCGTGTGTTGTACGCAACTTCGAGTTTTAACACACACCACAACCGATCAAACTAGCCGTTATGAATAGTAATACCTAATTTTTGAAATTTCATCTCTCAAAATAGACTTCATTTTTGGATTCGGAATATCGAATTTAGCCTAAGGTGAAATTTTGGTACTTTTTGGATAACTTTAATATTTTGATGAATAGTGAAAATTACTAAATTTTAATTAAAAAAACTTTTTTAATAAAAATAATTAATAGTGATAAATAATGAATTTGAGTGGTTTTAAAGTATATTTAGAATATATTTTTACCATTTAATACAATGTTGGTCATTGGAGATAATTTTACAATTAAACCAGACATAAACAAGTGTCAATCTTTTGATAGTTATTATCTCTTAAAAACACGCATTTTGTTTTAACAACGGGAATTAATTTTAAATTAATTTCTGCCACTTCTGCGTTTTGAATTTGGAAAAATGGATTCCATATTTGGAATCAGGATGTTCAAATTGTGTAAATAGGTAACTTTTATTTTTAGACATTTTGAATAATTACTTCGGTAAATATTTTATTTACCATGGTTAAGGGTAAATCCGGTAAATAAGGGTTAAAAAAATAATATTATAATAATACTAAATTACCCTAAAACGTGTCCTAACCTTATTGGTGGATACATGTCCGACCATGGGCATCTTTGGGTCGATTTCGGGACCCCATGGAGCCACTTGTAGGTGATAGGGACACTTTATTTTAATTAAGTTAAAATGAATACAAAAATGACACAGGCATATATCTTTTAGAAAAACAATTTTTACATAGCGTTATAAACGTTATATTTTCGACTATAAATATTCATTAGAAAGATAAAACAATTTCCTACATAATGATATTTTATTTATAATTTTTAGATATTAAATAATTTAATTTATATATGACACAATGATGATGTAGTAATTACCTAATTAATGAAAAATTAGAATAATTGATATTATAAATACCCAAATAAATATAATTTGAGACTTTTTATGAACTAAAATAATTTTATAGGTTAATATGACATGTTAGGATTTATTTAATTAACTTTTTTCGAATTAATAATTCTGTTATGAGTTTCACAAAAATCAACTATTGAATAGTGTAAAAATTGACATAAAAGAGTTTTTAAAACAAATATTATATTATTAATTGATATTAAATTCCTAAAAATATAAGGTTCAGACAAGAGACTTATATCATGATATTTTTATAATTAATGGACCACTTGGGGGTCTCTTGGATGTACATAGTATGTTTATTAACCATATAATATAAAAATACAAAGAGACATTGTAAAAGTGAAACTAATTAACTTAGAGTTAATACTTAAAGATAAGGTTAATATAAGTACCCAAACCTGTCTAAATTCTATTGGTTGAGTGGTTTTCGACCCAGACCCACCTTAAACTTTGAATAATAAACTTTTGAGCCATTAGAAACCGAATATTAATTTATTATAAACTAATATTTCTAGCTTTTCCAAAGGTGCCCCTCACCCCTCTTATAAAAGGGCACTCTTCCTTCTCTTTTCTTAACACCTTAAAAGCCTTTTGGTTCGGAAAAACCCTGAACAAATACTCTCTCAACTTCCCTAACTACAACCTAGAGTCCTTAGTTTGATTATAAATCCAACCTAAGGAGCCCTTTTGATCAAATCAAAAGGAAGAACCCGAAGAAGAGGTAATGATTTCACCACCCTTTTTCAAGTTCCTTTCTTCTTCCACTTCTTATTCCTTTGTTGTTACCATTATAAAATAATAACTCCAGTATCATATATATACTGTGATGTTATTATAAATATGGTACAACCATATTCACTATTCTATCCATCCTTTGAATAACATGTCACCATACGTGCGTACGTACGGCTTACCGTCTCCACGTCGTGGTGTAATTGTTATTCAATAAATTATTATTTGGATGGGTATAATAATGATGTGTAACTCATGTAAATAATAAATATAACATGATAAGGATTCTGTATATATTATATACCATCCAATTATATATTATTTTAATATCAAATTAATGATATTATCGCTCATGCGTACGTACGGACTACCGTCTCCACGAACGCGATTAGATTCATTCTCCATCGTATCCATTCAAGTATAATTCTCATTTGATGATTAATAATAGTATATATGGACTTGATATAATTCTGGATATGAATTATATACAACCTATCCATTACAAACATGGCTTACATAACAAAACATATAAAAGAAAACGAGTAAGTTAACACCCGAAACGACGATAATTCTAAGATATTATTAACAAAGCAATGTTAAAAGATCATATATGATATCATATTAATGTATATTATTATTGAATAATTTAATAACAATTATTTCACCATTATACAGGAGGTTAACCTACCCCAACCAAGGAAAAGTGCAAGGTAAGGGGTTTTCATCTCACTCCTTATTCCTGTGAGATTCATGCCATATTGCCACCATTACCTTTTGTGTGGTGTATGTACTGCCCATAATTATATTCTTTGTGTAATACACTTTAATTTATGTGTATTTACATATTCATTGTATAATACCTCTTTCATGGGTTGTATGTTTCATAAGTTACCAAATTGGTAAGAGTTTATTTCACAATCTCTTCATTATCTGAGGTTGTTTATACGTAATTATCTACTGGGATCTCTTTATCATCCAAATACATGTTCCTTAAAAATGTATTTAAAAAAAAAATTACTATTTAATAGACAATGGGTTAAAGTCACTTATACCCTTATGTGTTTTTAAAGGAATCTTTCTGTCGTTTTCCAAACAAAGAACTTTTAACCTTTTCGACAAATTTAAGGTAAGAATGTTTTTTTAACTTATACGGTGGGTGCGGTTATTTTCCGCCGTTATAAAATCGTCAAAGCTTCCCTTACAAGCTTATAAGAATATTTTCAAAGTAAATGTTTTATTTTATAATTATGATACTTTTAAATGATTTCAAAATGGATATTTTAAGAATTTTTGAAAGGTACTCTTTATCAAGATCATAATTTTAAATGTTTTAAAGATTTATCTTTCTAAATATTTTTAATTAATGTCCATGTTTTCAAAATGATTTTAAGGATTTATTTATATGGAAATGAAGGTTTTGAAATTATATTTCTTTTCAAAAGTTTCAAATTGGTATGGTATACTTTGATTCAAAAATCTCTTTTAAATTACTTCCTTTATAAATGTGTGACTTTTCAATGATTTCGAGAACAAAGATATTTCTCTCAAATAGTTTTGATTTCATCTATGTCAACATCCTTTGATGGATTTTAAGCTTATTTTAAGTGGATTTGTTATGATACAAAACTTTTGTATTGTATTGAAGGTTTTGTGATATGTTTTACTGTGGATGTGTTATTTTTATACCATTCATGGTTTATGGAGAAAGTATTGACATTTTGTATGCTAGTTTTAATACGAATGTTTATGTTATGTTTAAACCTTTTTATGTGGAAATGCATTGGACTTAGTAAGTGACGAGTGGAGCCCGCTATAGCTCCTCGATGCATCGGTAGGTCTCATGAGACAAACTAGTGTCTTGGAACAAGGCCTTGGCAAAATCTTATTTGTAGTCTTGGCATGAGGCCTTAGCTATGTGGTTATGATAGTCTGGCATTATACATTCCATCATTATGAAAGTGGTTATTGATATTTCATGTGATTATTCGATTAGTAGAATATCCATGTGAATAAGTAAATGGCATTATTTCATTTTACTTTTTCCATACTATATTGAAGTTCACGTTTAAAAGGCTTTTGTTTTAGTTATACATTTCCTTAAATGTTTATGCTTATTTTTGAAAGTTTCCGCTATACTGTTATCCTTACTGGGCATTTGAGCTCACCCCTTTTCTATGTTTTATTTTTTCTAGGATGTGAAGAAGTAAATTATGAATGACCTGTAGGGATATTATGAGGGGATAATAGTGTGGACTATGGAGACACTATGTTGTTGTAGTAGTTTTTCACTTTATGATGTAATGTAAAACTTTATGAATATATCTAGTGTTTCCAAGGATACTAAACCAATTGGTCTTTCGAGATTTGATCTTTCTTGTGATCATGCCAATGTTATGTAATAATGCACCAACTCTAGGTAACTGGGGTCAGGGCGTTACAGTTGGTATCAGAGGAAGTTTAGTACAAACCTTGGAAGATAGATTTAGATAAACTCTTATTAGATCACGTAGACCTAAGATGAACATTGAGGATTAGTATATAAGAACTTCCTAGAATTTTGGTATTGTAGAGATTTTGTGAGTTTTCCGAGCAATACATCCCTATCTGGATACGAGCAGGTAGAGGTGGATCTGGCACAGATGTACCTAGGGGTAAAACCCGAAAACACCGCTTTGAGCTAGACTCGAACAGGAACTGGTGCACGACAACGGGCCTTGCTACACTCTTGGTTACGACACTCCCGGGGGATATGCTTAGGATAATTCTCATTTTTTTTACAAACAATTATGAAGGGTTTATGAGTATATACTTCCTCAAAGGATACATTTTTATGATTATGGATTATATCCATAAACTATTTAATTTATGTTATGTTTTTTACAAGTTTGGGATTAGGTATTGTTATTCATAAACTAATCTAGTGTATGCCATTGTTTAGAAATGGCGCCCAGTAGAAGGAATGAGAACTCCAGCAATGCACATGATACAAAGAGAAATAAGGATCATATATTTCATGGTATTAAGCCATAATTTATAAGAGAAATAGTCTCTCATGTATTATCATCATATGAAGAAATAATATCATGTGTTGATAAGATAAGTAAAGAGTTTACTAAGTCCTATGGCTTTGAAGGGAAGCAAGATAATAAAAGGATGGAAGAGAGAAAGATGGATAAAGGGAAGAGGGAAAAGAAGAATTTTCCCATATGTGATAACTGTGGAAAGAAACACCCTGGAACTTGCCTGAAAGGAATGGGAGTTTGTTATAAGTGTGGAGGAAAAGGGCACAAAGTACGTGACTGCAAGGGTAAGAAAATGGTTTCAAATGTACAATGCTTCATTTGCAAGGAGTTTGGACACTACGCGAACCTATGTCTCAGTCATCAGACTATGCCGCAAATGATGATATTGGATAATAATCAAGTTATGATACTACCACAAATGAAGAGAAATGATTATAGTTCATATGTTGATTATGTCATTTGATTGTTGTATCAACAATGTACTTGTTATAATAATTATGGAGTATATAAGGATTGTATTGTAGTACTATTTCATTATGGACTTGAGATTTTTTGGAACAAAGAAAAGTGACTCAATAGCAGGTTAATTTTTTTGGAAAATATATGGTAGAGAGAAAGATAAACCATAATATGGTTCTGATACCCAGGTAGTGATTTTAGAATAATACATGATTGTTTTGGATAAATTATATTGGATATTCTTGACTACCTTGAAATTGATTAATAATTCGTATATTCCATCATTGTTGGGGTTTACAACATTTTTGGATTGAAGGAGTATATCTATTATTCTTTAAGGAATAAGGGATCATGAATATAATCAATGAGGTTTTATGGTAATTCAGGATGTTGCAGTGTTTTAAAAGAATACATGATGAAGGTATTCATATGCTATTACGGGGTAAAAAGGATCTAAATTATGTTTACCTTCCTTATAAATGTTGGACTGTGAGTTTGGACAGAATTATTTTGGATAATTCTAGTTTGAGAATAATTTTGGATTGCCATAAAAGGACAACCCGGAGGTCGGGCGGCAACCCGTCGCATCCGGCAAGGCCGCGAGACTTGAACCCACAATCGAAGGGTGACAAGGGTGTATCACCTACCACTGACCCATGTGATGTCCTGGATTAAATAATGTTGTTTTTTTAATGGTTCTGCTAGATGAATTATAAATTAATTTTTTTAACCCTATACGAATAGGATAAATAGAATATTATTTTTAAGTTCTATTATCTTTTAGAGTGAAAGATGAGTTTGTGGTAGAACTTAGTTAAAGGATGAGACTCTACTTGTCAAGTATATATTTTTCTTGTTCTCTTAATCAATAAAGAAATTAATTCTTATATTGCAGTGAAGGGATCTTAAAACAAAAAAAATGTGTTATCCTAATACCAAATGTTTTGCTGAACCGATGGTATTTTAAAACATCATAGATTGATGAATTTAAGGCCCTCGATTTTACACTTGTTTGTGATTTATGACCTCAACCACTACCTATAAATATTTACGTTTTTCCTCCAATTATATGTCTCTAATTGCCACCAATGTTCTCTGAATAGAGATCATAATTTGGTGGTGACCCTTTCATTTCTCTTTTCCTCTTATTAAGACTAAATTTTATTAACCCAATTTCCGATGTTGGTTTTCCCACAAAGATATTTTCTATATTCAACATTTTATTTTCGAAGAACAATTTCAAATTGCGAGGACGCAATTTATTGAAGGAGGGGAGAATGTAACACCCCAAGATTTCATAGTGTGTTATTTCTTCAAAATAATTCAATAACTTGCACTACACACAACACCGAGTTCAATCGCACCATGACTTACCAAATAAGACATTCAAAAGATTTTATGAATAGTATTAACTAAATTTTAAACTAATATATCCTTATAATTTTAGAATCCATATTATGAGTTTCTTAGACATAATGCAAGAACAAATTCATTTTCAGTATTGCACTTTTATCAACTTTTAATAGTGAACCCTTTTTAAATACAATATTTTAAACTTTTTGACTAAATGGGGATATCAAAAATTTAAAATGTAACACCCCAAGCTTCTACGGTACACTTATCATTGAATAATGCGGTAGTGTGTGTTGTACGCAACTTCGAGTTTTAACACACACCACAACCGATCAAACTAGCCGTTATGAATAGTAATACCTACTTTTTGAAATTTTATCTCTCAAAATGGACTTCATTTTTGGATTCGTAATATTGAATTTAGCCTAAGGTGAAATTTTGGTACTTTTCGGATAACTTTAATATTTTGATGAATAGTGAAAATTTCTAAATTTTAATTAAAAACAAATTTTTTAATCAAAATAATTAATAGTGATAAATAATGAATTTGAGTGCTTTTAAAATATATTTAGAATATATTTTTACCATTTAATACAATTTTGGTCATTGGAGATAATTTTACAATTAAATCGGACATAAACAAGTGTCAATCTTTTGATAGTTATTATCTCTTAAAAACACGCTTTTTGTTTTAACAACGGGAATTAATTTTAAATTAATTTCTGCCACTTCTGTGTTTTGAATTTGGAAAAATGGATTCCATATTTGGAATCAGGATGTTCAAATTGTGTAAATAGGTAACTTTTATTTTTATACATTTTGAATAATTACTTCGGTAAATATTTTATTTACCATGGTTAAGGGTAAATCCGGTAAATAAGGGTTAAAAAATTATATTATAATAATACTAAATTACCCTAAAACGTGTCCTAACCTTATTGGTGGATACATGTCTGACCATGGTCATCTTTGAGTCGATTTTGGGACCTCATGGAGCCACTTGTAGGTGATAGGGACACTTTATTTTAATTAAGTTAAAATGAATACAAAAATGACACAAGCATGTATCTTTTAGAAGAAAAAAATTTACATAGGGTTATATATGTTGGATTTTCAACTATAAATATTCATTATAAAGATAAATCAATTTAATACATAATGATATTTTATTTATAATTTTTAGACATTAAATAATTTAATTTATATATGACACAATGATGATGCAGTAATTACCTAATTAATGAAAAATTAGAATAATTGATATTATAAATACCAAAATAAATATAATTTGAGACTTTTTATGAAGTAAAATAATTTTCTAGGTTAATATTACATGTTAGGATTGATTTAATCAACTTTTTTCTAAGTAATCATTTTGTTATGAGTTTCACAAAAATCAACTATTGAATAGTGTCAAAATTGACATAAAAGAGTTTTTGAAACAAATATTATATTATTAATTGATATTAAAATCCTAAAAATCTAAGGTTCGTCCAACAGACTTATATCATGATAGTTGTATCATTAATGGGACACTTGGGGGTCTCTTGGATGTATATAGTATGTTTATTAACCATATAATATAAAAATACAAAGAGACATTGTAAAAGTGAAACTAATTAACTTAGAGTTAATACTTAAAGATAAGGTTAATATAAGTACCCAAACCTGTTTAAATTCTATTTTTTGAGTGTTTTTAGACCCATACCCACCTTAAACTTTTAATAATAAACTTTTTAACCATTAGAAACCAAATATGAAATTATTATAAACTAATATTTCTAGCTTTTCCAAAGGTGCCCCTCACCCCTCTTATAAAAGGGCACTCTTCCTTCTCTTTTCTTCACACCTTAAAAGCCTTTTGGTTAGCCCAAACCTGTCCCAAATACTCTCTAAACTTCCCTAAATACAACCTAGAGGCCTTAGTTTGATTATAAAGCCAACCTAAGGAGCTCTTTTGATCAAATCAAAAGGAAGAACCTGAAGAAGAGGTAATGATTTCACCACCCTTTTTCAAGTTCCTTTCTTCTTCCACTTCTTATTCCTTTGTTGTTAACATTCTAAAATAATAAATCCAGTATCATATATATACTGTGATGTTATTATAAATATGGTACAACCATATTCACTATTCTATCCATCCTTTGAATAACATGTCACCATACGTGCGTACGTACGGCTTACCATCTCCACGTCGTGGTGTAATTGTTATTCAATAAATTATTATTTTGATGGGTATAATAATGATGTGTAACTCATGTAAATAATAAATATAACATGATAAGGATTATTTATATATGATATACCATCCAATTATATATTATTTTAATATCAAATTAATGATATTATCGCTCGTGCGTACGTACGGACTACCGTCTCCACGAACGCGATGAGATTCATTCGCCATCGTATCCATTCAAGTATAATTATCATTTGATGATTAATAATAGTATATATGAACTTGATATCATTCTGGATATGAATGAGATACAACCTATCCATTACAAACATGGCTTACGTAACAAAACATATAAAAGAAAACGAGTAAGTTAACACCCGAAATGACGATATTTCTAAGATATTATTAACAAAGCAATGTTAAAAGATCATATATGATATCATATTAATGTATATGATTATTGAATAATTTAATAAAAATTATTTCACCATTATACAGGAGGTTAACCTACCCCAACCAAGGAAAAGTGCAAGGTAAGGGGTTTTCATCTCACTCCTTATTCCCATGAGATTCATGCCATATTGCACCATTACCTTTTGTGTGGTGTATGTACTGCCCATAATTATATTCTTTGTGTAATACACTTTAATTTATGTGTATTTACATATTCATTGTATGATACCTCTTTCATGGGTTGTATGTTTCATAAGTTACCAAATTGGTAAGGGTTTATTTCACAATCTATTCATTATCCGAGGTTGTTTATACGTAATTATCTACTGGGATATCTTTATCATCCACATCCATGTTCCTTAAAAATGTATTTAAAAACATTTTTACTATTTAATAGACAGTGGGTTAAAGTCATTTATACCTTTATGTGTTTTTAAAGGAATCTTTCTGTCATTTTCCAAACAAAGAACTTTTAACCTTTTCGACAAATTTAAGGTAAGAATGTTTTTTTTACTTATACGGCGGGTGCGGTTATTTTCCGCCGTTATAAAATAGCCAAAGCTTCCCTTACAAGCTTATAAGAATATTTTCAAATTAAATGTTTTATTTTATAATTATGAGACTTTTAAATGATTTCAAAATGAATATTTTAAGAATTTTTGAAAGGTACTCTTTATCAAGATCATAATTTTAAATGTTTTAAAGATTTATCTTTCTAAATATTTTTAATTAATGTCCATGTTTTCAAAATGATTTTAAGGATTTATTTATATGGAAATGAAGGTTTTGAAATGATATTTCTTTTCAAAAGTTTCAAAGTGGTATGGGACACTTTGATTCAAAAATCTCTTTTAAATTACTTCCTTTATAAATGTGTGACTTTTCAATGATTTCGAGAAAAGACATATTTCTCTCAAATAGTTTTGATTTCATCTATGTCAACATCCTTTTATGGATTTAAACTTATTTTAAGTTGATTTGTTATGATACAAAACTTTTTTATTGTATTGAAGGTTTTGTGATATGTTTTACTGTGGATGTGTTATTTTTATACCATTCATGGTTTATGGAGAAAGTATTGACATTTCGTATGCTAGTTTTAATAAGAATGTTTATGTTATGTTTAAACCTATTCATATGGGAATGCATTGGACTTAGTAAGTGACGGGTTGAGCCCACTATAGCTCCTCGATGCATCGGTAGGTCTCATGAGACAAACTAGTGTCTTGGCACAAGGCCTTGGCAAAATCTTATTTGTAGTCTTGGCATCAGGCCTTGGCTATGTGGTTATGATAGTCTGGTATTATGCATTACATCATTATGAAAGTGGTTATTGATATTGCATGTGATTATTCAATTAGTAGAATATCCATGTGAATAAGTCAATGGAATTATTTCATTTTACTTTTGCCATACTATGTTTAAGTTCAAGTTTAAAAGGCTTTTGTTTTAGTTATACATTACCTTAAATGTTTATGCTTATTTTTGAAAGTTTCCACTATATTGTTATCCTTAATGGGCATTTGAGCTCACCCCTTTTCTATGTTTTATTTTTCCTAGGATGTGAAGAAGTAAATTATGAATGACCTGTAGGGATATTATGAGGGGATAATAGTGTGGACTATGGAGACACTATGTTGTTGTAGTAGTTTTTCACTTTATGATGTAATGTAAAATTTTATGAATATATCTAGTGTTTCCAAGGCTACTAAACCAATCGGTCTTTCGATATTTGATCTTTCTTGTGATCATGCCAATGTTATGTAATAATTCACCAACTCTGGGTAACTGGGGTCGGGGCGTTACAATTTAAATATGGGAGAATTTAGTTGTTTCTCATGAAGGAACTTCTAATGTTAAAGAAATTTGATTGAACACATATAATATAAAGTATGACTCTTTCAAGATGAAACCTAATGATTCTATTTCTAAAATATATTATATATTCAAGTAGATCATCAATACTATGAATTCATTTGTATAACCTATAGAAGACAAAAATCAAGTGCTAAGACTATTGATATTTTTAACTGATAGATGGAGAATCATAGTTGTGTCTGTCATATAATCTCATGATATCGGTAATTTTAAAGTCAAGGAACTAATTGGAAATATGATAATGTACAAATTTTAACTAAAATTACTCAATTAATATGTTTAACTAAAGAAGAAAATTATTGCATTAAAGACATCTAATTCTAAATCAAAAGAATCAATCAAAGATGATTCAAGTGGCAATGAATCTGACTCTGAAAGTAATTATGAGATGTATTATCTATCCATAAGATTCAAGAAAACTATAATAATAAGAATATTTTTAGAAATCCAAATTAAAAAATAAATTATGACAAGAAAGGAAGCTAGAATAAATACTAGAAATGGGATGACTCTAGGGGTGAAATTACTAACTATAAATGAAAATGTAAAGTAAACATCAAGGATAATTATCCTAAGTTGGAGTATAAAAATAAATATGATGGTTCAAAAAATAAACCTAGGGAATTAATGAAGGCCACATGGAGTGTTTCAGAGGATTTCTCCAGCGATTAAGAAAAATATGATGCATGTAAAAAAGTTAATTTGTGCTTTAAAGCCATTGCATATGAGGTACAAAATGTTACTTATATTTTTTATAGTAATTATATTTTATATGATTCAAAAATTTATAATGAAGAATTATTTGAATATTTTTCTATACTTGAGGATATTATGAATGAGCTTAAAGATAAATACAAGAATCTTAAAAGGTTTCATGTTTTATTTGATAATGATAAAAGTGATCTTACTATTGAAAAGGAAAAGAATGTAAACTTATTAAAAGAGAATAATGATCTATAATTAGAAAATGGAAAACTAAAAAAGGATCTAGAACAATTTAAAAATGTAACAAATACCTTGAATATGACATTGGGAAGTTAGAAACCTCCCAAATTTAACATTGTTATTGGTTAAAATTTTGGACAATAAAGGAAGAGGTACAAAAATTTCATTTTTCCTATTCTAAAAATAATACTTTAATCTATAAGACTAAAGGAAATTCTAGTTATGGAAAAAATATCATTATTATAGACCTAAGAAGAAATTTTTATCAAAATTGGTTAATTATATTATTAACAATCTTGTAAAAAAATTGGATTCCCAAAGCTTTATTTACTAACTTCTTTTGACCCATTAAAGTTTAGGTATCAAAATAATTTCTTGTTTGATTGTGTAGGTAATGTGTTTGAAGAGTTTCAGTAAGAATTTATAATATCTGAAACTTTTATTATTTCTAAAGTTTTATTTATTGATGGTTTAAAATATAATCTACTTAGTATATAAAATTTGTGTGAGATGGTTATCATGTTAAATTTTAGAATAATTCTTAGAAGATTTATGATTCCAAGCATGATTTCATTTTTAATACTTTAAGAAATTATAATGTTTATGTTGTTAATTTAGATTCTTTGTTTTCTCAAAAATGTTTCCTGCTTAAGTATCTTTTATAAACAATATTGGTTGTGACATAGTGGACTAGGACACTATAATATACACTCTCATAGGAAAATAACTAGAAAAGGATTAGTCAAGGATCTACCCAAACTAAAATTTCCAAAAATAAAGTGTGAAATTCCTATCAAAAGGTAAAGTAGTGCAAATTTTCTTTCAAACCAAAGAAAGAGGTGTTTCCATCTCAACCATAAGAATTGGTTCACATGGATTTTTTTGGACCATCTAGAGATTATATTCTATATGGAAATCATTGTGCTTATGTGATTGTCGATGACTATTCAATATTCACAGGGATATTTTTCCTAGCTCACAAAAGTAATGATTCCTATTATTTTGAAAAATATAAAAAATATAAAGAGAACCTTAGTGGAATTACCATAAAAACCTTGATAATTGATCATGCCCATGAATTTTAGTATCAAGATGTTGAGAATTTATGTTCATGGCATGGCTATAATTACAATTTCTCTATACCTCAAGCACCTCAGAAAAATGGGGTTGTTTAAAGGAGAAATAAAACTCTCCAAAAAATTACTCAGACTATGATTAGTGAATATGACTTACCTATCTATTTTTGGGCTAAATCTATAAATACAGATTGTTATGTTATCAATAGTGTTCTGATAAGACCTGTATTAAAGAATACTCCTTATAATTTATTGAACGGTAGACAGTTGGAGGTAAATTACTTTAGATTATTTGGCCCCAAAGTATTTATTATAAATACAATATATAATATAGACAAGTTTTCACCAAAGAGTTATGAGGGAATTTTTCTATGTTATTCAACCATCATTAAATCATATAGATTCTTTAATAAACAATTAAATATTGTGGAAGAATCTATACATGTAAAATTTTATGAGATAGATCCACATGAACCTAAACCTTACTTAAAAGACCTTGAGGATGATATATATAATTTTCATATCAATAATACCTCTAAAACCTCTGAGAATTCTATAATTTACAAGATATATCACCTATAATGGAATAACTTGACCATCTAGACCTTGAAAATGACTTTGAAGAACCAAGAACTTTGATTCCTAGAACTGTTAAAACCCATAGATACCATCCCTTAGATGTTTTTGTAGGATATCTATACAAAGTAACCCAAACATGATCCTATCTTAGAAATGGGGATGAACATCAAGCTCACTTGTCTCTACTATAAACTATGAACATCACTAAATTAATCAATGATAAACACTGGGAAATAGATATTAAAGAAAAATTGAATCAATTTGAAAGAAATAAAGTATAAGAATTAGTTGACCGACCCAAAGACTACCCAAATATTAGCACTAAATGGGTGTATGTAAATAAGGTAGAACAATCTAGTATAATATTTAGAAAAAAATCTAGGTCGGTTGCACAAGGTTAATGTTCAATAATAAGGTATTGATTATGAAGAGACCTTTGAACCAGTAGCTAAACTTGAATCCATTAGATAACAACTTTATTATGAAAATCATATTAATTTAAAACTACATCAAATGGATATCAAGAGTGAATTACTAAATGGATATATTGTTGAGGATTTTTTTATTGAACAACCCCCTAGTTTTTCAAACACTTATTTACCAAATCATTTTTTAAAACTTTCAAAATCAATTTATGGTTTAAAATTGGTACCGATATCTTGATAGGATAGGTCTGAGTCTTTATTAATTTAAAATATATTTTCAAAAGGTATAGATGATCCTACACCATTTATTAAAATAATTTAAAAATATTTTTTGGTTGTAAAAAATTATGTTGATGATATTATTTTTTGGTTCATCTAAAAATTATTTTTTCATATTGAATTTTATAAACTTATGAAAAATGAATTTAAAAAGAGTTTAATGGGTGAGTTAAAATTCTTTCTTGGTTTTCATATTCTTAAAAACAAATATGTAATTTTTTCAAATCAAATTAAATACATAAGAGATAATTTAAAACATTTTGTATTGGATAGCACTGAAGGAAGTGATACTCCAATCATCACTACTTATAAACTGAATTTGGATGAAACTTGGAAACCAGTTGATAAGAATCCTTACATAGGTATTAAGAGTTTAATATATTTAACTGCTATCCGGCTTGATATTATGTTTAGTGTGTATAAGTTTTCACGTTTTCAATTAAACCCTATGAAATTAAATTTAAATATTATTAAAATAAATTTCAAATACTTCAATAATACTACTAATTTTGGATTGTTTTACTTTAAAGGACATACTTTTGAATTAGTGAGTTATTCTTATACTAATTTTAGTGGTTTTAAGTTAGATAGAAAAATCACCTCTTGTACATGTCACTTTTTTTAAATTCTATAGTTTCTATGTGTAGTAAGAAATAGTATTATGTTTAATTATCTACCATTGAAGCTGAGTACATATTTACAGGCAATTATTGTGCCAAGATTTTATGGATGAAAAATACATTACTAGGCTGTGGGTATCAATTATATCATGTCCCTATAAACTATGATAATAAAAGTGTTATTAATATTTCTAGGAATATTGTAGCTTATTATAGTAGTAAACATATTGATATAATACATCACTTTTTGAGTGACCATTTTCAAAAAGAGGATATCACTCTTAAATTCATAGATAATGAGAAGAAACTCACTGATATTTTCACAATTCCTTTGAATATATCCAAATTAAATTATATCATACATGAGTTATGTATGATAAATTATTTTTAATTATTATTTCATGTTTAATATTAATTTGGTGGTTTTTATGTTTTAAAGGTCACAAGTGACCATAAGGATCAAGTGATGTGTTAGGCCTTAGGGATGGGTATATTACCCCTAGGTGACAGTTGGAATAAGGATGAGTATATTACCCCTATTTGGGAGTGCTTTTAGGTTGTAACAGTCCTTGAGACATGATTAGAGACATCTTACACTAGACGAAACAGGTGGGTCTAACCTCAGGTGTCACTAAAAATCCTAAGTTTAAAGTTTTATTTCTTTATTTATATATCTTTATAGTTATCCAAATTGTTTATATATGGAATCATCACATGAATTTAGTATTCAGACTAGATTATTAAGGGATGTTGGTGGTGGTGGCCAACTAAGTTGTACTCACACCCTACTAAGGCTGCCATTTTGTACCTAAGAGGACTTCATGGATACAGGTAGGTATAAGGTAATTTACACTATAATAGATGTGTGATTTCATGTTAGGGTAAAGCTAGGGGGACGGGTACTAGGCTAGAGATCAGGTATATTTTTAGATTCATGTATTTTTTTGGTTTTAACCCTTTTGTTAACTTTTTTATATGTTGTATATGGATGATGACATGTATGAATCTTGATAGTCTTGGGGAATCAATTTTAGATATTGTATTGTTTGTGTTCAGTACTTGAACCTATATTGATGTTTTCATGTGGTGTGATGTGATGTATATTATTTCTATTATTTAACATTGTTATTATACTCTGACTAGAGGTCATATCCTCCCCAAGGAATATTGTTGGACCCTCACTACTAGTTGGTAGCCTCTAGCGTACAGGGAGGAAATCTTAAGATACAGTAGTGATCGTTGGTCCAAATACCGATTAGCTGTCTGGGGCGGCAGAATGTTACACCCAAAAATGTGATATTGAGAATTATCAGATTTATTATCCAGTTAGTCATGTAACATTTATATTATATAAATATCTTGAGGAATAACCCTAGGAGGGTGGTCTCTATGGAGTTGGATGGAAAGTGAAAGTTACTGATCAAATTTATTCAACACCTAATTTGTCCTATGAAAGGGGAAGTTTGCATATTGAGTAACCCAAATTTATTTTTCTTGTGTTTGATGAATAATGGTGGGTAGATTATTTTTCCTAGGTTTTTGATGAGGCATATGAAATAGATTTATAAACCCTGTTATTAGTTTAATTCTTTACCCTATCCTAAGTTTATTTCAGCTATGTTAGAGTTTAAGGGACTTATTCCTCAGGGGAAGTACAAGTCTATATCTTTAATTAGAATGTTTTTAAACCAAATTATCTATAAAAGGAAGCAATTTAACTATAATTCAGGGTTAAAATGTGGATATATGATAATGATAATATTTAGGAGAAGTTTAACACAGTCAAAGACTATGTAAGGCCAAAAGATAAAGTTGATCCAAGTTTGGAACCTGATGAAGTGATAGGATATTCTTCTAAGTAAGAATTGGTTATGGAAAGATATTATGTTTTAAATATATTTTACAAATAAATGAATAATCAGGGTGCTAAATCTGAAATAATTTTTGAAAAAGAAATAGTTGATTTGGATAGAGAAGTTATGAGAGATTATGAAGGTGAGAGGAGTCCCACTCCTAAGGATTTGGTTTAACTAAGTCATGGGCCTCCTAGGCTAGTGAAATTATCTTAATCTATGTATGTGTGAAGATATGGATCTCAAAAATGTTTCCTTTAACTCTCTTGAACCTCTTCTGCCTTTACCTTTTGAGGAAAAATAATTGGGTGATGATTATTTTGAGGACACATAGTTGTTAGTTGCTAAACCTTATGGTCAGACCAGTTCTAAGGATGAGGATGAGGATGATGAACTTGATGAGTAATTTTTTCCTTCAACTGATAATTAAAAATATATCCCTAATAAGTTGACCAGTCAAGTGGATGAAATTAAAAAAGTGAATCCATCTATAAATGATTAATGGGGAGAAACTACCTTTGAAACTCCACCTATTAAGGGGAGAAATCTCTAAAATCATCTCTCTTTGGTATAGACTACCCAAATTCAGATGATGATGATGATCATAATTGAGGTATTCCACCTAAGTATGGTGGAACTACCATCACTATTGCACCAAAACTTTTTTAAGGTCCATTGGTTTAAATAATTGATCTTGAAAATAGGATTGAGTGATTCTCTAAAAGACCCATCTTATAGGATGAACAGAGGCTAAACAAAATATTGGAAAAAGTGTTGGATGAAATGTTTTTAACTACCCATGTGAAGGCTGCTGATATTTTAGAACCATCTTTAGTTGGTTAATCAATTCATGGTGATGTGTTTGAGCCTAGAAGTGGTGGTTTAATGTTTTGTTTGTCTGTTTCAAGAGGAAAAAAATATTTATTAGAATAATAGGAATAGGTTGGTAGGGAATCCCCTTCAATTAAGGGTGATAATTCACCTTATCCTCCTAATTTTTATTTCTTAATTATAATAGATGACTTGTATGATTTTAAGATAAATGTGATAAATGTGTCAAAACTTATTTTCCTGGGCTTTGGAAGTAGTTTTGAATCTTCTAGAGAATAAGGAATATATTTGGTTATTTCCTCAATTGTAAGTCACATCCATATATGTTTGTTTCCTAAGATTTATTTCATGAAAAATGAGATTTAAAGTATATAAAAAACATACTATATTTCTCCATGTAAATCTTTAAAAATTCAAGACTAACTAGAGGGATTTGAGCTAGTATAGAAAGGCATCTACTTCCAATGCACCTCCTCCCCCTCCTCCTACAACTAATCATACTACTATTGATGAAAATTTTATAATACATATTTTTATATAAGATATGATGGTTGTTTTTGAATGGTTCTTTAGAAACTAATCAGTCTTTCTAGTATTTTAAGGCTCATGCTGAAAGGAATTATGATTTAGTTAGAGCTGATACCAGACAAGCTAGCAGGGATAAATAGATAATAAAGAAATATATCAAGTATTAAATGAATAATATCATTAAAAAGAATGAATTATAATCATAATTTAGGTCCTTATATACTAGACTAAAGATGATTTGTGTGACTTGATCTTTTAAAACTCAGGTGGATCAGCTCAAGGTCTCTACAATTTTGATGAAGATTTTTATGGAATAAAAGAAATAATTCTTTGAGACTATAAAACATTTATATAGGTTTATTAGTGATTTAATAAGTCTAATGGAACCATATATATGTTTTAAATATATCTATGGTGATTCCTTATATAATTCCTTTTAGACCTCCTACTCAACAATCTTCTTCAGCTGCTCTTATGCCTACCCTACAGCCTCTACCTATGAACTCTTCATTTTTTCTCCTCCTTTGGTTGTAAAACACCTCAAATCTATAGCTAGGATTATTATGGTTGGTGAACCTTCTACTCCTACTTTTAAGTCTACTCTTAAACATTTTACTGAAAAGGACAAGCTTCTTGTAGAACCCAAAGCCCTTTGAGATAATGCTTCTGATTTAGATTCTGATTAGGCTACCTGATAGAGAACTTATTGTATTTTTAATTTATATTGATACTTTTTCAATAAATAGTATTTGTTCTTAGCTTGATTAAATTTTTTTCTTTAATATATTCTTTATTAAATCTAATCATTTTAATTATTATATATTGTTTGATAATCACCAAAGTGGGATTGTTATGAATGGAAGTAAGTAAATTAAGTTCTATGTAAATTTTTCTTTAATTTACATATTTATACTATCATGATTTGTGATCATCAAAAAATGATTTATATTTTTCTTAGTCCATAATTTACTTGTTTTAATGATCCAAACCCATGTTTCTTATGATTCTAATAAAGTTTTTGTTTTATTTTAGTAAATTTTTTTCATGGAAAAATGTTTAAGACTTGAATTGATCGTAAGATATAATGCATTGAATGCATAAAGTATGGAGTGGAATAATGAACTGTTATATTGATAGTATCTATGTAAAGTTCAAGTGACTATGAGATATCCTATTTAATATTCATCTCATTATCCCTGAAGCTATGTAAGGGTACTCTCGTGGATGTTGAGTGACCATGGAAGATCAACCATATCATTAACAAATCTTTATAAGTGTCAAATAGATTGTGCTAATAAGATGATAGACCATACTAGAATCTCTAAAATTTTCTAATTGTTAGACCTACTCTAAGAAAGAATTCAAAATATTGTGCAAACAAGAGACCATAAATGATTGACCACAAGTTATATTTCAACTAACCATGGAAGATAGAGTTATAATTTCTCTAACTGTTGGAACAGTCGTACAAAGACCTTTGATCAACCATGCCTATAAAATTGACCACATGACCAATTTGATCAACCAAGATCTTATCTACATAAGGGTAAATCTGATCTACATAAGAGTAAAATTACCACGTGATTAGAGTAATCATCCTTGATGCTCAATGCATCTGAGGAGGAGGCATCCAAGATGAGGAGGAGGTCTCTAGAGGTGTCTCTTAATGAATAAAAATATACATGGATTGATAGACAGGACTCCATTGTGGTAGGGGGTTTCAACAAATGGATTATCAGCATTGAGGAGTACATTTAGACGTGGGACCAACTTGCTTCTATGTTAGAGAAGAGGATTCTTGAGGTGGCTGATTTACATGTTACATCCTTATCCTGGAAACTTTTCAGGGAGAGGGATTCAGGTATTATTAAGTTCCTCCCTAATGTTCCTAGTTAAGGTAGTGGTTTTGTCTAGGTATTTTGAGAGGGTTGTTAGATGTGCATCCCTTGGGTGTTCTGGTTGTTTGTCTTTGTTTGGATCTTTGGTGTCTTTTCTAGATTTCTACTTGGACCGGCATCGGAGGGGGACCAGAGCATGAAGTCTTCATCGATGCAGGACTTTTGGATTGGAATGCTTGAGAGGTTATGTCTATTCCATTGGTATTGTTCCCATGAACTTCTGCATAGGACTTATTTCTGAAGGTCCATGCGTAGGTGAAGGCTTTTTTGCAGGATCATTTACTGGGATGGGGTAGGTCTGGTGGTTTTCTTTGGTTTTCCTTTTCTGCCTGTGTTATTTGGAGCTTGTTTAGACTGTTTCTATGGTTTCTCACTTTCTTCCTCAAAAGTGTTTTGATAATAAAAAAGTAATTTTCAGTCAGTCATAGTAATCATCCTTGTCTAAATACAGAGCTTTAAAGTCCATATTTTTTGTATTTCTATAAAAGCAGTTGATATCTATTAGTCCAAGGATGATTATGTTTAAATGGATACTTAGAGAAGAAACTTTTATAAATTATAGGAATCCTTGAACATGAAAAGTAACAAATAGTTCTATCTATTCTCTTTATTCTTAAATTCTTCTACACTACGACTGTATATATTTTGGGTGATATTACAAAAAATAAGAAAATGGTCAAACTAACAAAAACTCTCACTCCTAAACTCGCAAAAAAATCATTCAAGGAGAATAATATCATTGATCAACTGAACTAAATCATAGATTTAGTGGCATCAAACTTCTCACAATTTTTTCAATCTCTCTGTTTTATATTACATTTTTATTTGTTCTTATTTTTCATATAAATTTCTTGATCACTTCTCCTAATATGTAAAGGAGATTACTAAAATACTCTATATCTTATTTCTTGACATGTATTATCCTATGAATGACTGTGGAAAATTCCTGGTTGATCTTATACTACCTTATGTGTGGTTGTCTATGTAAAACATGTCTAGGTTTTAGATGTGTTTAATATGTTTTAATAAATGTTCTTGGAAGTGACATACCATTAAGTGAATAGAACTAATATCTATCTTGGATATTACCTCTTGTTTAATTTTGTTGTGTTTTTTTAATCATTTTCTTACTTCTTTATTTTCACTGAGTGTTTTTTAAAGTATATTTTCAAAGTAATACTCTGATAGTTAGCATTTATTTGAGATATATATATATATATTGTGTTTGATATAAGTCAAATATTTTAAATGTTAAAATAATATGATTTTTTTGAATGGGATTTGATCATACCTTTGAGAATGAATTTTAAAATATTAAATTATATATAATAACTGTATTTGTTAACTGGGTCATGTTTTCAATTGGAGGGGATTTTAAATTCATAGTTTTCAAAATAGAAATTTTTATTAGAAGATCAATACACCTCCCTATTGAGTATTCCTCTCAAAAAAATAAAGGGAATAAAATAAATAATTTAATGATTAAAATATTAAAATATGAAATAAACATTTTATGAACAATTCGTAAATAAATTATAAACTTTTTATAATTTAGGCATGGATAAACTTGAAAAATTTACTTTTATCCAATATAAACTTTTAATATTATCATTTACATGGTTTTAATATGAAATTATTCATATTCTAAGTATGAGATATTTTATAAAGACTTTTATTATTGAATAATAAAAATTTTGTATTTTGTTTAAATATTTTACATGAATTAAATATCACATATTTGATTTTGTTTAAATCACTAATAAAATCATCCAAAAACCCCTTGTTAAATAGTTTAAATAAATTTTCAAATAAGAAATTGATATAAACATTTTATATTTACATTTATTAACTTTTTATAAATAAATATAAATAATTTTATACTTTACCTTATTTTAAATTTATAAACACTTTATAAATTATTTACCATATAAATCAACTTTAAACCTAAATCACTTCTACCAAAAACAATTGTATGGTTTAAATCCTTGGGCTCATAATATTAACGGTTTTTGTGAATTTTAAAATTTGGATATTTATTTATTTCAGGTTTTAAAACCACTTAATAATTAATTATAAATATTTTATAATTAATCAATTTATAAACACTTAGTAAATTAAATAAATATCTAAAATACCTTTTTGTATAATTTATAAACATTTTATAAGATATATAATTCAATTCGTAATTAGAAAACAAAAAATATAGTTTATTATATGTCGTATTTAATGATATACTCCATATTGTAATTCATGATAAGGTATCTCATATTATGACTGGGTACCAAGGCTTACAATTGATGGCATATCACTATAAATTTTATTCTATGATAGATAACCATCGCCTATTATATTGTCTTCAATATCTAGGGAATTTAATTTTGTGATGTCACATATATTGTAAAGATGACACAACACCCTATTTTGTAGCATGCATTTGGCGCTATCATAAGGTACAATACCCTATATCATACATTATGGTATAGTGAAAACCAAAGTTATTACACTATATCTCCTATTACGATATCACATATCATATTAGGTGGTCATATCATATATTATGATATCCTATTCCATAAAACCTACCAAAAAATAAAATATATATCATTTCTTTTCATATCTCATATTGTAAAAGAATCCATAGTTCAAAATCTATATTGTATTAAATTATGTGAAATATGATATCTATTTATGCTTCATTTTAAACATGATTTTGAGAATCAAGGATTATGAAAATTATCTAACACCACTGAAGGGTTTATATGGATCAAATGACACTAATTTAGTATAGTGGAAAAAAATATAAACTTGAATACCCAAGATCAACATGCTATGAAAAATCAAATCCATGTATAAATAAATTAAGAACATGTTCCTTTCATTATAGATGGCTATTTTTCTTGTTCTTCAATCATAATGGTTGAAAAATATCACTAAGGAGAATTCAATGGACTCTTCCCATCAAATTATATCCACAGGATAATCAAAATCTCTAGGTTCTGGGCACAACAGAAGCGTGTGATGGGTGATGCCAAACATTAATTTTTTTCCATAATCAATGATCAATCTGATATCTATACAAAGATGAATTTCGTGATTCATATAATTGACTCAAAGAAATAGAAAAGGAAGAATTACATCAGAACAAAGATAGAAGGGATCAACACATATTTTTTATAATTAATTTAATTAGACAAACAATTATATCTAAGGAATTATTTCTTCATTGATGTGTCTGGTGACAATCTGTGGTTCACTATCATTGTATTGTAGAAAACAATTGTATATTTCCTCTAGTGGTGATCCACACATGTTCCAGGAATCTCCAGAAATCACTAAAGGAGTCTCTGGGTGCTATCATGGAAGATCCTTGCACTTCCATTGTCTGCCTTGATCACCTCAAGAATTGCTTCCAAAGCATTCTCCTTGATCCGGTGGAGGAGTATTTCTCACCATTCTAGGGATCATTCTTGGATAAGGGATCTCTCTAGTCTTGGGAGGATTCTCCTTGAATTGTTGTGCACAACCAAATAGGCTTATGATAAAATGATATAATTGGGTATTTATAATACTGGGGTTAAAATAAAATAATTTCACAAGTTTCTTTATTATTAGTTAATCCAAGAAAAACCCCATATCAAATAATAATAATATTATTATTAATTATTGACATGCGCTTAACTTGAAAATTATAATTAAATATTATTTAATTAAATAATATTTAATATTATCATTTCTCAGTAGACCATTAAACTCGGTTTTTTATTCCTCTATAATATTTTATCAGGCCTTAAATAATGTATATTTATTTATTAAATAAATATCACTGCATTATTCACCAATAAATAAATAAATATTATATTTACTAAATAGAAAATAAATATTTATATGTGATCAGGAATATGTTAATAATAATTAAACCATGTACAGGAATACTATTTATTCAACCTGAGCCTCAGCCCAGTTGGTGAGGACTCTCTAAGCGCATCCACGAGACCCAGGTTCAAAACTAGGCGGAGGCATAATTTTGGGGGTACTGTAGTAGTACTGTAGCAGGCACTGTAGTAGTACTGTAGCAGGCACTTTAGCAGTACTATAGCAGGCACTATAGCAGTTACTGTTCGATAATGTAGCAGCTGAAACTATTCACCTTGGGCTATTGGTTTGGGCTTGGAGTCCTTAAGGCCTTCAGGCCACCCAAGACATTCAGGTCATTAAGGCTTTCGGGCCACCTCAAGGCCCTCAGGGCCACCTGATTTGCAGTTGCACAGATAGATTCTACAAGGAACCACTCCAGAGGAGGAAAGAGCAGGGCACATCCACTAGAGCAGGGCTAAACGAACTTTGGAAGAATGAGAGGGTATGGAATTTTCCATCAGTACCGCACCTGTGCACCCCTGCACATAGACATGCTAGCCGAACAAGTCATACAATGGTGGAGAGATGATCACGATACAGATGCTGGGGAGGATTAGTTTCAAGTAGTCACAGTCTGTATGATTTCCTTGAGACCTACGGGTCATGTAATGTCTCCAAGCCTACGGGAAATGTAATTCCTAAGCCTACGGGCCTTGTAAGGGTTCCCCCTCATCCCTTGAAAGGGTATTTATTAGAAAATCAATAAAAAAGAAGGCCTTCGGGCCATTCAGTCAATATATTATTTAACTGGGATTCTAGATTCACTTAGTGTGTGGCCCTCTAGACCTCTTTCTCAATGGCATTAGGCGAAGTAGCCTAAAGTCCAAGGTTATCATCTAGTAACATGCCAAGGTACCCATAGAGAAAAAATTTAATGTTGCAATGACATGCACCTCATATGAACACTTACTGCGTAATATAATCACTTTATCACAATATCTCAAATCGAGCAGGTTGTATGCCAGTGCCATCAACCTATGTGCCTGATTATCTCTTTCTTTGAATTTTCAAAAATAGAACTTGATTATAGATCACCATGTACATGGATTTATTTAGGCTATATAATTTACATAAAAGGGCCTGAAATATTAACTTCTATTAAATAACATAAGGGAAAAATCATTTCTCTCATTATTCATTAATGCAATATTACTCATAACACACCCAATGTATCGTACTTCACCACAAACATTTGTCATCACAGTTTTTGTCTACAAATATAAGTGTGTGGCTCATAATACTCATTAATAATAATCTTAAAGTCTAAGGACCAATACACACTCCTTCAAATAGAAACATACAATGACACATATGAATGTGTATTTCCTACTGGCGGGTCTTGTTCTCATAATATCCTACTAGATATTACCAAGGGAATATACCATGAGAATGTGTCTCAAAGTCCTATGAGTCTCTATCCCTAATAGC
This sequence comes from Viscum album, assembly GCA_963277665.1. Taxonomy (NCBI): domain Eukaryota; kingdom Viridiplantae; phylum Streptophyta; class Magnoliopsida; order Santalales; family Viscaceae; genus Viscum; species Viscum album. Next base: position 350,771,993 of record OY728163.1, read on the forward strand.
CTGTATCATTTTTTTCCCTCAAATGATATCATTCGGCTATAGAAAATATATTCAAGAATAGTGTCATAGCACTTCCAGGTTCTCATCATAGTGGTGAACTACTATAACCTTTTAGTGTCATAGTTACTCTTAGGAAAATATTGCATATTGTGTTACATATAAGAACAATCATGATGTGATAATTATTTTATAAATATTAAAACAATAAATACATGTTTACCATAAATTAAAAAAGAAGTTAGTTCTAAGGCACCAACTCCAATAGACTCCCACTTACACTAGATACAATCGCTAACAACCTTTAGTCTGCTAACTCTCACATGATACTCATGCTTCTGCTAAGATAGGACTTTAGTCAAGGGGTCCACCGTGTTCTCTTCTATGGGTACTCTACTTTCTACAAATTCACCCCTTTGATAGAAATCCCTCAAGAGGTGATAATTTTAGAGTATATTCTTTGTCTGTTGGTGTAACCTTGGATCTTTTTCAAGAGCCACTTCTATAGTATTATCACAATATAATGTGATAGTTCTTTACTTATAGGTACCACATCAAGATATTGTAAAAATTTATGAATCCAAATGGATTCCTTGGCTGTATTAGAAGATTCTATATACTCAGACTCTGCTGTATAAGAAGCTGCAACTGGATGTTTTGAACTCTTCTAGCTCACAGCTCCTCTATTGAGAAAGAAAACATATCCTGATTTCAACTTTAGATCATTCTGGTCTATTTGAAAACTAGCATCATCATACCCTCTGATGATAATCTCCTCATCTCCTCCATACACTAGGAGCATATCCTTAGTTCTTATCAGATACTTATAAATAGTCTTAACAGCAATCCAGTGTTATTCTCTTAGATCTTCTTGATATCTTTCTACCATGATCAATGCATAGGCAATATCAATTCTAGTATATAAAATGGCATACATGATTTATCCTATCTCTGAAGCATATGGGATCTTAATCATTCTATCTTTCTCCTGTTATGTCTAGGGACACATTTTCTTAGAAAGATGTAAACCATGTGACACTTGTACCAATCCCCTCTTGGATTGTTCCATGCTAAATCTATTTAGTATCTGGTCAATATATGTACTTTGAATTAGTCCAAGTAGCCTCTTGGATCTATCAAGAATTATCTTGATCTCTATAATGTAGGATTCTTCTCATAATTACTTCATGGTGAAGCACTTGTTCAACCAGTACTTAACTGACTGTAAGACTAGTATGTCATTTCCAATAAGTAATATGTCACCAAAATACATTATCAAGATAATGACCGCATTCCCAGTAAACCCTTTATAAACACACTGGTCACATTTTTCTTCATGAAACCAAATTCTTTTATAGATTCATTAAATCAAATGTTCCATAACCTGGATTCTTTCTTCAATCCATAAATGGATCTCTACAACTTTCAAATCCTTTTGGCATCACCTGGAGTCATAAAATCTTCTATTTTTTTCATATATACATCTTCTTGAAGGTTCCCATTAAGGAATTCATTTTTGACATCCATCTTCTAAATCTCAAATTCATGGTAAGATGCTATGGAAAGTATGATTCTTATGGATTTGAACATGGAAACTATCGAAAATGTTTCATCATAGTCAATACCTTGACGTTGTTTAGAACCTTTAGCCACTATCCTTTCTTTATAGGTACGTACTTTACCCTTTATGTCTATTTTTCTATTGAATACTCATTTACACACAACAAGATTTACATCAATTGTTGCATCGAACAGAACCCAAACTTAATTTGATACATGGAATCTATCTTCAAATTCATAACTTCTAGCCATATTATAGCTTTTGAGATCTCTACTACCTCCTTTTAGGAGAGAGGTTCATCATTGTCCAATAATAATGAGTCACCATCCTCGGTGACTAGAAAACCATATCTCTCTGGTTCACTTTCCTCTCTTACACTTCTATAAAGTACTTGTGTTTTAGGAACAAATTCTTCCATGGGGACCTATAGAACTTGTTCCTATACCAACTCCTATGTTTCTTGAGCATCAACTTCATCGAAGTCAATCTTTCTCCTACTATCCTTTTTGAGGATGTTCTCCCTCTCAATAAAGATGGATTGTCTGGTGATGGTCACTTTCTTGTATGAGGGTTTGTATAGGTAGTATCCCTTTGTTTCCTTGGGATTCCCTATAAAGATACACTTTGTGCCCTAGGGTGCTAGTTTATTGTCTAAAAAATCCTTAACAAACACCTCACAACCCCATAAACATGTATACAATAAAGTGGGTTTCTTTCCACTCCATAACTCAAAGGGAATTCCATTTTCTACTTTAGTTGGTACTCAGTTTAATGTGTATACTATAGTTTGTAATGCATATCACCAAAAGGATAACAGAAGATCTACATGGATCATTATTGACCTTACTGTGTCAAATAAGTTATGGTTCCTCTTTTCACTAACCCCATTTCAATGTGGTGTGTAAGGTTGATTAAGTTGAGATATAATCCCAAACTCCCATATAAAGTCGATGAACATTTGGTTAAGATATTCACCACCTCGATCTGATAAAATCTTATTTATCTTCTTACCAAGATGATTCTTTACTTCATTATTGAATTCCTTGAATTTCTTAAATGACTCAAACTTATACCTCATCAAGTAGATATATCCATATCTACTCAAGTCATCGGTAAAAGTTATGAAGTAAGAATATCCACATCTAGATTCTACTAGAAATGGTCCACACACATTAGTGTGTACCAATCCTAAAATCTTTGTGGACCTTTCACCCTTTCCACCAAATCGTGGTTTGGTCATTTTTCCTTAAAAACAAGCATGACATCTATCAATTGTTTTTATCTTGGAAGAGTCTAAATAAAAATCTTAAGAGAGATTTGTAAAATGCTTCTTGTTTACATGACCAAGATGGTGATTCCAAAGCTAGTTTTTATATGAGTCATGTGAACTTGATTAGTTACCAATTTCCAACACTTTTTTTTTAATTTAATACATATAGACCATTATTTAAATGTGTTATACCATAACATATGTCTTCCTTATAAAAGAAACAACTTTTATTTCCAAACTTGAAAATAAAACCATCTGTATCTAAACTTGATACAGAAATTTTGTTTTTGGTAATAGTAGGTACATAATAACAATCATATAAAACAAAAATCTTTCCTATTGTAAATGAAAGGTGGTAGTCACCAATGGAAAGAGTATCCAACCTCACACCATTGGAAGCTCATATATCCACCTCTCCTTTGGAAATTTTCTGAAATCTACTTGGTTCTTGCATTTGGATGCAGATGTGAGTACCATAAGCTATATCCAATGCCCAATGTGTAGAAATTAAAATATTGAAATAAGTAAATAATGTACCTTTATCTTCCCCTTACTTCTAGGTGTAGTTCCTCTTATAGTGGCTTGTCTTTCCACATGAAAAACATACGGTTTCCTTTTCCTTTCCCTACCTCTAGATCTTTTTCTTCTTGGTAGGATAGTGCTCAAGAGTTTTAGACTATTTATAAGTCTTGGTCCCCTTTTCCTTGTCCTTCCTTTTCGTATTCACCATAAGGACTACAGGTTTGTTAATCCCCATGTCTTTATCCACTTTGTGAATCATGTTCAAAAGTTCTAAAAGTATCTTCTCATTAATGATCATATTATAATTCACAATAAATCTGGAGAATGTCTTAGGAAGTGATAAAAGTATGAGATCTGTATGTAACTCATCCATGAATTTAATCCCTAAGATGTACAGGCATTCAATCTAGCCAATAATCTTGACTACATGAGGCTCAGCTGGAACAGACTCTCCAAGATTAGTGGTAAAAAAATCATTTGAGATCTTGTACCTCTCTTGTCTTGCCTTCTCTTAATAGAGATCTTGAAGGTGAGACATCATGTTATAGTCATCTATATCCTCATGTTGCTTCAAGAGCTCATTGGACATGGATGATAGCATGAAGCACTAAACATCTATATCATCATTCAAATGTTTCTCATAGAGAGATATTTCTTCATCACTTTCCTCATTTCTAAGTGCAACTAGTAAAGGTTCTTCCAGCATATACGATTTTCTTTCGTGGAAAATAATGACTCGTAGGCACCTTTTACACTCCTAGAAATTGGTGTAGGTGAGAAGTTTTTCCTTATCAAGTATGGATCATGGTGATATATTTGATGTAATTTTATTATTATTTATAAAAAATAAGATAAGCAGAATTTTAGTACTTTATTTAATAAATTTAGACAAATAAATAAATATTATATTTATTAGTCTCTCGCTATTTTATCAAAACCCAATATCCCTTTCCATTGGCTTCAGAATATCTTGTTTCTTGGAAATTAAAGTGTAAAGGATCCATATTCCCCTTCTCATTACCCTAAATTTGGTTGGTTAAGAAACTTTAATGGTTTTAGGTAGGTATTTCAAATTCCAACTGTATTAACTCATAGTTCCTTGATCTACTGAGTGGACTCCCCAATCCTGAAATCATTAATTTTATATTTCCTCAACCATTGCCTCTTAGTTAAACCAAGGCTTTCTTTGGCATTCAACCCTTGATGTGAACCAAGTTAAGTTAATCCAAAACCTCATGTTAGAATTCTCCGATAATTGAAATCACCCCAACTTTGGCTGGTCAAGCACTTTGAACTATGGTTCGATTCTAACTGAAGTAATATAAGGCTATACCAAATTAATATTTTATTGAGGGGTTTTATCATTTATGTAAAAAATTCCAATTATTATCTTTATTACATGCTTGTTAATATTAAATATGATTACTTAAGTAATTACCATGTCTTAGATAATATTTACCCATAAGCCAGTTTACTTTAGTTCTATCTTGCATGCTTGTTAATTCATTAATTATGTTATTGTGAGAAAAAATCCATAATGAATAACTATGAAACTAAAAAAATGTTATGATCATGATCATGTTTTAATGTTTAGTTTACTATTAGTTGATAAACTAACTGTTGACTTAGTGGAGAAACACCTTGAACTAATCGAGGTTCGTTTTTACAGCTTTCCACCTATCCACCTTTGTATCTCCTCTGATTGTTTTCACCTCGAATCTTAACTTAAACTACCTCCACTAGCTTGGTAGCTCCATCCATTATATATTCTTTTTACTCACGTATAGGTGAGGAGAAAAAGGATATTATATAAAAGAAACCATGGGCACGCAGGCCCTACATAATAATGAGGAGAGAAGGAACGCATGCCAACAATTTAATTTAATAATAAATTAAATGAAAACAATCACATACAAAAGGTTTGGTTTATCTCATGATCATACACATGAATGCAACGTATTATGCATTTAATAAAACAATCATTCAATTATTTAATTATTCTTATTTAAGATAAATCAATCTCGAATCGATTAATTATTATCTTTAGTTAATCAATCCTTTTATATTAATTATTATCTTAATTTCCTTAAGATTATCATCCATTATAATTTTAAACAAATTAAATAAATTCATTTAAAATCAACCTTGTACATAAATGTACCTTGGAGAAAACACAGTGAATACCTTTAAAAATCTACCCAACATGTGTTATACTCATATATTGTTTTACTCTTGTGACATATGGCATATATGACTTATCACATACTTTCATGATGTGTACTTCACGGATGATTACATGAATTACATGATTTGTTGGTCATGTGTTATGCTTAAATGTACATAGAGTAACAACCTATAATACAAATCATACATGATATGTAGATCTTGAACATTATGCAGATATTATTTAAACATTTAGATATTTATGTATATTAAAACCTATCACATGGCATGTCTTATCTTTAAGACCACACTCAAGTACATGTCTCAAGGTTTGAATGGTAAAATGAATAAATTTTAAATTTACATAACTTGGTATAAGTACACAGCATGTAGATCTGATCTACATGGTGTGTACACCTCTCACTATCTATATGAGATGCACGCCTAGGGACTCGGTATGTAGTCTATGCCTTGAACATTTTTGAGTACGTGGCATGTCCAATGGGCCACATATCGTGTTGAATTCGTGTTACATGGTCACCCATCAGGTAGGTTGTGTATTGAATACATGTCCCATATTTTCCATAAAGGGACCACACGTCGAGTTCAATGGGCCACACGGCGTGTAGTCTGGATGATTGTTCACTAGTATGTCCTGGTCAACATGCGGTGTAATAATTAATTACACCGCATGTCATTAATGCACATGGGTTAAGTAATTTCTGAATTAACTCCTAGTGTATTTAACACAACTACATGGTGTGTAACTGCAGTTACATGGAAAGTACCATTGTGATATCTGAGAAAAATCCTTGGTTCCTCTGGATGAGTTCTTCGATTTTATTTTAATCATTTTTGTTAGATCTGTGAGAAATGATATAGGAATAAACTGATCTCATAATTTAGATTAAAATAATTATTAAACTTGAATTTAAAAACTAAATTATGAATGCATAAATCACCAATAAAACTAAATAATTATAAATAATTATGTTCCCCCTTTGATACCTCTTGTAGGTTTTGGGCGTAGTGGAAGCGTTCAATGGGTGATGTCCAACTTTAATTTTTTCCATAATAAATGATCAATTCGGGATCAATACAATGATGAAGTCCATGATGCATGGAATTGATTCAAAGAAATAGACAAATAATAATTGTGCTGGAACCGTGAGAGAAGGGATCAACACATATTATTTATAATTAATTTAATTAGATAAAGAATTACCTCTAAGGAATTATTTCTTCATTGGTGTGTATGGAGACAAATCTATGGTGCACCATCATTACGTTGTAGAAACCAAGTGTAGATTTCCTCTAGTGGTGATATACTCATGTTACAGGAATCTTTGGATATCGTCGAAGGAGCCTTTGGGTGCTATCACATAAGATCCCTTTTCTTTCAATGTCCACCTTGATTGCCTCTAAAATTGCTTCCAAAGTGTTCTCCTTGATCCGGTGGAGGAGGATTTCTCGTCATTATTGGGAGCATTCTTGGAGAAGAGAGCTCTCTATGCTTGAGAGGATTCTCCTAGAATCATTGTGCACAACCAAATAGGATTATGGGAAAATAATATAATTGGGTATTTATGTTGCTAGGGTTAAAGTAAAATAATTTCACAAGTACCCTTATTATTATTTAATTCTATCAAAACCCCATGTCAAATAATAATATTATTATTATTATTTCTTGAAACATGCTTAACTTTCAAATTATAATTAAATATTATTTAATTAAATAATATTCAATATTATCATTTCTCACCGGACCATTAAACTTGGTTCACCATTCCTCCGCAATATTTATCGGGCCTTGAATAATGTCTCTTTATTTATTAAATAAATATCATTGCATTATTTTCCAATAAATAAATAAATATTATATTTACTAAATGGAAAAAAAATATTTATATTCAATCAATAATACATGAATAATTATTAAACCATGTATTAGAATAATATTTATTCAACCTATTGAATAATAAATAATAAAATATTATTTAACTGAGATTCTAGATACACTTAGTGTGTGACCCTCTAGGCCTCTTTCTCAGTGGCATTAGGTGAAGCAGCCTAAAGTCTAAGTTTAGCATCTAGAAAAACCCCAAGACACCCATATAGAAAGAAATAAATGATGGAGTGACATGTCTCCTCATATGAATGCTTACCATGTAATATAATCCATTTTATCAAAATATCTCAAATCAAGCAGGTTGCATGCCAGTTCCATCAACCTATGTACTCAATTATCTCTTTCTTTAACTTTCTAGAAATAGAACTTGTCTATAGATCACAATGGCCATGGATTCATTTAGTCTATATCATTTCCATCAAAGGGCCTAATATATTAACTTCCATTAAATAACAGAAGGGATAAATCCTTTATCTTATTATTCATTAATGAAACATTACTTGTGACACACCCAACATATCCTACCTCGCTGTGAACATATTTCATCACAGTTTTTGTCAATACATATAATTTTGCAACTCATAATACTCATTAATAATAATCTTAAATTCTAAGGACCAATACACATGTCCGTAGATAGGAACATCCAATGACACATATGAATGTGTATTTCCTATTGGTGGTTCTTGTTCTCATAATATCCTACTGTATATTACCAAGGGCGTACACCATGATAAGGTGTCTCAAAGTCCTATGAGCCTCTATCCCAGATAAACTGTATCATTTGTGTCCCTAAAATGATATCATCTGGTTATAGAACATATATTCAAGAATATTGTTGTAGCACTTCTGGGTTCTCATCATAGTGGGGAACTACGATGACCTTTTAGTACGATAGCTACACTTAGGACATTATCACATACTATGTTATGTAGAAGAACAATCATGATGTGTTAAGTATTTTATAAATATTCAAACAATGATTACATGTTTATCATATAGTAAAAATAAGTTGGTTTTAGGGAACCAACTCCAACAAAATCACCAAACACTTATGAGATATTCTCTACAACTCCCACGATATGCTAGTACCTATTTATGGAAAGGAGGAGGAGGAGGATATGATAACCCATATCTTTAATACACTTTATTTCATTATTTATTCATTACGATACACATAACACAATCCCAAAAGATCAATAGGCCTAGTGTCCTTGGGTAATTAGATACATATCATAATAACTTGAAGAGAGAATAAAATGACATTATTTAAAAACTCTATAATATTCCCTTATATTATATTCATATTCTAATACTGCATGGGATAACTTAGTGATGTACATAAGAAATGGGTGATCTATAAATCCAATTAAGGTAATAATCAAAGAATAACATGATGAAAGTAATACATGAGAGTCAATAGGAATGTCAAGGTGGAATAAAAGGGTGAGAATCATAAACATGGACATCAAATCATTATATAAGGTGATGACATCGAGTCAACATAGGAATGTGGAAATAACATAAAACATGACATCATAAGTATAAGTCAAGGATAATCGCCGAGAAATAAAAATATTATGTGCTTAGGCTAAATGCATGTATACCATACATGGTATATCATGAGATAAAAACATTACCCAATTCAATGGACGTCTATATAATTCTTGATCCACCCATCAAATTTATATCATGTACATGCATTTATTTCCACATAGACCATACAACTTAAGAATGTATTTCATAACATTTAATCCCATGATTAAAGAGTGTGGGACACATAAATGGAAGTCCCAAAAAATGAAGTATGGGTATAACTAGGTTAATCCCTTGAGTGGAAATGGGGATGGGTATTTACAATAAAAAAGTTGGGAATGGAAAATCACGGGATAATTTCGGCAACATAATAGGTGTACATAAAGGTTCATGGAAGGGTTTAATGAGAGTGAAAGGTGGAATCTAATTAAATGGGAATTATAAGGGCAGTAAAGTTATGTGTAAAAACATATTACAATAAGAACAATTGGAATTCAAAAGTCTTAATATGAAGAAAGTACTTGAATAAAAAGAAGAGGAAGAGAATCCCTTACTTAAGAGGTCGCTTCTAAAATCTTGGGAGGAGATTATTAAGAGCTTTGGAACACCTTAGGAGAGATTAAAAGAGGGATAGGGAGAGGATATTATTTCTAAATGGTTTTTGAGTGCTTAGTAATGGGATGTTGGGTGGGAATTTATAGAAAAAGAGATAGGGGTTCGTTATTAATTTCTAAACTTAGGTTTCAGACTCTAAGAAATAAAATAATCAATAACACAAACCTTCCCATGTTTTTTATATAGTTTATTACAAAGAGAAATGGTTTTAAATATTTTATTTTTCTAATAACCAAGATCCTTGAAATAATACCATTAATGATCTGGAAGTGAGTCAGGTTCATAAAGAATTGTTTATAAAATATTAAAATATAATATATATTTTAGAGGATTCATTATAGTTTTGTAAAATTAATCAAATAACATTAAAAAAATATTTTAAATGAGATATATATTTTTTATTTTGGATGCCATTTATAGTATTTATTTCATCACTTTTAGTCTATTATGATTTCATAATAAATACCATATATTCATATCGTATTTTATTTTTGCCCAAAAAATTGAATGTCTCATAAAATTATGAAAGAATCACCATTAGATCATTTCGATATGCTTATTTCAAAAATAATATTTATTTTACCAAAATAATTTTCTAAATATGGTAATTTACACTTTTAAATAAAAAACCTTATTTACTAGAAAAAAAATAATTTTTGCAATGATAATTACTTTCTAACCCTTATAAAAAATACATTGGACTTCATTAAATTATATTATCATTTATTTTTAAATAAATTTTAATTGATAATAATATTTAATGAAAATAAAATTTATTAAAAATTTATTGAATTTATCAAAAATAGTTACTTAATTAAAACTAAAGATTTCCCAAAAATAAAATTTCAATTTCTTTATATCCAAATATAATTTTTATCAAACTCATTATATAATAATATATTTAAATTAATAATAAAAGGGATGAATACAATCATTATTTTATTAAAAATAAAATATAAAAATCCATACTACTATGGTCTAGATATATAACCTTTTATTAAACTAGGGTATTCCCTAAGGGCAAGGTGTGTGATGGTGGTACTTTCTTAGGGTGGTTTGGTGAACATGGTTTGGACAGTGATCTTGATACGATATAACTTCTCCCTTAAATGGTTTTTCTCATTTTTTTAGTTGTGGAATCTTGACTTGGTCTTGGCCAAGGTTAAATACCATTGATACCATCTTTCTCATAAGATTTGATAAATGGTATTCATAAGGTATGATCCTACTAGTCAAGAACATCGCTTGTTACTATTGTATCAATTAGATTTTATCATAACCCTTAATATATACTAATCTTAATAATAACTATATAATTGATATATTATCAATGGAAATGTTTCTTAATGGTATTTTAATCCCATTATAAAAATTATAAATATAGTTTATAATGGTGCAAAATAAAAAATTAAATATAGTGAATTTGTTTTATATAACTATGTTACTTAACAAGGAATTTATTATTTTATAAGGTAATTTAATTTATAAAATTTTGGGTTGTTATATTCTCCCCCCTTAAAATATTACACCCTCAAAATTTCATTTCGTACACTAAAACAGATGAAGGTATTTTTGTTTCACCACCTATTATGGTTCTCATGTTGCCTCTTCAAACTTATGTTTCTGCCATAGTAATTTGACCAAGTGAGTTGTCTTTTTTAGTAGAACATTGTCTCTATGATATAATATCTTCATCAGTATCTCTTCATATGAAAGATTATTCTCTAAAGGTACCACCTTTGGATTCATTACATGTGAGGCATTAGGTATGTACTTCCTTAAGTGGGATACTTGGAACACATCGTGTACTTGAGATAGGTTAGGTGAGAGTGATAGTTGATAGACCATGGATCTGATGGAATCAAGGATATAAAGGGTATGATGTATCTAGGAATAAGTTTTTCTTTATTCCAAAACCTCATGAATTTCTTCCATAGTGATATATGGAGAAACACTTTATCTTAAACCTCAAACTCTAGGTCACATTTATGATTGTCTGTATAGTTGTTATATCAAATTTGCATAGATTTAATATGACATTGAATTTTTTGAGCTTATATTTAATCTCATGGATAAGATCAATTCCCATCAGCTTCCACTCTCCAACTTCATCCCAACATGTTGGAGTCCAACACCATTTTTCATACAAAAGGTGTCATTTGAATGCTGGAATGGAAATTGTTATTATATGAGAATACCATTAGGGGAAGGTGTTAATCCCAACATCCTTGAAAATATATTAAAAAATATATTATCATATCCCCTAGAGTTTTAATGGTTCTATCGGACTGACCATCCATCTAAGGGTGATAACAATGCTTAAACTTGGATCTATACACAATTCATGTTGAAGGCTTCTCCAGAACCTCAAGGTAAACCTTAGATATCAATTAGATACAATGTATATTAGAACTCCATGTATTCTTAACAATTATATTATGAATATCTTGGTGAGTTTTTCAATAGAGAAATATTCCTTGGTAGTAATGAAATGCACTAACTTTGTATGGTGATCGAAAACCACCCAAATGGTGTTATTTCCTTTAGATTCCCTTGGGTGTCCTATGATGAAATACTTGGTTATGTTTTCCCATTTACATACTGGTATGGGAATTTTTTTTCCATCATACCCTTAGACTTCTATCATTAAGCCTTATATTCTTGGAAAACCAAGCATCAAGATACAAATTCTATAGTATTCCTTTTCCTATTATCCTAGAAGAAGTTTTTCTTAAAATATATATACACCTTAATATTTTCTAGATGAATAGATAAGGGGGATATATTCACTTCATATAAAATTTCCCTCTTTAGTTAGGGTTTTTATGGGACACATATCTAGGTTCTAAACCTTATAACTCTATCTTTAGAAAAAATGAACTTTAGAATATTCTCTACCTTTCTCTATAGATCCTTATTATCTTTTTGGGATTCTTTGATCCTTTTAAGAATGGATATTTGAGTGGTTATTTGAGAAAGGTAGGATTAGGCTTGTTTTATTATTATCATGTCCATCATTTTCATATCCAATAAGATTGGATCCCTTTAAATTCTCTTCAAGGATAGAGTTATGGGATCCTTCTCTTCATGGATAGGATTATGGGATCCTTTTTACTCATATCATCTTCCACTTTATTAACCTTACAGAGATGGTAATGGATTGAATATCCATAATCCTTGATCATCTCTAACCATCTTTGTTGGCATATATTGAGATAATTTTTCATTAATATATAATTGAGGATCTTATAATCCATATATCTATCATATTTATCCCTATAGAGATAATATCTCCAAATTATAAATGTGAATATCACTGCATCCAATTTCAGATCATGTGTTGGGTAGTTCTATTCATGGACCTTTAATTGGTGGGTGTCATGGGCTATCACTTTATAATTTTTCATGATCATTCAACCCAATCCCTTTTTGGGTGCATAAATCCATCCTCGCTTGTGGGTAATGTGAGAACAAGTGTAGTGAATAACCTCTTATTTAACTCTTTAAATCTTTATCTCATTCATTAGTCCAAAAAAAACTTTCCTCCCTTCTGAGTTAGCTTGGTTAGTGGACTTGAAAATCTTGAGAAGTTTCTCGAAAATTGATGATAGTACCCAGATAATACAAGGAAACTATGGATCTCCATCATAGATATTGGTATGGGACATATTTCAATTGCATATTTCTTTTAAGGATCCATAAATATCCTTTTTCTAGTGATAACATGCCCTGGAATGTTACTTTCTCCATCTAAAAACTCCCATTTATTATACTTTGAAAACAAATTTTTCTTTTAGAAAGTATTTAGAACGTCATCCAAATGCTCTTCATGTTCCTCATTTCTTTTAGAGTAGATAAGAATATCATCTATAAATACTTCCACAAATTTGTTATGGTAATCCCTAAATATTATATTGATTAAGTCTATTAATATAGTTGGAGCATTAGTAAAGTCCAAATGTTATCATTATAAACTCATAGTGACCATACCTTGTACGAAAAGTAGTCTTAGGGATATCCTTCTTATTCAAATTTACTTGATAATATCCCAACCAAATATCTAACTTAGATAAGTATTGATCTCCATGTAGATGATTGAAAAATTCATAAATCCATGGAAGATGATACTTTTTCTTTATTGTGATCTTATTGAGCTCATAATAATCAATTTTGAGGTGCATTGACCCATCCATTTTCTTAATTAAAAGGACTGATGCACCCCATGGTGAATCACTTGGGTGTATAAACCCTGTATCCATATTCTGTTATAGTTTGCTCTTCAAATATTCATGTTCAATAGTGTTCATTCTATATAGATTCTTGAATATTGGAAAATATCTAGGTATAAATTCAATTAAGAACTCAACCTATCAACTTAGTGGAAGACCAGTCAATTATTTGGGAAACACGTCAGTGTATTCACCTACAATGGGAATGTAATCAAGGGCGATATTTTCCTTAGTAGAAATCATTTGAGCTTGATACACTTTCTCATAAGGAAATAATATATATTATTGAGATGATGATTCGAAAGGAGATTCATCCTCCTCCATGCACTTATATAGAATTATAGGGTGATTCATTATATATAGGTTAATTTCCTTATCTTTACAATTTATGTTGGGTCTATACAAGTAATGTTGATCCATACTTATAATAGCATTGAATTCCACTAAAGGGAGTATCACAAAGTTCACTAAGAAATTCAACCCACAAATATTAATAGGGGATAATTTATATACTTGGGATGTAATAATTGACCCATTTTTCATTTTCACCGATAACTCAACTTCTATGTTTTTATGTGGTGTTTAAATAGTTCTACTAAACTTTTATGATATGAAATAATGTTTAGAACTATAGTCACATAGGACATTTGAAGTTTATTAATGGATAAAAAGAAATCCTTTCACTATTTTATTCTGTTCTAATTATTTACTTCATCCAAAATAAACTTAGGGATGATAATTTTCAAACTATTATAAATATAAATGGAAACTATGAACAATGAAGGGATAACCCATAAATCACATGTATTCCTTGACCTAAGAATTTCTAGGTTTCGGTATAAGTTATCCATAGTATATTTTATAACATTAAATTTCATGGTAATTTTTGTCCTCTTTATAATGGTTTGTAAAAAGCACATGATTAACCAAAGCATATCCCCCAGGAGTGTCTAATCAGGTGTTCATCCTTAGGAATATTTTTCATGCACCAGGTGATGGTTAAGTTAATACCCAATGCACTATTTTTGGGGTGATTACCCCAAGGTAAAACAGTTCTATAGCCATGTCTACTTGCTAGTATCCATACATGTATGTATCTTCTCAAAAAACTAATAACTCCATACTTTACTAAAATTTAGGGATATTTTTCTATGTTTATTCTTATACTTATAGTTTTCTGTAAGGGTTTTTAATCCTAATATCCAAAAATAACTAGACCTTACTCTGATACCAACTATGAAAAGCTGTATATTTAATAAAATTTATTTAATTATTTATTTCATTGTGATACACATAACACATTCCCAAAAGATCAAGAGGCATGGTATCTTTGGGTAATTAGATATATATCAAAATAACATGAAGAGAGGATATGATAACATTATTTAAAAACTATGTAATATGACTTTATATTCCATTTATCTTCTAATACTACATGGGATAGCCTGGGTAAGTACATAAGAAATGGGTGATCTATAAATCCAAGTAAGGGAATAATAAAAGTGTAACATGATGAAAGTAATATAGGTGAGTCAAGAGGCATGTGAAGATGACATAAAAGGGTGATAATCACTACAAAAAAAATCCCTAGTTAGAGGGAGTTTTTTTTAGATTAGAGGGGGTTATAACCCCCTGTAAACATATTAGCGGCAGTTGTGTGTGATCGCTACTAATGTGGTCACCCTATCCTGTTAAGGGTGGTTTTGAAAAATCATTGGTAAAATGAAATTCAATTTAGCGTTAGTTAAATTAGAGGGGTTTTAAACCCCTTCTAATTCCATCTAAAATTCCTAAAAAATATATAGATTAGGGGTAGTTCTAAACACCCATAAATTAACCTTTAAAACAAGTTTTAGGGTTCGTTCTCCAACAACTTCCCCAAATGTTTCCATTTTATCCTATTAGGGGCTGTTTTGAAAAAATTGTGGTAAAAATGAAGTTCAATTTAGTGGTGGATAAATTAAACGGGGTTTGAACCCCCTGATTTTTCACTTCATTTTTTTTACTTTTTTTACCCCTATTATCCTCGAGTTGTCGCCTATTATCCACTTTAAAACCACCCATCTCCCCTCTAGTTTTCCACCCAAGATCCACTCCTACACCCAACCCTTATTTGTGGTACATCCACCCCCCCCCCCTCACCTGACAACCCCATAGGATCACGTGGCCTCATCACTCCCAAAACCACCCAAAATTATAGGGGGTTTAAACCCCTTCTAATTCCAACCAAAATTCCCAAAAATAGATGGATTAGGGGTGGTTTGACATTTGAAATAAGTTTTATGGTTGGTTCTCCAACAACCCCCCCCCCCCCAAATTTGGTTGCCCTATCTTATTAGGGGCAGTTTTGAAAAGGTGGTAGTAAAATGAAGTTTAATTTAGCAGTGGTTAATTTAGAGGGGGTATAAACCACCTAAATTTTCACTTTATATTTTTTATGTTTTTACCCCTGCTATCTACTAGAAACCCCCCTATTATTCTCAGGTTGTTGCCTGTTATCTGCTAGATAACCACCTAGATCCCCTCTGGTTGTAAACCCAGGCTCCGCTCTGACACCCCAACCATTATCTGTGATAAATCCACCCAGACCCCCCCCCAACAACCCCACAAGAGCACGCACCCTCATCACTCCCAAAACTGCCCACACATGCAAAGCCTCTCTTCTTCATGTCTAGCTTAAAAAGTCCTTTGGGTAGGATTCGAACCTGGGTTAAGGGGTTCTCTTTGCTCACCTCTCCCACTAACCTATGGCTATCTTTATTTATTAGATACGCTAAACTTCATTTATTTACATAGAGAAATAAATGATGATATATATATATATATTTGTGTATAGAAATATAAATAATATAATATATTTTTTGTATATATATAAATATATATCTATGTATATCTAATATATATAAATATATATTTATACATATATTTATAAAAATTTATATTTGTGTGTGTGTGTTTATATAATATTTATAGATAATATATATATATATAATTATTTTTATATACTTATATATGTGTGTGTTTGTGTGTAACAATAATATTATTAATTATTATTATTAAACACCTATTTTTTAAACTATAAAAATTATATGTTGGTTTTCTAAATACTATACATTTATTTTATGATTTATATTATATTAAATACATTTATATTATATATTTATGTATGTAATTATATACATTTATATTATATCATGTATACACACATATATACACACAAAAAATTAAATAAATTCATGTAATTGGAAATATATGATATAATTAAATAATATATATATATATATTTAATAAGTTAATTTATAATTAATATGGTATACTGCAATATATATATATAATATAAATTTATATATAATGAAAATTTTATAATATAATATATATAATATAATTATATAGTTTATATATATATATATATATTGTCTATATTATATATATTTGAATACATAATATAATATAAATGTATTTATACATAAATATACAATACAAATGTATTCAATAAATGTATAATATTAATAAAATCACATATAAATTTTATATATTTTTATAAATATATTTATAATTATATTTATATTATGTATATCAATATTTATATATGTATACATTTTTGTTTATATGTATAAGTATTTATTTAAAGTATTTATATAATGCCTTTATATATATGTTTATAATGTATTTAAATACATTTATATAATGTATTTAAATACATTTATATAATGTATTTATGTAACACACACACACACACATGTGTACACACATATATATTATAAAATTTGAATTTATATGAGATTTATTTTAAAAACAATTAGAGGGGGTTAAACCCCCTCTAATCTAATGGATTAGTGGAGGTTCATGGACCCCCTCTAATCTAAGGGATTAAAGGGGGGTCATGAACCTCCACTAATTTCTTAAATTAGAGGGGGTTCACAACCCCCTCTAATTTAAGAGATTAAAGGGGGTGTGAACCCCCACTATTTCCTTAAAAACAAAATACATTATATATATAGCCTTTAAAATCCAAAAATAAAATATTATACATAGAGAGAGACTCTAAAATACAACTGAATATATAGTGGCACTAATTATTAAATTAGCAATTATTTTGACATAACTACCTCTAAAATCCTACCAAATATTTAATAATTCTAATAAAAAATTATATAGGGTTGTGAACCCCCTCTAAATTTGATTATTATGGGGGTTATGCATAACCCCGTATAATTTATACCTAAAATGAATTTAGAGTGGGTTTTGAATAACCCCCTATAAAAAACCACCACTAATATGCTATTTTTTTATAGTGAATCATTAACATGAACATCAAATCATGATATAAGGTTATAACATAAAGGCAATATAGGAATGTAGTAATAACATAAAAAATGACATCATAAGCATAAGTCAAGTATAACCACTGAGACATCATAACATTGTGTGCTTAGGCTAACTTCCCATTCACCATACATGGAATCTCATCAAATAAAAATATTACCCAATGAATTTGAGGGCTAAATAATTCTGAGCCCATCCGTCACATTCATATCATGTACATGCATTTGTGTGCCACTTAGATCATATAACTTAAGAATGTATTTCATCAATTTTAATCCCATGATTAAGGATTATGGATTACATACATGGAAGTCCCAAATAAATGAATAATACATATAACTAGGTGAATACCTTGAGTGGAAATGGGGATGGGTATTCACAGTAACAAAGTTGGGTGTGGACAATCACATGATAATTTCAACAACATAATAGGTGTACATAAAGGTCCATGGAAGGGTTTAATGAGATTGAAAGGTGGTGTATAATTACATGGGAATAATAAGGGGGTAAATATATTTTTAAAAACACATTACAACTAAAAAATTTGAAATCAAAAGGCTTAATATAAATAAAGTACTTGAATAAAAAGAATAGAAAGAGAATCCCTTACTTGATAGGCCACTTCTAAAAGCTTGGTAGGAGATTATTAAGATCTTGGGAATACATTGGGAGAGATTTATATAGGGATATAGAGTGTAAATTTATTCTCAATTGGTTTTTAGTGTAGATAAATGAGAGTTTAGGTGGGTATTTATATCAAAAGAGAGAGGAATTCTTTATTAATTTCTAAACTTAGGTTTTGGACTCTAAGTAATAAAGTAATAAAAACTACAAACTTTTCCATGATTTTTCCCATGGTTTATACAAAAGAGGAGTGGTTTTTAATATTTTATTAGGCTAAGAATATAAATCTTTATAATAATATCATTTATGATGTGGAAGTATGTCATGTTCATAAAGAATTTTTTTAAAATCATTAAATATAATATAGGTTTTGGAGGATTCATTATGTGTTTATAAAATTAATCAAATAACTTCAAAAACACATTATTTTAAATTTGAAATATTTTTTTTATGAATTCCATTTATAGTATTTATTACATCACTTTTGTCCTATTATTATATCATAATACATACTGTATATTTATATTGTATTTAATTTTTACCTGAAAATTTTATTATCTCAAAAAATTATGAAAAATTAAGAATTATATAATTTAGACATGTTTATTTCAAAAATTATTTGTATTTTACCGAAATAATTTTCTAAATATGATAATTTTTACTTTTAATTAAAAATATTTATTTACTAGGAAATACTTATTTTTATGATGCTAAAAACTTCTTAACCTTTATAAGAATTACATTGGCCTAAATTAAATTATATTATCATTTATGTTTAAATAAATATTATTTAATAATAATATTTAATTAAAATAATATTTATTTGAAAATTATTGAATTTATCCAAAAGATTGTTTTAATTAATACTAAATATTTCCCAAAAATACAATTTTGGTTTCTTTATATCAAAATATAATTTTTATCAAACTTATTATATAATTATATATATAAATTAAAAATGAAAATGATAAACATAACAATTATTTTATTAAAAATAAAATATATAAATGCATACTACTAGGGTCAGGATACATAACCCCATATTACACCAGTGTATGTCTTAAGGGTAAGGTGTTTAATGATGGTACTTTTGGGGGTTGTTCGATGAACAGGGTTTGGGTTGTGATCTTGATAAGGTTGAAATTATATCATAAATGGTTTCACTCATGTTTTAGTTTTTTAATCTTAGATTGGGCTTGGTCAAGGTAAAAACTTGGTGATGTCATCTCCCTCGGGAGCTCTGGTAAATGGGTTTCATAGGTTACAATCCTGCTAGTCGAGGTCATCACTTGTTCCTTCTATTACAATTAGATTTTATCATATCCTTTAATATATAATTATCTTAATGGAAACTATAAAATAACTATATTATTAATGATTATGATTCTTAATGGTCTTTTAATCCCGTCAAACAAATTAAGGTTATAGTTTATAAAAATACAAAATAAAAAATGAAATATTGTGCATGGGTTTTCTATAAAAACATTAATTAACAATGAATTTTTTCATTCAAAAGGGGATTTAATTTAAAAAAAAATTGGGCCATTACAAAGGA
Organism: Viscum album; assembly: GCA_963277665.1. Taxonomy (NCBI): domain Eukaryota; kingdom Viridiplantae; phylum Streptophyta; class Magnoliopsida; order Santalales; family Viscaceae; genus Viscum; species Viscum album. The sequence continues at coordinate 350,792,300 of OY728163.1, forward strand.
AAAGAACTTTATGAGAATTAGAAGGAAGCTACGGCAAGCTCGAACCACATTCTCATGGTTACTGCCACCTTTATATAAGTCTCAGGACACTCTTGAGACTTGTATGGAATTTACTTTAATGTTACATAACATTAGAGTAATTTCATACATTTATAATGTTTTTAAACATTTGGTTGTGCACCTAACATTTAAGTTGTTTTTATCTCCCACATGTTTCATCTTATGAAATGTTTATAATTAACAATAGTTGTTTATGGAAAATCCATGAACACTAACAATTAATGTTCAAATTCCATACTCAATCATAATATGTAATGTTAATAATAGAATATTATTAACCCACATTATGATATAACTACATATTATAACACATTTAATATGGTAGAGGCATGATATCTCCATATCATGCCTTATGATATCCTCTGATCCAAGATATACAATATGCCTTGTCTTTCATGAATGCCATGCTCTATGACATGATCATATCATACACTATGATATAACCAAAATAATATCATAGTTTATATTGGATTTAGGGAATATATTAATCAAAATGTTTCATTTATTAGCACTAAAGGAATTATCATTGACAAAACTAACCATTATCAATAGTTTTTTAGCATCGATGAAATGGTTATTTTATCAACGTTAATTTTAGCATAGATAAGAACTAAAATAAATATAAAAAATGAATTCAGGATACTAGAGGGTTTAGAACTCCAATTCTACAAGTTAAGGAGTGGTTGGATAACCACTCAACTTAGTAGGCGTATTCAGTGTCACAACATAATTTTTATTTATAAATATATATTGTTCAGTACATGTGTATGTGTCGTATTTAGGTATAATTCAAAATTTTAGAATATTTAAATATTATTAATTATATTTAAAAAAATATTATTAATTATATAAATGTATAATTATATATATATATATATATATATATTTATATTTAAAAATATTATTATTAGTTGGAGGCTTACCTGAGTGGTAAAGTCACCTTGTAATTCTATATCAGACAAAGGTTCAAATCTTGAATACCCCCTTTTAGAGGGGGATTTATTAGGCCATTTATTGAAAAAAAATGGGCCTCACTCTATGGGCATGCATAGTGTCATGCAATAGGTGACATAGCAAGACAAGGTGAATAGCTTGGTGCAATAGCTAGGTTTCATAGCATGGTGATACACAAATGTTGTTGGGGGTTGAAAGAGGGATGAGAGTATTGAATCATATAAAATATTTATTAATCCTCATAGATTTATGATGTGGTATGGAGGAGTTTCATTCCATGTGACTATTAGTATAGTGGTCCAGTCAGATGGTGTGATGTGGTAGGTAGATGGTGTGGTAGGGCACCGCACATGCATCATCGGGTGGGTGGATCAAAAGAGAGATGAGTGTACTAGAACCTATTATTGAAACCTTTTTCCACACATATTTCTAATGTGATATGGAGAAGTTCCACAAAATGGTGCATCACTGGTCTGTGTGATGAAATGATTCTTGATGGAGGGGGGGAAACATTTGAATTGGTAACAGGGGAAATCACTATAGATGAGGGGTAAGATTGGTGACTCTAGATGTTTCATACTACATATTTGGGCCTTTAAGTCATCTCCTTCAAGGGATTTTAATACACATTCATCTGGTCCTTTGGGTCATTATTTAATGACCCAAAAATTCCCTTCTTAAATGAGTAACCTTATTAAGAAATGAAGTTATAGAATACACATGCACTACTTTGTCTATTTTGAATATTTATATGGTCAATAGAATTTAAAATACCATTATAAATCATAAAAAATTGATAATATATCTATTTTATAGTGATAATTAATATTATTATAAATCATTGGTATTTACCCCTGATCAATGATAATATGATATTAAACAACTAAAGAATGAAAAAAATTGTTTATGATAGAAGTTAAAGCTCATCGAGACCATGGCCCAAACCATATGTGGCGAACCGCCCCAAGAAAATTGCACCATCGCACACCTTAACCTTAAGGTTTTCGCTGGTGTAATAAATGGATATGTATTTAGAACCTAAAAATATAAATTTTTATATTTTATTTTAATAAAAATATGATTATATTTATCAATTTTTAATATTACTTTTTAAATGATTAGATAATGAGTTTAATAAAAAAAATTATTTTGATACGATGAAACACAAATTGTATTCTTAGGAAATGTATAGTTTCAATCAAGACACTCTATTTTAATGAATTAAAGAAATTTTAAAATAAATTTTATTTAAATATTATATAATTGGTAAATAATTTTTATTAAATATACATTATAATATAATTTTAAAAAATCAAAATTAATTTTTATAAGGTTCAAAAAATTATTATTGTCAAAAAAACCAATATTTTTCATTAAATGTTGATTTTTGATTTAAAAGTGTAAATTATAATACTTATATAATTATTTGGATAAAATAAATATTATTTTTGAAATCAACATGTTTAAATTTTCCAAAGGTGATTTTTTCATAATTTTAGGAGACAGTTATATTTTTGGATCATAATTAAATACGGTATAAATATATGATGTGTATTATGACATCATAATGAACTAAAAGTAATATAATATATGCCATAAAAGGTATAAATGACTAATTATATACTTTACCTTCAAAATAATGTGTTTTTTAGGTTATTTTATTAATTTTATAAACCTTTAATGAATCCTCCAAAACTTAAATTATATTTTAATGTTTTAAAATTAAATCTTTATAAACATGACTCACTTCCATATCACCAAGAGTATTATTTTAATTATCTTGGATATTAAAGTTGTAAAATAATTAAAACCACTTAACTTTAGTAGAAACCATGGTCAAAACCATGTGAAGGTTTGTTTTTTTGATTACTTTATCATATAGATTCTGAAACCAAAGTTTGGAAATCAATAAAGAACTCTCCTACCTTTTATTATATAAACTCACCCAACCTCCAATTTATCTTCACTAAAAACCCATGTATCATGAAATTACTCTGCCATTACCTCTATATATCCCTCACAAGGTTCCACTAAACTCTTAAGAAGCTCATCCCAAGCTTTTGGAAACACGCTCTCAAGATATGGGATCCTCTCCTCCTCTTTATTCAAGAAAATCCTTTATATTATTCCCATCGTTTTACAATTTCTCATGCTGGGATATGATTTCACACATACCTATTACTACCTTATAATTTTAAAGTGATTATATACCCCTTTCACTATCATTAATCCCTCCCATGAACCTTTACATACCCCTGTTATGTTGTCAGAATTATCTTATGATTTTTCCATGCCAAACATTTTTATTGTGAATTATCATCCTTATGTCCACTTAAGAGTAGTCACCTAGATGTACCTATCCTTAATTTATTTAGTAATTACATGTATATAAAATAAAATCTTTAATATTGGTATTAAAATTAATGAAAGGCATATTTATGTTTTATGATTCATTTGGCACACTTGTGCATATACATGATATGAAAATGATGGATATGCCTGGATAGCACTCTAGTGCATTGGGTAATGTTTTAATCTCATAAGAATTCATTTATGGGATTAAGGAGTAAACCTAATCTATTATGGTACTTTTTCCACCATGTTATTATGTCTTAGTGGTTGTCCTTAAACTGTGTTTATGATGCCATGTTTAATGTTTTCACCATGTTCCCATGTTGCCTTTATGCTATCATGTTATATAATGCCTTATTGTTCAAGATTATTATTCTTACCCCTCTTAAGTTACATTATATTCCTATTGGCACACATTCACTACTTTAACTTATGTTATGATTTTTTTATTCCCTTACCGGGCTTTATATCTCACCCATTTATTATGTATGTCCCTAGGTTATCCCATGTAATTTTAAAATAGTAATGGAATTTTAGGAGCATATTAAGGAAATTTTCAATAATATTATTTTATCCATGTATAAAGTTAATGTTTTATGTACCTAGTTTCCCAAATAAACTATTAATCATGATATTTTTGGATTGTATAATGTGTTCCTTTATGTAATAAATCATGAAATAAAGTGTATTAAAGACATGGGTTGTCATAGTTGGTATTAGAGAAAATTCTAGTTATTTTTGGGATTAGGGTTATAAAACTATAGTAAAATCCTTAAAAATAATACTAAAAATATAAAAACATCGCTAATTTTTTTTAAAGTATAGTGTAAGTATTTTCCAAGAAAATAAATATCTATCTAGATATTATAAGTGGATGTGGATCTAGTACAAATGTACATAGGGATAATAACCTCGAAAAGGGTGCATTGGTATGGACTCAATTGTTACCTAGTGCATGATAAAGGGCATTAATGCACACTTGGTTTTACACTACTACAGAATATTATTTGGTAAATTCATAGGCTCCTTATGAACCATTATTAAGAAAAAAAAGATTCCCATAATATTTTATGTTAGTAAATAGATCATAGATAACTTAGATTGAAGCCTATAAATTCATAGGTTAAGGAATAAATTTCATTCATGAGTTATCCCTTGAATGTTCATGGTTTCCAATTTATGTATTCAATAGTTTAAAAATAATCATCCCTAATTTTCCCTTTATTCTAATCAATGGACAGAAGTAGGAGAAACTGAGCCAACAACTAATGTGATGAGCAATGTAATGGAAGCCCAAATGATATGCCCAACCTAATCGAAGAAAGAGTTGGGAACTTCATGAAAATACTTTCTCAACTGACTTGTATTTTTAATAGAAACCTGAATCAGGAGTAACTCCAAAATCCTCCTAAGAAATAACAATTTACAATTAAGACCTTTATGAGAAAAAATTATCTGAATTTCAATGGATCTTTTTATCCCTTAATCATGGAATAATGGATCAAATCCATTGAAAATATTTTCTCCATCATTTAATCCTCTGATAAATATATGGACATAATGGTTGTTTATCATATAAAGGGAGAAGTTGATTAATGGTGTACATTGGTCAAAAATACAAATCCTGAGGATGATATTGAAGTGATGGAGTGGAAGGAATTTTAGAAAAAAAAATGACAAATATTTTCCTCACACTCTTCGACTGAAAATAGAGAGGGACTTCCTTAGCCTCAAGAAAAAGGATGACAAATATGTTTGGGAATACAAGGAAAACATCAAAGTACTTGCATGATATGCCTCTATATTTTTCATTTCCCCTAAAAATTAACGTTAACCTCTTCTTTAGTGGGTTTAATCCTAGTCTATGAAAATAATTATCTATTCGGGACTTTGATAACTATGAGTAAATTGTCCTATGTGCCCTCAAAGTTGAAATAGAGATTAGCGAATCTCAATGTTTTCATGGGGATAATAAGTGGAAGATAGAGTTTCATTCCGGTGGTATGATGGAGAAATATAATGGTGTAAAGAAATACCAACATCCCACTTATAAAAAGTATGGGAAATGAATCTTGGAAATTGCCTAAGGGTTATAAGGAAATGCTTTAGGTGTGGGAAAGAAGGGTGCCTAGCTAGCGATTGCCGATGGAAAAAATCACCAATGTGATGGAAGAAATGAATTTTTCAATCAAACCTCGGTCAGTAGTTTATTGTTTTAATTAAAAGTAACATGGTAATTGTGCAATCTAATTCCCTAATACAAGGTTTTATAAAGAAAATCAATTCCAACAACCTCAAAAGTAGTCAAGGTGATCTTATGAAATCACAACTACTGAGGTGGATCCCAACAATAAATTGGTGATAGGTACACTGGTTATTTATTCAAGGAAAGTGAATGTACATTTTGATTCTAGTTCTATACATTCTTTTATATCTCATAAGTTTAGTAGAACTATTCAAACACCACCAAAAATTATGGTAGTAGAGTTATCGGTGAAAATGGAAAATGGGGAAATTATTGCATACCAGGTATATAACTCCTCCCTTATCAGAATTGGTAGGATGAACTTCCCAAAAAACCTTGTGATACTTACTTTAATGGAATTTTATATAGTTCTAGGCATGGATTTTATTTCCTTATATAGTGATGAAAAAAATTTCTGAGAGAAGGAAATTGTCCTCTGTATCATGAATCACTCTCTGATTCTATACAAGTGTGAAGAGGGGGATGAATATTATTTGGTATCAATGTCTTAAGTAGGGATATTATTGATATATGATAAATTTAATCAATCACAAATTATTGTTTCTAAGGAAAAGATCATCCTTCAATATATTCCTATTGTGAGGGAATATGATAATGTGTTTCCCAAATAATTGTCTAGTCTTCCTCTTAGATTAGAGGTTGAATTTTCAATCAATATTATACCTAGAGCTTTACCAATATCCAATAATCCATATAGAATAATTTTTTTAACTTTAGGAGACAAATAAGAAACTAAAGGAAAATCTATATAAAGGGTTTATATGACTAAGTTCTTCAATGTGGGGTGCACCGATCCTCTTTATCCAGAAGAAAGATGGGTCAATGGGACTCTACATTTATTATTGTGAGCTTAACAAGATCACGATAAATAATAAGTATCCTATGCAATGTATTGATGATTTATTTAATCAAAAACATGGATCCTAGTATCTCTCTATGTAATATCTTCATTCAGGATATTATCAAGTAATGTTGAAGAATAAGGATACCCCCAAGATTGCTTTTCATACAAGGTATGGGCACTACGAGTTCATAGTGATTCCATTTGGACTCACTAATACTCCATCAATATTTATGGACTTGATGAATAGAGTATTTAGATATTACCTTGATAAATATTTGGTAGTATTTATAGATGACATTCTCATCTACTCCAAAATCAATGAGGAACATGAGGATTATTTTAATACTATATTTAAGACCTTGAAAAAATAAAAGATGTATGTGAAGTGAATTAAATGTAAATTCTGGTGGGAGTAAGTAACATTCTTAGGGAATTTTATCACTAGTAAATGGGTATCTGTAGACCCTTCAAAAATATATGTAATTGAATAATGGACTAGACTAACCTCTATGATGTATATTCATAGTTTCCTTGGATTAATTGGGTACTATCGTCGATTTGTGAAAAAACTTCTCATGATTATCAATCCCACTAACTAAGATAAATCAGAAGGGGTAAAGTTTGTATAGAATGAAGAATGTGGGTAAATTTTTAAATATCTAAATAAGAGGCTTATAACTGCACCTATACTCACATTACCCACTAATGGGGATGGATTTTTGATCTACCATGATGCATCTAAAAATGGATTGGGTTTTGTACTCATACAAGATGAAAAAGTGATAGAAAATTCCTCCCACCAACGAAATATCCATGAGAATAACTGCCCAACACAAGATTTATAATTGCATGTAGTGATATTTACATTGAAGATTTGCTGAAATTAACTATATGGAGAAAAGTGTGGAACATATACATATCATAAAATCCTCAAGTATATATTCACACAAAAGGATATTAATATGCACCAATGAAGATGGTTAGGGATGATCAAGTATTATGATTATTCAATCCATTACCATCCCAGGAAGGAAAATAAAGTGGTAGATTCTCTAAGTGGAAAGGATCATGCAACCCTATCCATGATGAGGATTAAAAGAGATATAATATTCTTGGACATAAAAAGGATAGACATGGGAATAATAAAAGGATCTTCCTTCTACCTTTATCAAATAACTACTCAACCATCCATTCTTGAGTGGATTAAGAAGGATCTTAAAGATTATGAGATACTACAGAAGAAGGTATAAAATATTCTGGAGTTCAAATGTGTTAAAGATGGAGTAATAACGTTTGGAACCTAGATATATGTCCCATTGAATCCCAAACTAAAGAGGGAACTTCTGGATGATGTGCATAGCTCATCCTTTTCTATTCATCTAGGAAACACTAAGATGTATAGATATTTGAATAAAAACTTATAGTGTGATAACATAAAGTGATAGATTATCAATTTTATGTCTCAATGCTTGGTATGACCACAAGTCCAGGTAGATCAAAAAAATTCTAAGGTTTCAATGCACCCATTGTCCATAATAGTATGGAAATGGTAAAACATAACCATGGATTTCATTATAGGAATCCCCTGGATACCTAAAGGAAATAACACCATCTAATGGTAGTCAGACACCTTATAAAGTCAGAATATTTCATTTCTATAAAGGAATATTTCTCTGTTGAACAACTAATCAAGATATATATAAGTGAAGTGGTAAGACTGCATGGAGTTCTGCTCTATATTTTATTTAATCATGATCCAAAGTTTACCTTGAGGTTCTAGAGAAACCTTCAGCAAGCATTGGATATGAAGATAGTATTTAACAATACTTATCATCCTCAAACAAATGGTCAATGTGAAAGAAACATTAAAATTCTAGAGGATATACTGAGATCATGTTCAATGGATTTCTATGTTTTTTGGTATCAACACCTTCCTCAAGTGGAGTTCTCATATAACAATAGTTTTCATTATAGCATTCAAATGGTGCCTTATGAGGATCTATGTGGGAAGTGGTATCAGACTCCGACATACTGAGATGAAGTTGGAGAGAATAATCTAATGGGATGTGATCTAATCCAATATATTATAAAGAAGGTTCAAACCATTCAGTGTTATATGAAATTTTCACAAAGTCGAAAGAAAATATATGTAGACAATCATCGACAAGACCTGGAGTTTGAGGTTAGAGATAAAGGGTTCCTTCTTATATCACCATAGAATAAATCCATTAGTTTTGGGAAGAAGGGAAAGCTTAGCCCTAGATACATCATTTCCTTTGAGACCCTTAATCTCATCGGAGCAGTGACCTATAAACTACCACTCCCACCTGACATATCTTAAGTTTATGATGTCTTCCATGTATCCCTCTTAGTGAACTAAATACCATACCCCTCACATGTACTAAGTACAAAGGTGGTACCATTGGAGAATGATATTTTATATGAGGAGAATCTAATGATGATCTTAGATCATAGAGACAAAGTTCAATGAAACAAGACAACTCACCTGGTCAAAATGTTATGGCAGAACCACAAGTTTGAGGGAGCGATATGGGAACTAAAAGAGTTGATAAAACAGAAGTACCCTCATCTGTTTTAGTGTGTGAAATTAAAATTTCAAGGTTTTAATTTCTAAAGGGGGAATAATTTCGTGACCCTAACTTTTATAAAATAAATTTCATTTTTAAATGAGTAAATTCTTTATTAAGAAATGAAATTATAGAAAACACATGCACTACTTTGACTATTTTGAATGGTTACATGGTTTTTTGAATTTAAAATACCATTATGCATCATAAAAATTGATAATATAGTCATTTTATAGGGACTATTAATATTATTATAATAAGGGTTATGATAAATTCAAATTGATACGGACGAAAGAAGTGATGGCATAGAACAGTAGAATCATACCCTATGAAGCCAATTTATCGAAGCTTCTGAGGGAGATAGAATCATTGGGATTTTCCCATGATCAATACCAAGATGATATTTAATAACTAAATAATTAACTAATCCATTTATGGGAGAACTTCAAGATCATTGAGATCATAGCCCAAACCATGTATGTTGAACCTCCCCAAGAAAATCTCACCATCGCACACCTTACACATAGGGCTTTTATTAGTGTCATAAAGGGCTATGTATCTTGATGCTAACAATATGAAATTTTATATTTTATTTTAATAAAATAATAAATAATAAATATGGAAACCTTGGATCATATCCCCAATAAATCATAAGTGAAATCACAGGTTGTTGTCTTTGAAGAATAGAAATTCTATTAAAATATTATTAAAACATTCTTGAGGAAAGTAATCTTTCCATTTTGAAAAATTGTGAAAATATAAAGGAAAATATTTTATTTGAAAAGAACCATGAAAATTGTAAATTAATATTCAAATAAAAAATTAGTCATAATGGCGGGAAAATTCGTTCATGCCGTATAAGTTTAAAAAACATTAATTACACACTTTTGTTAGAAAAGTCACAAAGTACCTCGTTTGGAAAATGACAAAAAGATTCCTTTCAAACTATTTTGTAAAAATTAAACCATGTGTAAAAATTACTTTAAAATATAATAGTATAATATTAAAAACCTTATTTAAAACTTTTTTAGAAAACATAGATATGGTAAAAAAAAGGTTTTTCAATTGAAAATAGAAATGAAGTCTATTTTTCCATAAAAATACATATTCAGTATCTTGAGTAATTAAGATGAGGAAAAAGAAAGGAAAACATGTATTATCAATAAATAACTATATAATAATAAAATTCATGAGTTTTTTTAGAGGTTGATCATAATATTTCATCATCAAAACTTAATCATAAACAATCTCGATAAACAATGAGATTATAACATAAAATCCATTACCACTTTGGTAACTTTTAAATCATAAATCCCATGAAATTAATACCATTATATAGATAAGTAAATACCCATATTTTTCATAATAATAATCATAAAATACATTCATGGGTACTATATACACCACACAAAAGAAACAAGTGGTGTATAAGGCATGTATCCCATAGAAATAAAAGTGAGACGAAAATATCTTACCTCAAGTTCACCTTTCTTTGAAAGCACTCTAACATCCTATATAATAAAATTAAATTTATTATAATTATATAAAATAGTAATTTTAATACTTATAATATCATATAATATCCATTTAAAACATTTCAACACCTCCTTTTATCAATAATTCTTTATTTAAATCATTATTTCTGGGTGTTAACTGTTTCATTTATCATGAGTATTTCAGTTCAGTAGTTTCAGTCCTTGTAAATTTATCTTGGTTCCATAACCTCTAGAATATTAATCAAGATATTAATATCATATATATTCATTTTATACATATTTAGATTCATTATTAAATTTGGATATAGAAAAATGGATTACAACGTTCATAGAGATAGTAGGTCGTGCGTACGCATGAACAATGTTTTCATTTTTTGACAGATGGAAAGAAAGAAAAATAACTAATAAGTCACCATTAAAAATTATTATATTGTTATATATATCATATATATTCATTGAATATATCCTTATTACCATCCAAGTAAAATGTAAATGAAAAATTAATTTCATCGCTTCATGGAGGTGGTAGTCCACACATACACACGAACAACGTTATCATTTTCCAACAGTTTGGAAGGTAAGATGGTAGGTGTTATATTATAATTAAAAAAATTTAATTATGTAATAATTATCATATATAAATATTAAACATGTAATAATTCTCATCCATAAAATATAGTGATTATAAATTAATTTTATCGCTACATGGAGACGGTAAGTCCTACGTACGCACGAGCAATACTTTCACTACTCATTTGATGGGAAAGAGGGTGTATAATGGTGTTTTAATGATCATAATAAGATTTCAGAATATTTTAACACTTAATTTATTATTTTATGATAAATAAAATATATTTATAGTAGTTATAGAAGAGTATAAAAGAAATAGATTGACTGAGATGATTACCTCTTCTTAGAAATGACTCCTTTAGATCTCCTCTAAAGGACTCTAGGGTTGGTCTTTTGGAAATAAAAGAACCTCTAGGATGTGGATGTAAAAGTTTAAAAGATAAATTTATATATTTTTTCAATATATAAGGCTCAAATTTTTGTAAATAAGTGAGATAGGAAGTTCCCTTTTATAATTGAGATGAGAGGCACTTTTGGAATTTCTCAAAAGATTAAATTATAATAAATTAATTGTCAAGATAAATATCTCCAAATGGACATGGATTAGATGATAATTTAGGATGTGATTTTAATCCAATAGAAATATAATTTAGATAAGTTTTGGTGTAATTTTTAACCTTGTCATTTTGATTAAAACTTAGTTAACCAATTTTAATTTTAACTATAGTAACAACTTTTTCAATATTAAAGGGTGTGGTTTTTACTTATAAGGTTAAAATTAACTCATAAATGGCCATTTTAAGAAATTTTAGACCATATATTATACTATTTTAAACTTTCAATATTTTTATAATTTTTAAATAATTTGATAAAATATTATTTTGATAAAATATCATTAATGTAAATTTTAAAACTATTCATTTAATTTGACTTTAAATACACCAAGAAAAAGGGAGATTTTGAATATAATATTTTAAAAAATCTAAAAATTTTCATATAGATATTTAAAATTCATGTTAGATGTTAATTATTTCAAATTATATTATTTTCAGTATTTTTAAAATCATTTATTTTATTTTTCTATTAATTAAATAAATATTGTGTCGGTGTTGTGTAAGAATTTAAGGTATATATATGATACCTAAAAATTATAAATAAATTTAAATCATAAAAATATGTTTATTATACTCAAAATATCTACTTATACTCATTTAATATGTATTTTAACTCATATCTATATCATGACAAATTATTTAATATGTTATTTTGACTTTTTCAGCCTTATGTAAGCATTACACAAGCATTTGGACAAGCCACTTGTTATATAAATCCAAAATTCATGTATAAAAATCACAATAATATATAATAATTTATATTTAATAAAAAATTGATCAGTGAGTTATTCTGTCTCAAATTTTATCTTTAGGGTACCAAATTTGACTTTTACAATGTTGCACAACCTCTACATCAGTACTGAAAAAGATTTTGATATTTATAAGGGAATAAACTATAAATTTTATTTTTTGAATTAATTATCTATGATATTTGTAGTATTTTATAATACTTGAGTCATTACAAAATTTTCATAATTTTTTATATTATTTTTATGTCTTGGTGATATCATAAAAGATATTGTATTTCTTAAAAACTGTAATTTTTACTATTCACCAAAATTTTAAATTCTTCATAAAAATTTCAAAAAAGAATCATAGGATAAATTTGATTTGATGAACCCAAAAATTAATTCCATTTCATCAAATTCAATTCCTATAAGTGAAATAAATTAATTTTAATATAAATAAGTAAAACGCAATGAAAACCAGATTTTAGAAAAATGTCTTTTAAGTATAAAAATGTTTTTATACCAAATTCAACTATAAAATTGATTATAATGCACATAATTGGATCATTAATAATATAATAGAACTAATTTTATTTTTAATGCATTTTAAAAACAATTTGGTAATTTATAAATGTTTGAAACACAAATATAGTTTTTAATAAAATTCATTATTTTCACTATTCACTGGAAAAATCAATCATTTCAGAAAAATCCTAAAAATCCACCCAAATATAATTTTGATATAATAATTTCAAAAATAAAATTATTTTTATTAAATAAAATTTCTAAAATTTCCAGAAATTAATTATAATATTTTCTCACAAATAGCAATAAAATCATTTTTTGAAGAAGGCGTATTTTTGGAGCATAAAATAACTTTATTAAAAATTGAGTGATTATTTACTAAGAATTAATAAATATATTTATATTAAGTAGGAAATATATATAAATATATATGATAAATTATTTAATCATATTTATACCCACCAATTTAATGTCTAGGTTATAATTTTTATGTTAAATAATAAAATTTGTATAGTGTACCATTGTTCATTTAAACACGGTGTTTCATGTAATGCAAGATATAAAATAAATAAAATTATTTAAAGAGATATTTTTTTAAATATTGGGGTTTTACATTCTCTCCCCCTTTAATAAATTTTGTCCTCATAATTTGAACTTGTGTACGTTAATCAAAGGTTTGATATTCGAAAAGTCCATTGTTGAAAAATCACATCATAAAGGGGGTTAATAAAACATCCCCTTAAAAAAGGGGAAGGAAAGCATGTAGGTCACCACAAGACTATGTTTCTAGATAGGATAATATCAGTGAAAAGTGAAAACATGGACATGGAATATAAAACTAACATCCAAGGACAAATAGAGAGTGATAGAAAACAATATCAGGGGAAAGTTAACAACCAAAAAACCGTGAATTAGTGAGGGGTTTAAATACCATCAATTAATAATAATTGAAGGTTATGGGAAAAAAATTGTCTTAATATCCTTTTCCAAGAGTTAATACATTAATTTATCATCTATAATAATTACATAAGAAAATATAATTACTTAAAAAGTAGAATTTCATCCTTAAATCAATTTCCACTACAATTATGTTGCTCCAAATGATGAGAATTCGAGTTGAATTTTTTTATGCTTGAAGCACTAAAATAAAATTCTATTGAGTCAAAAGTATGTAAATATATTCCTATTATCTTTGGTCATTATCCAAAACCAAAAATGTTTATCACAAGATAATATAATTATCAAAATGAGTAAACCTTTATATGAAGAAATGTAATATTAATCTCCAAAGACTTAATTAACTCAATAACCTCAAAATTAAGGAAAATTTTAATATCAAAGGCTATATCATACCCTTTAGCTTACATATTTAAAAAAACCATTCTTTCCAAATAATCTTTCATGTTAAATAACTTACTAAAAATAAGGGTTATAAATACTTCAACCCAATAAAACATCTACCTAATATCATTATCACTATTACTATATAATCTTGTAACATAGTGAACTTCACCAAAATATCATGAATCAAATTTAGATGCCAAACTAAAAGGTAATCCTTAACTTGAATATAAATATATCTAAAAATATCACCTTGTTAATGAATCACTTTTCAACCATCAATATTTTCTATATCCCACTATCCAGTAGTCCATATTTAACTTGTCATCGAATCATATATCAACCCCAAAGGGTTATTTAAACCTTAATAGAGTATTATTCCTAATACCCAGTAAAATTTTCAAATCACTTCCAAATCCCATAACTTAAAACATTAAAAGGAGGTGTTAATGCCTTTAAACTTATATTCAACTTTAAACTTATAAACTCGTGATGGTGTCCATAACTTTAAAGTTAACCTCACATGAAAACATTAACACAATACTTATTTCTTAAGTAAGTTCACAACTACTAAATTTTTTCTATAAATCTAAAAATGAAATAAAATTCATCAAAGATAACCTAAATAAATTTTTATCAGATCAAAAACCAATTTAAAGGTTATCAATACTATCAATTTCAATCATCTCTTTATCCAAAATAAATATTATTAACTCAACATAAGATAAGTATTAAGGTTTATATTTCCATTAATCATGTGTTTTCCAAAAATATCACATTACTACTAAATATATTTTCTTTGTTATTAGTACCATTCAAAATATGTTTTCAAATCCTTAAAGAAAAACTATTCTAGAACAATCCTTATATGTTTCGTGATTTTTTTATAACCAAAATATCATTAGTATAACACTTATAAAATATAATTATTGAATCCAAATACATAAATACTTCAATCATCCCACTTCCTTATTAAACTATAAACTATGCTTTATCGACTTTTCCCCAATACTTCTTTCCTATAATATGAAATATGAATTATTTATTAAGATTCATCAGCCTCAATTTAACCATGATTCTTAATTTTAACATAATAAATACTATGAAAACATCTCATACCTTTTATATTCCATTCATAGTCTCTTCATCGTCATTTTTAAAACCATTACTCATATAACCTTGTTGATTATCTTATCAAGAATTCCCCCTAGGACATAAATTTTCATAATGCCCATAATTTCTACATTTAAAATATTCAATCATCAATAGTACCTTAGGGATACCATTTTTCTTGTCCATTGTGTTAATTGATATTTTCATTTTTCTTCGACAATTACTTGCTTTGTGTCTTTATTTTCCACACTCATAACATCTTTCTGTTCCTCTAAGTTATTCACTTGAGTGCTTCTTCCCACATTCTAGACATTATGGAAGCTAAATCATCTTTCCTTTATAGTATTTATGAAACTCCACATTTCACTTATTATTTGTGTCAAGAAACTCACCAATTTTGAGATTGTTGATCATATGATGAGATAGATGATTAGTAATGATCACAATGTTTCGTGTTCCATCTCTTATTTCAGTTGGTTTCTTATGAGGAAATTCATTCCATTGACTATCACATTCAATTTTAACACGATTCCTTAAGGTTCCATCCATTTACTAAAACCAAAAAACATAATGTGATCAACAATAATCATAGTTGGAAAACCACATAATCATGAAAAATCATTTAAAATATGTCTATGTAATGACACATTATTCTATAAAACCTTATGTTTAATAAAGGTTATTCATTATCATTTCCAAAAGATTAGGATTTTATCCTATACTTATACTTATCCCTAGGGTTATTACTAATTTTTTTTCATCCTAGTATACAAAGGTTAAGTAAACCTTGCTTTGATGCAAACTATAGTGACCCATACTTTTCATACATATATATTACATCTTAATAGATGAATATTCATTACATAATATTTCAATCCATGCCAGAATCATTTAGGTCTGGTGTCTTTGGAAACTTAGAAACATAAACAACTCATTCCTAAAATATTCACATCATCTCCCACTCATTTATTCATAACTAGCACCCTTTTTAGATATATCATACTTAATACCTTTCCTCATAACCTGAGGAAAGGAAACATAATAAAAGAGTGATATCTAATTTCCAGTAAGGGTAAACATGGTACATATCAATATATGATCATATGAAAGCATAATATAAGAATAAGAGTATGATATCATGAACATAACTTACAAAGTTCATACCCAATCTATCATAGATTATAAATATGATTTGTGGCATAAAACTTTATCATTTAAAAATTCATGGATCATAAGAGTGAAAATAATCATAAATAAATCATGAATTATAAGCGCATGTCATAAAATTTTGTCACCAACATAGGTATAAAAACTATTTCATAATGCCAAGGTTAATTACTAAGACCATCAAACCATAGTGGATCAAGAATCGCCACCTGCATCTCATAGTAGATCAAAATCATCGACTTGTATCCCATAGTAGATCAACCTCACCGACTTGTATCTCATAGTAGATTTAGCACATTAACTTTCATCTCATAGTTGTATCATGAGATATAAAACTTTACCCAATGCATTTTAGTGGGATATAGGTTCCATTCATCATATAATGAAAATCATACATATGTGTGCCACGAGATAATAAACCATTCACCATATTAGAAACCATGAAAATGAATGTGTTTAATAAAACATTTATCATATAATAACCCATTAAAATACATAGGTCTCATAAACATTTCATCATAAAATAACCCATGGAAAATAAATGGGTTTTATAAACATTTCATCATTTCATCATAGTAGAACATATGGAAAATAAATGGGTTTCATAAAAATTGTTTCATCATATTCATAAAACATATATAGAAAGAATAATGGCGGTATCCTTGGATAATATCTTAAGTAAAACATAAGTGAAATAAATGGTTTTTGAATTTTATGAATAGAAATTTCATTAAAAGATCATTAAAAAAATTTTGAGGAAAATAAACTTTCTACTTTGAAAACTGTGAAAATATAAAAGAAAAAAATTTATTTGAAAAGAACCATGTAAAATTATAAATAAATATTCAAAGAAAAAATTATTCATTATTGTGGGAAAATATATTCATTATTTGTAAGTTTAAAAAAATCCTTCCATACTTTTGTCAGAAAAGTCACAAAGTACCTCATTTAGAAAAAGACAAAAAGATTACTTTGAAACCATTTTGTAGAAAGTAAAACATGGGTAAAAATTACTTTAAAAATTAATATTATAATATTAAAAACCTTATTTAAAACATTTTTAGAAAACATAGATATGGAAGAAAATAGTTTTTTGACCGAAGAGAGAAATAAAGTTGATTTTTTCCTTAAAAACACATTTTTGGAATCTTGAGTACATAATATGAGTAAAAATAAAGGAAAAAATTATTATAATGAAATAACCATAGGAGAAGAAAATTAATTAGTATCTTTATAGGTTGATCAAAATATTTCATCATCAGAACTTAATCATAAACAATCTCGATAAACAATAAGATTATAACATAAAACCATTACCACTTTAGTAACTTTTGAATAATAAGTCCCATGAAATAAATGGAATTATATGGATATGTAAATCCCCATAATTTTCATAATAATAATCATAAAATGCATTCATGGGTATTATAAACACCAAACAAAATAAATAAGTAGCGTATAAGGAATGTGTCCCATAGAAATAAAAGTGAGACGAAAATCTCTTACCTTGAGTTCACTGTGCTTCGAAAGAACTCTAACCTCCTGTATAATAAATATAAATTTATTATAATTATAAATCTTAGTCATGTTTATAATTATAATATCATATATTATCCCTTTATAACATTTCAATTCCTTCTTTTATCGATATTTCTTTATTAAAATCGTCATTTTCGGGTGTTAACTGTTTCACTTCTCATGAGTATTTTAGTTCAACATTTTTGGTCCTTATACATTTATCTTGGTTCCATAACATATATAATAATAATAATAATATAAATATCATATATATTCATTATATACATACTTATAGTCATCCATAAAGTTATAGAGATAAAAATTAATTACACCGTTCATGGAGACGGTAGGTCATACATATGCATGAACGTTATTTTCATTTTTCAACATATGGAATGAAATAAAGGTAAATAATAATTAATATTTCTAGAATAATTATATTGTTATATATATCATATTTACTCATTAGATATTTTCTTATTACCATCCAAGTAAAATGTAAATTAAAAACAAATCACTTCACTTTGTGGATGTGGTAGTCCACACATATGCATGAACGATGTTATCATTTTCCAATGTTTGGAAGGTAAGAAGGTGGATGTTATAATATAATTAAATAAGTGTAGTTATTTCATAATTATCATATAAAAACATTAAATCTATCATAATACTCATACATAAAATATAGTGATGATAAATTAATTGTATCTCTATGTAAAGACAGTAAGTTGTACGTACTCACGAGTGATACTTTAACTTCTCATTTGATGGGAAGGAGGGTGCATAATTGTGTTTTCATAATAATAATAACATCAAAAAATATTTATGATACTTAATTTTTTATTTTATGATAAATAAAATATATTTATAGAAGGTAAAGAAGAGCAGAGAAGAAAGAGATTGATTAAGGTGATTACCAATTCTTAGAAATGACTCCTTCAGATCTTCTCTAAAGGGCTCTAGGGTAGGTATTTTGGGAAGAATGGAACCTATATAATTTGTATTTTGTGGTTTATAATAGAAAATTGTAGACTTTGGTAAATTTATAATGCTCAAAATGGTGTAAATAATTTAGAGATGATGTTTCCTTTTATAATTGAAGTGAGAAACACTTTTGGAATTTCTAAAAAGATTAAATTATAATAAGTTTATTCTCAAGAAAAATGCCTCCAAAGGACCATGAATTTGAAGGTAAGGTAGGATATGGTTGTAATATAATCAACTAATATAATTTATAAAATTTATGTTATAATTTTAAACCTTATCATTTTGATTAATCCTTAGTTAACCAATTTTAATTTTAACTATGGTAATAACTTATTTAATATTAAAGGGTGTAATTTTTACTTATAAAGTGACAATTGACACATAAATGGACATGTTATTATTTTTTCAACCATATCTTATCCTAGTTATCTATTTTTAATATTTTTATAATTTTTAAATAATTTAATAAAATATTATTTTCATAAAATAACATTATTGTTAATTTTGGAACTATTCATTTAATTTAAAATTAAATACATAAATCTAAAGAGTAATTTGGAATATAATCCTTTAAAACTTCCTTAAAATTTCATATAGATCTTGAAAATTCATTGAAACAATAAATATTTCAAATTATATTAGTTTTAGTATTTTTAAAATCATTTATTTTATTTTTCTTTTTATTAAATAAATGTTGTGTTGGTGTTGTGAAATAATTTAAGGTATTTATTGTCAAAAACCGGCCTGGATATCCTGGTACCCTAACACCTGATCTAATCCTAACATTGCCCGAAGGGTGTTCCCGATCCCCACGGGATGGCGACTAGCACCTAGCATTACATAAGATAGATTGGGAATGATTTTTCCACATAAACATTATAGAAGAAACAAATACATATTTAAAGGTGTTGTTGTGGGTGATCTCAAATGATATTAGATTTCGGTTTATTTAGGTGCAGTAGAGTGGCTGACCAAGGTCGTCTCTCAAAGGAGGAAGTAATTTAAGGCAACATATTGAAGGTACTTTGAAAATAAAATTAAATAACTTAAACACAATACTTGAAAGGATGGGGGGTTTTTTATCATTTATAAAACTAGAAGAAGTTTTCTAGAATAAGATTGCATTTTTTGTTTTTATTTTTGAAATGAAGTTCAATTAAAAAGACACAACAAGAAAATATTTTTTTAGAAAATATATTAAAAGGCATAATCGATCTAACTCTACCTATTCACTTACTTATTAATCATTTTAATTTAAATTAATCTTAAATTAATTATAATCCCGTAATTTGTTAACCCTCGAACCCTATGGGAGTTAACTTAACTACAAAGATGAAAAGAGTTAAACCCTATTCTAGCTTTGGAATATGCAATCGTAGCACCCTGCTTTGATTTTCATTCTAAGGATAGGTTATCATCAGTGGAGAATTATGCCACATACCCACTCTTTAAATGAGAATGAATTGAGCTTAGGGATTATATTTGAACTCTACAAATTTATCTCGTGTGGTCTTGTTTTATCGATTAAGTTTGCACTCCCACAATTTACACAAATTCTCGACCTCGCGCGTTTTTGTGTTAATTGTTCAATTGCTTACTTAGTTTATTCTAATTTAAAAACTCAATTCATATATCATATTAATTTAATTAAATTATCTCATTGATTCAAAATAAATGAATAAATAAGTAAATAGTTATATCGATTACTAAGAAAACTACTCTTCCATGGGCGGTGTAGTCATCGTAGAAAAAAATTGCATTTGCAAAGGTTTAGAGAGGGTATAACCCAATATCATTTATACTCTTGATTTCCAGCCCAAAGAGGAAGATTAAATAAGAATAGAATTGAGTAAAATAGAAAAAAAATAGAATAAATTAAAGTGTAACTAAGAAGTATATTATGCAAACACAAACATTACAACATGAAGAAGAATAAGAAGAAGAAGGCTTTGACAAAGAGATCTATGCTTCAAGATCTACCCTTATTTAATTGCTTGGAGAATTATAGTGAAACCACTTCTCCTCTTCCCTCAACTTCCTAATTCACGTCCCAACCTCTCCAAATGAGAATAACACCAATTTATAGAGTTTAGGGGAGGCTAGGTTTAAAGAGGTTTCAATTGTGAATGGGGAAATTCATCCAAATAAATTAATCCAACTTTCACCATCTATTTTACCACCAAAACGCATGAACTAGATATCCTTTTAGAAGGGTTATTTGTGAAAAAATGATTCTTTGGTATTATATCAAAATTTGGACCTAATACAAGCACATATGTAGAATTTATGTCCCAAATATAGAACTAATATCCAATCTGGCGAGTCCATCCCAACTTTGAATTAATGTCCCATTTTCACCAACCAAATACATGATTTAACTCATATGTCCTGAATAAAAGTAGTAGAAAAATAAGTCAGGAACAAATTTACAAAATATTAAGTTAAAATAATTCAAATAAAATTATTTATTTTTGAAATACTACAGTGAATTTTTAAAGGGTAAAACTGGAATTTTCATCAAATTTTCAAATGAATGATCTAATCCCAAATATTCTATAAAAGAACAAAGTTACCACAATGTGAGGAAATTATATCATTTATTATCAATAAAATATTCAATTAAATTGTGTTTTATCACATATCAACATGGTCAAAGAAAACTCCCAAAAGAGATAGTACCAGAAGTCAAACAGGTATAAAAAACCCAAACAGCATATCAATGAAGTACCAAAAAGACAAAACAGTCATCCCAAGTACCAACGAACACAGCACTCCAAGACCAAAAGATTAGAAACCACCACCTCCAAGTGGTTCTTTCCCCTTGATCAAACCTTAAAGAAATAAATCTAAAAATTCCAAAAGGAAAAGGTATGGTGTGAGATAAAATCCAAGTAGGGTCTTATCAAGTATTCCATAATAATATGCCTATAAAAATAACCCATTGCATACTTTTAATTTCAAAAAAAACATGCCCAGAAATAAAATAGCATATTGGAAAAAAAACTTTCTTTTACATTTCAATTGTTTTAAAATTTTCAAACAATAGATTAATAAACATTTTATATAAAATAGTTTATATAAATCACAAGGAACATGTAAAGAAGTTTTAAAAACAATGGCATATATGTCAAAATAATCACAAACAAAAAATGTGGTCATCTGCCAAGAGGTACAACAATCCTAGGCTATGAGATCCTCATGATCTCATATAAGGATAATCACAATGTGCACACACATCCCTCATACACCAGTCATAGAGGACTAATCAACATCCTACTAATGATAATAATTACCGAGGTACATTTTTTTAGAGTTGTAAAGCATCAATCCATTGCTAGGGTAATCCCAACCTAGATTGTTTTTTCAAATAACTCACTAACTACCTAGGCTTGCATGTTCTCAAAAAACAATCAATAATGGGAAAATTATTTCAAAAATTTTCAAAATACAATTTCCCCATTTTCCATTTCAATATGAAAATTTCTCTTTAAAAACCAAAACATGAGTTTTTAATCAATTCATGCCTTTTTTAGGATAAAAAATTATAGGGTTCTTGTTAAAACAATTTAATCTATTTTTCTCAAATACCAATTTCAAATTAATTTCAAAATTCCATCAATTTCCTTTAAATCTATATCACACCCTAATTTAAAGGAATTAGGGGTTTTTCACCAAAATCCATACCATTTCAATTTAAATCCCAATTTGAATCAAATTGGGTTTTCATAATTTAATTGAAATAAATTAAAACAATAAATCAATTAGAGGTTAAATTAATTGGCCAAACTTATACGGAACAACCTACTGTAATAAGGATATCACATGTCACAACACCCATAATGAGAAACTCCAATGAATATCATCATTAAAAAAAGATCTAAGAATAAAACCTAGATTCAAAATCTAAATCAGAGGATTTTAGATCTATCAACAATAATAAGATCTAACAAACCCTAAGGAGGATATAATAAGATAGCGAGAGATATGGAACAGGTGAGGAAATATTACCAGGGAGAGATCGAACAACATTCATCTAGCTTAAATCCTCTTCAAAAAGGGTTTAAAAGATCTAAAATCACCTCTAGGGAGCCTCCAAGGAAGAAAAAAATGAGTTAGGGTCTATGGGATTGTCAGGCACTTAAATCGGGAGTTTTTGGATTTTAAAATAAATTTTCAGAATTAAAATTTTTTGCATGTATGGTTTCCTGGAGGGGGATACATGGTTTCACAAACTATGCACCCTAACCGTACACTCTTGTTGTGGGGTGCATAGTTTCTCATTAGTGGGAGCACAGTTTTTCAAACCATGCGCCAACCATGAAAACCACCACTGCTTGGGTTTTTATGTTTTACCCTGGGTAGGTGCACAGTTTCATAAAACTGTGTGCCAATTATGCATGGCTTAGAATGTTCCAAAATGTTCCAAATTTTTACCTGAAGCACCCCTAAACAAGACCCAATAAAAGAATGATTAAAAAGAGGGTCATGGAATACCTGAAAATAGTAAAAAGATGTTATAACCTCCCCACTATAGAAACTTTATATCCCCAGAAATCCTGTCAAGAAGCTTCCATGTCAAAAATATAAGGTCACTGCTCTCTCATCAATGTCTATCTCTCCCAAGTATCATGAGTATTAGAACTGTGATTCCATATCACTTGAAACAAAGGTATATTCCTCCCATAAAGTACCTTGGTTTAAGAATCAATTATCCTGACTAGATACTCAGTCACAGATAAATCTAGCTCAATTTCAAGATCACTCTAACTCATAACATGAGATAGACTGAAAAGATACTTTTGTAGATTAGATACATGAAACGCATTATGTATCGATGTCAATTTTGGTGGAATTTCTAAATGGTAATCCACTTTCCCCACCTACTCAAAAACCTCAAAAGGTTCCACAAAATGAGGAGAAAGCTTTCCTTGCCTCCCAATTCATCAATGACCCAAACGAGTTGAAACTTTCAAGAACACCTAATCACCAGCAAAAAATTACAATGGTCTATGATGATGATCAGTATCACATTTATATCAGCATTGTGCCATCAACATTTTTTGACAAATCAACTAAATATTTTATATCATCTCTTGAACCAAACTATGTCCAACCAAGGAACTTTCACTGATCTCTGACCAACACAATAGAGATTTGTAAGGATGACCATACAAGGCCTCAAAAGGATCCATCTCAATCATAGACTAGTAACTATTGTTATAATAAAACTTAACCAGTCCCAAATGGTCATCCCAAGCTCCCCCAAAATAAAGGATTTTGGTTCAAACCATATCCTCTAAAATTTTCATAGGTCACTCAATCTTTCCATCTGACTGCAGATAGTATGTCGTACTCAAGCAAAATTAAGATCCTAGTGCATTCTGAAGAACTCTACAAAAACAATGGGGATCCCTATTAGAGACTATAATAGATAAAACATCATATAAATTAACAATCTATCTCATATAGAGATTTCCCAGTTCCTCAAATTTGGTTATATCATGAATGGATATAAAGTGGATCTATTTGGTCAGCCTATTGATTATAACTCATGTCACATTCTTCCTTTTCTGGGTATGTGGAAACCCACCATAAAGTCCATAGGTATCTCATCCCACTTCCAATTTGACACTGGAAGTGGCTAGAGAAAACTCTAAGGTCTTTGGTGCTCAACCTTGACCTTTTGGAACATATAAAAATAAGATACAAAATTAGTAATGCCCTCTCTCATACCTGGCCACCAGAATCGACATCACATGTCATGGAACATTTTCGTGGTTCCCAGTTTCACTTCCCACTAAGAATTATGGAAATCCCCCATCACATCTTTACTCACAGAAAAAGGTACAATGTACCAGTTCTAGAAACATAGAATACCCTCCAAGAATAATGACTACTTAGAAGTGGTCTCCCTACCATAAATAGAGTCTATAATTCTGCAGAATTCATCATCAAGTTGTTATTCCAAAAGAATCATCTCAAGAAGAGTGGTGGTCAACTGAACATTGTCCAAGTAAACCTTGGTCCTTATTTCCCAGTCTCTTATATGTAATTGTGTAAAAATTACCATCAAGTTCCACTCTTCTAATTATTCTTTCATGGCCTAGTTCAGAAGTTTCCTAGTCAAATCATCTGTGATGAAATTCCCTTCCCTTGAATTATAGGCGATGTTGAAGTCAAAATATTGTAGATACTCCACCCAATGCCTCTGGTGGAGATTCAGATCTTTCTAATAGAAAATGTAACTCAAGCTCTTCTAGTTGTAACACATGGTAAATCTTTCTTTGAAAATCTAATTCTACCAAATCTTAAGTGTATACATCATAGTTGTGAGTTCAAGGTCATGGGTCAGATAATTCTTCTCATGTGACCTAAGCTGTCAAGAGCCATAGGAAACTATGTGATCACCCTACATAAGAATACATTCCAAACTCAAAATTGATGTATCATAGAATACCACATAGCCATGCCTCACCTCTATAATATTCAACACTAAAGAAGTAGTAAAAATACATTTCAAATCAAAAAAAAATCTCATCCCATAAAAAATTTACTCCCTTCCGAGTTAGAGCAGTCATCATAGAATCCAACTTCGACAAATCATTTAGAAACTGGTGATAATACCCAGTTAAACCCAAGAAGATATGAATCTCGAAAACATTCTCCAGTTTCTCCCATGTCATAATAACTTTTACCTTCTCAGGATCAACTAGGATTCCATGTTTTGACATTATGTGTCCCAAGAACTTCACTTCATGAATCTAGAAATTACATTTTGATAGCTTGAAATAAATTTTGTGTTTTCTCAAAAATTCCATAACTACTCTTAGATGATGCATATGATCCTCCTCGTACTTAGAGTAAACAAGGATTTCATCCAAAAAGGCTACCACAAAAGTATCAAGATACTCATGGAAAATCCTATTCATTAAATCTATAAAGATTGTAGGAGCATTGGTTAGACCAAATGGCATTACAAGGTAATCATAATGGCCATATCTTCTTAGAAAGGTGGTTTTTTGAATGTAAAATTCTTGTATTCTCAACTGGTGATAACCATATAGAAAATAAATATTCGAGAACCAATTTTACCCTTTAAAATAGTCAAACAAATAATAAATATGTGGAAATGGATACATGTTATTTACCATAACTCGATCGAGTTTTCAGTAATCAACACAAAGGATAAGTATCCCATCATCTTTCTTATAAAATAGAATTGGTGTTATCCAAGGTGTCACACTTAGGCGTATAAATCCTTTCTCCAAAATATCATCCAACTAAGTCTTCAATTATTTCATTTTAGCTAGTTCTATGTGGTGAGAAGGAATAGATATCAACTGATTATAAGGCACTAAATCAATAAAAATCTCTACCTCCCTTACCTATATAAAACTAGATAATTCAGAAGGAAAAACATCGGGAAACTCGATGAAAAGTGGAGGGAGATCATCACTCAACAATTATCACTCCAAGTCAAAATCAAACATTGATATTAATTTCCCATACTCCAGATGAGATGGTCTAGCTCTACTTGACCTTGGATCCCATTATCCTTCAAAGTTATGGCACACCCCATTGGGAACTATAAAAGAGACCCGTCAAAGATAGAAACTGTAACGTCCTGACCCGAAAGCCACTAAACCGGTGCTCTGAGTCGGTTCGCAACAAGGCCTTAAGCGTGCCTCCTTGTACGCCAGTGGCTACCGACTAGTAGCGATTTCCTAGAGTGTGATAGTGGGGAGACTATACCCTCATACCAGATTAAGCAAACAGCGGAAATAACTAAGTATCATACACATCGGAAAGTAAACAGAGTGCGGAAGTAATAAACAAACAGTGAGGGTGGCATGAACGCCCAACCCAACAATACATCAAAAGCCCAAAGGGATCACCAATTTGGCATGGGTTCTAGGTGACACCCGATCACCATCTCTACCCAAACCCAACGTAACAACTTAGGGTTGGTCAAACAACAGCACCCACTGGGTCCCTCAAATCAAATACAGAAGAGGCATCATACTCGGGATCCTCCAGGTAAACACGAGTGAAGGCATCCTACACGGGATCCTTAGCGAAGATTAAGGGAGGAATCCTACACGGGATCCTCAAAGGAAGGACAAAATAGGCATTCCATAACATGGTTCCTATCAAAGTAATAAAAAGAGATAGATATCCTACAAGGGACTACCTAGGTCAGCACACCAGCAAAGGCATCCGTCAGGGGATCCTTAGAAGTATCTGGTCTCACAGACTCATAGTCCAGAAGGGAATGTCTCACAAGGGGAACATCCTATAAATAATAGGTTAATGGAGATATATCATATCCCATCTCCTATTATAGGTCTCAACTAAGTTGATCCAAACACCAAACCTATCATCCACGCCAAGTCTCACTCTCAGGTGAAAACTGAACTTGATAACTGGAGGAAGAAACCCTCCATTTAGATAGAAACCCCCAAAATCCCTCTTTATATGACCTCTAAATGAAAATAGGATTCCAAAATTGTGATCTAAGTGGAAACAACTCTCAGAATCGACTACTCACATGCCTAATTCTGACTTCTAGAGCATAAGATATCCCAAAATTACTAAATTGAAGTAGTACATGGCCAGAGCACATTGGGCATGCCTGTGTAATAGTACATGGTGTGTACTTTACTGTACACGGTGTGTATTATTTACAAAAAGTCACCCCATGTTCATTTTCACTAAAACACATTCCCAAGTACCACTACACGACGTGTACTCAAATTACACAACGTGTACTCAAAGTACACGGTGTGTACTTCAAAAAAACCACTATTTTGTGTTCTATTTCACACGGCCAGTCACACGGCCACCCATTACATGGAGTTTACTCAAAGTACACAGAATTTAATTAATAAAACTTTGTATTTTCCAAACGAGAAGAACACAGGGCATGTACCCCTAGAATACACACCGTGTATTCTGGGTTTTCCGACGGGAAATCCCTGAAAACGCCTGAAACGCCCGTTTTCGCCCCCAAAACAACAGATCGAGCCCCATGGGCTTACAAGAAAGAAATATAAGGCTATAAAGAATTGAAAAAACATGTTTAAATGGGATATATGGTGAAAACCTAAACATCCCTACCTTTGGGCGGAAACCGCCAAAGCTTTGGTTGATTTCACGGCTCACGGTTGTCGCACGCCGACTCAGCGCGTCAAGAGCTTCGAATCGGTACCCTTATTGCCTCCCAACTCTCCCTATTTCTTGATATCAAAATTCTCCCATAGGTCACGGCCAAGGGGCAGCATAGTAGATGTGCACAAGGAGGAGGGGAAAGAAGAGAAGGAAGAAAGAAAAAGAAAGAAGAAAATAAAAGGAAGAAAAAGGGGCTCAGGTCGGCCCCGACGCCCGACATGAGTTTATGCCTTCCCTAGGATAAAATCCTCATTCTGGACTCAACGGCGTAGATAGAATATCAATATGACGCTCTATTTAAAATTTATTGCCAAACGAACCTACACGAATAATTTAATATTTAATTTAATAATATTAAATATTAAATATTCTGCTAAAATTTGAACAGCTCAGATTTCCCCCAAACTCCTGTCCTAGGGTAAAATCCCTATTTCAGGACCAACGGAGCTATCAGAAAAATTATCTGAGATCAGCTGGTAGGTTAAAATGACCATTTTACCCCTCATGAGCATCCAACAGCAAAAATTCAAATTTCTGCTCAAAACAACTATCCAGAAAAACACAGGTTCTTACAAACGCCCCACCATAAACCTTCTCGTCCCCGAGAAGCCCAGTTAAAGAACCAGAAACCATGCTCATAACTCGAGAATCTACACAACCATGCTATCTAGACTGTCCAACGACCTACCTTGTAGCGTTAACCACCACCTTCTACGCAGAAGATATTCAACTATGACCAAACTGGTACTCCCCACCATAGGAATACCCTTATCGACATCTTAAAAGAAAACTCTAAGCCCAAAAGCTCCTGGAAAACACCATAGTTTAACCTAAACAAGGAAAACCACCCTCAAAAGGCCAATGGTGCACTCCCCACCATATGGATTTCCTTACACTGCTCTGAGAGCACAACCAGAATAGGTTCCATCCTCAACAAGGATGAACATTAAGAAAGAAAAAAAAGAGCTCGATGTAAGGTCAAAGCTCTCACAGCATACTCAAGATGAATCAAGATAGTGCATGATCGTCTCGTACAGGAGTACACTAAGATTTCACCGAAGGCGTGTCTAGCTCCCTCCGAGCCACACTAACATCCTACCAAAACCCGACCAGGATTCAAGCATGGGTCAACCATTTCATGGTAACCCGAAATTTCACAATGTCACCTCTACAACACCAGGACATTTCAACACAAATTCCGAGATCCGAGTCCACATAAAGTCTTGAAACATCGGTCCTTGGATTCCACCCGGCCACCCACCGATTTAGATTCTAAAGACGCCACCCGCAACAGCAACATCAGAAACACTGGTCAACCAGGCCAGACACCCGAACAGGCCTGCTCGTCGAAACCAGTCACGAAAAACAAACACCGCAAAAATGCATTGGAAAATGTTGGTTGACCTTCTTACACTGGTTACCCTAGAACAGAAAATACATCGACCTACAAGGGTTCGAGTCAAAACCAAGGGTATCTAGATCTTCCACCTAGCCCTTATAGAAAAAGCCTCTCAAATGGGTCGCAAGGTCTAACCAACTATCACAAAAGATCCAAAACCTCTCAGAATATGGTAAAGATCACAACGAATAAGGAAATTAAAAACTAAAACACAACCTACAAGGGCCCTGATCCTCTCCAAGCATCCTCAAAAGTAAATACTCCCTAGAGTTCACAACCCAAGCAGAAGATAAACTGAACTGACATCCATCGGGCATCTATATATAGGAATACGCCAAGGAGGTCTAGTTAACAAGAAAAGCCTTGGTATTTATCGACATCGTTCTCAACGATCTGACTAGATAACCACAGACCTGAAAAACAACACCCAATAAGGGGTTAAACAAAAAGGCATCACATGACACATAGACCAACTAGGGTCACTACACCACCTGTGCAAGAGGACTGATTCATCAGCCTCAACAAAAACGCCTCAATATAGATCCACATAACCTACCATCAGAGTAAAAAGTATGTGTAAGAAGACCAAAAGGTCTCAGTCATTAGTAAAAACACACACTAGTAGGCCTATATGCTTTGAATCCTATGTGCCTAGTATGATGCATGAGACGCCTCTTGCCTTTGTCGGCCAAGAGTAAAAATACATCCCTGGAATCTTACCAATGGATAAGATCCAGAGATCCATATTAAATAAAAACACCGCACAACATGTGCGTCGCTCAAGGAAAAAATCATATACAACTATAACATCGCAAAATCAGAATAGCAATCCCAAACCCTGGTAACCAGGACTTCTTACCAGAACAAGTGTTCTCGATGCACTAGCTTGATATCCATCACAGGTTCCGACACATTTCTAATAATCATTTCTACCATATCCCAAATAGTAAAGACCAGGAAAGAAAACTCCTCTGATACCACTTTGTAACATCCCGACCCGGAAGCCACTAAACCGGTGCTCCGAGCCAGTTCTCCACAAAGCCTCATGAGCACCTCCCCGTACGTCAAAGGTTGTCAACTAACAACAAGGTCCTAGGGTGTGATAGTGGGGAGACTATACCCTCATACCAGAGTAAGAAAACAGCGGAAATAACTAAGTATCATACACAGAGAAAAGTAAACAGAGTGCGGAAGTAATAAACAAACAGTGAGGGTGGCCCGAATGCCCAACCCAACAATACATCAAAAGCACAAAGGGATCACCAATTTGGAACAGGTTATAGGTGACACCCAATCACCATCTCTACCCAAACCTGACGTAATAACTCAGGGTCAGTCAAACAATGGCACCCACTGGGTCCCTCAATTCAAACACAGAAGAGGCATCATACTTAGGATCCTCCAAGTAAACACGAGCAAAGGCATCCTACGCGATATCCTTAGCGAAGAGTAAGGGAGGAATCCTACACGGTATCCTTAAAAGAAGTAAAACATAGGAATTCCATAACATGGTTCATATCAAAGTAAAAATAAGAGATAGAGATCCTACAAGGGACTCCCTAGGTCAGCACACCAGCAAAGGCATCTATCAGGGGATCCTTAGAAGTATCCAGTCTCACATACTCATAGGCCGGAAGGGAACATCTCACAAGGGGAAAATCCTCTAAATCATAGGTTATTGGAGATAGATCATAGCTCATATCCTATTATAGGTCTCAAATAAGTTGGTCTGAACACCCAGCCTATCATCCACGCCAAGTCTCACTCTCAGGTGAAAACTGAACTCGATAACTGGAGGAAGAACCCCTCCATTTAGATAGAAACCCCCAAAACCCCCTTTAGATGACCTCTAAATTCAAAAAGTATTCCAATATTGCTATCTACGTGGAAAAAACGCTCATAATCGACTACTCACACGCCCAATTATGACTTCCAGAGCATAAGATATCCCAAAATTACTAAATTGAAGTAGTACATGGCCAGAGCACATTGGGCATGCCCATGTAATATTACATGGAGTGTAATTTACTGTACATGGTGTGTAATATTCACAAAAATTCACCTCATGTTCATTTTCACTAAAACACATGCCCAAGTACCACTACATGGCGTGTACTTCAAAAAAATCCACTATTCTGTGTTATATTTCACACAGCCAGTCACATGGCGACCCACTACACGGCGTGTACTCAAATTACAAGGCGTGTACTTAAGAAAACTTTTTATTCCCCAAACGGGAAGAACACATGGCATGTACCCCTAGAATACATGCCATGTATTCTGGGTTTTCCGACGGGAAATCCCTGAAAACGCCCGAAACGCCCGTTTTCGCCCCCAAAACAACAGATCGAGCCCCATGGGCTTAAAAGCAAGAAATATAACTCTATAAAGACTTGAAAAAAAAATTAAAGGGGATATATGGTGAAAACATAAATGGCCCTGCCTTTGGGAAGAAACCACTGAAGCTTTGGTTGATTTCACGGCTCACGGTTGTCGCACGCCGACTCAGCGCGTCGAGAGCTTCGAATCGGTACCCTTCTTGGCTCCCAACTCTCCCTATTTCTCGATCTCCAAATTCTATCATAGGTCATAGCCAAGGGGTGGCGTAGGATACATGCTCAAGGAGGAGGGGAAAGAAGATAAGGAAGAAATAAAAGGAAAGAAGAAAAGAAAAAGAAGAAAAAGGGGCCCGGGCCGGCCCCGGCGCCCGACATGAGTTTATGCCTTCCCTAGGATAAACTCTCTATTCTGGAATCAGCGGTGTAGATAGAATCTCAATATTACACTCCTTTTAAAATTTATTTCCAAATGAACCTACGTGAATAATTTAATATTTAATTTAATAATATTAAATATTAAATATTCTGCTAAAATTCGAACAACTCAGATTTACCCCAAACTCATGTCCTAAGGTTAAATCCCTATTCCGGGACCAACGGAGCTATCAGAAAAATTATCCGAGATCAGATGGTTGGAGAAAAATGACCATTTTACCCCTCGCAAGCTTCCAACAGCAAAAATTCAAATTTCTGCTCAAAACGACTGTCCGGAAAAACATGGGTTCTTACAGACATCAATCCAAGATTTATTAGCAATGAGCCAATCCACCCTGAATATGACATCAAGATGTTTTATGTTGATAACAATAAAATCACAAGAACTATCAATCTCTGATAAAGATAATTCATAAGTATGACAATGAAGACCCTTCTCTCTCTTCGTTCCAAGGGGTATAGTAATATCCATCACATAAAATAAAATCTCCATAGTAAGATTTAGCATATTCACAACATGGGTTGAAATAAACAAATGAGATGCACTATTATCAAATAAATCAATCAATAAAGATGAAGCAATAGTGATGTCACCTCTCACAATCACTAGACCTATATCTGCTTACTCTGGAGACTCTTATACTATGGGAAGAATCTTTGTTCCAGATGCTTGTGGCTGGAACCCCTTTGTTCATGAAGCATCTAATTACATCACGGTACTTTTAGTTGTTGATAATCTTATGACACCATGTGGAGTAGAATAGATATGACATAACTTTTTCAAGTGACCTGAGCATCTATAGGAACCACATATCATGGGTGGCTCAGTTCAAACCTGTTTTGAGTACCTAGGATTTCTATAGTAGTAGAAAATAAAAGGGCCTCTGCCAAGAAAAACAAGAGGTCTAAAAGAACCCTACTATCGATAATCACCATGATATTTATCACACTTTCTCTTTCCTTTTAAGGAACTCATAGAATGGCCACTGGGAGAAAAAGGAACTTCCGTTAACCCTAAATTTTCAGCCAAATCAAGCTCAATCATCAACACTTTATCCAATACTTCAGCATAAGAAGTGATCTTTAGTAAGAAAACCTAAAAATGAATATCAGATAGAAGACTTATCCTGAACCATTGAGGATTAATATGCTCATTCGATACAATCTTAGGTATGAACTACACAAGCTCAGTAGAGCGATTTGCAAATTCATTCAAGGTCTTATCTACCTGCTCGATCTTGAAAAATTCAATAGCCTTGGACAACACCTTAGACTCTAGATAGAAATTGTCAGTGAAAAGAGCATTAAAGACCTTCCACTTTAAGACCTCATGATTCTTCAATGTCACCATCATGTCCTGTCATCGCCTGTTAGGTTCCTCTATCTTGAAGGTGGCACATTTAACCTTGATTTCATCTAGCATTGATCTGGTTGTATGTTGATACATTTTTTGCCACATAATATCTTAAATTTAATTATGTTTTTTTATAATAATGTTTTAAATAATTAATTTACTTTGATGACAATTTGATGTTAAAATAATATAACTATTAAAATAATAATTTTATGTTTAATTAATGTTTCTTTTTATTTTAATTACAATTTTTTTATTTTGAAATTATTATTTATCTTTAAAGATTATTTTAAAATATTATTTTAATTTTGTTGTTTAATTTTATGTTCTCATAATTCAATTTATATTTTCCTTTGTTTTTATATTTAAATAACTAAATGTAGTTTAGTATTTAATCTCTTTTATTCAATAATTTACTAATTAGTGACATTTAATTATAATTCATATATAATTTTTATCTTTTTATTATTTTGTTATTTATTTAATCTTTTAATTATTTTTATCATTTTTTTAATTTAAAAAAAATAATTAGTTTAAATTTTATTTTATTTAAATATTTGTTTTCATTCAAATTTATTTAACAGAATGAATTTTTTCTTAATTTAATTTCTGATTTACTAATTGTTTTTTAAGATAGTTAAAACTTTAACTCTTAGTTTAATTTTATTATCTTGTTTTTATTTATCTCAATTTAAACTCTTATTTTTTATAGTGTGGGATTTAATTTTTAGAATCAGAATTGCATGTGCGTAAGATATTTTGGAGGGGCTCCACATAAGATAATTTTCCACCACCACCTGCATAATAGAAATGATGTAGCACACATAAGAGAAATTAGATAATATGTGTTAAATAAATTTATGCTTTATAAGAGTTTTTGCTGACCGCGTATGGTATCTTTCACAGTCCCATAAAAGAAACCCCATAAGAGAATCCCACATAAGATAGTTCGGTAGAGTGGTACACTTAAGAGAATAATTGTGTAAGATAATTTATCTTACATAGTTCTATTTAAAACATTGGTTTAACCATAACCAAAGATTTGTGAGGAAGCTTGATGCCACCACTACCTATGACCACCATAGAAAACAGAGAGAGCCACATCATCGCCACTATTACAAGATTAAATAAGAAGATCTAAAGCTAATCCACTATTGAATTTGCCTTATAACTGAGATCACATCATTGAATATCATCTGGCACTACCATTGTTTATGTTTGTTATCTTGACAAAGAGTAGTCATCGAGATCTGACTCACCACCATTGAAGATGGATGCCATTCGACCACGTCACCACCTTGTTGAGATCCTGAATCCAAATCTATTTTTCATTGCCACTATGAAATCAAAGTCGCCGCCTTTGATTCATTTGAGCTGAAGATCTAGAGTTTTTCTTGTATCATTGAACCACAACAAAGGGTCACTATCATGGTTGATTTATAC
Organism: Viscum album; assembly: GCA_963277665.1. Classification (NCBI taxonomy): domain Eukaryota; kingdom Viridiplantae; phylum Streptophyta; class Magnoliopsida; order Santalales; family Viscaceae; genus Viscum; species Viscum album. The sequence goes on from OY728163.1 coordinate 350,827,561, forward strand.
CTCATTTCTAGATCCGAGTAGTCGTTTCATTGTTGATTCAACCAAATTCCACTGATTCCATGATATCCCACCGAAGATTTCAATCAAGGTTTCAAACTAGCTGAAGAAGATGAGCCAAATTCAAGAATCCCAACTAAAACCATATTTTGGATTATTGGTTGGTTTGAATCTGGAAAAACAAAACCAAATAATCTGGATAAACTTATACCAAGCTACTGAAGAAGATGAATAAATTTTTTCTCTAGTGTATGAGCATTTAGAATGTTTTGTGTTTGCATATTTGGTATTGAATTTAATAGGGGGACTTAATCATCCATTATTGTGGTTGTTGAATTGAAATATGTGCACATGAGGTTATCTATGAAATGCCTCAGTGAAGAAGGATAAACTTGATCTGAGAGTTATTGATGAGATTTTTTTCAAATGAATGAAGAGGTAAGGAGTTTGGGAAAGATGTTTATGGGGATGCTCGAGTTTGAAAAGTTGAATATGAAGTAGTAAGAACTTAGTTTTTGAAATGGGTAATTAGTTGTATGTTACAACATATGTTGAAGAAATTTCCATATTAGATAGATATTTTGATGAAGAATCTAAATGTTTAACTTAGTTAGCCTTTTCATAATTGTTTGATAGGCATTCAATAAGTTAGAGGAATGATAAAAGTTAAAATAATAATAATAATATAAAAATAATAATACTTTCTTAAAAAATTATTGTTTTGAAGCATTAAATGTTGCATGTGCATGTGTCATAGTTGATTGAAGGATTTTGTTAAAGTCACTTGGGCAGTGACTGAAGGTCATGAGACTATTTCTTTTTTATAATTATCTCTAAAAAAGTCAGTATTGTTAGTTGTGTCCTATCTGGAAATTATAAAGGGGAAAATTGATCTTGGAGGATTTTTTAATTTAGATATGGACATAGTATAACATACGTATTTTTTCAAAGATGTTGGAAGTGGAGATATGATTGAAACCATGAGTTTTTCTAGGAAGATGCTACAACTATAGGAGCCGATGAAGATGAATGTGGAAGTGCACTGTTACTCAACAGAGATTCTTGGCTAGATTTCTAGCAGCCAAAAATATTGTATTCACATGGTGAATTCTTTTTGAGTTTTCAATTTCTTTGAGTTTCAAAATTTTAAATCTTTTCAGAATCTTGAAATATGAAAATGCAATTACTTTTTGAAATTTCATTGATTTGTCATCTTGTTATTCATTTTTCTTCTATTTTGAGTATGGAGCATTTCCAATTGGAATATGACAAACTATGAATGCGGCTCATTAATTTGATCCAGTTAGAGTTTGAAGATGATCCATGTTGTTTAAATTTTGTGATAAAACACTATTATATTGAATATTTTATTGATAATAAATGATATAATTTCCTCACATTGTGTTAAATATGTTTAATTACAAATTATTTGGGATTAGATCATTCATTTGAATATTTGATGAAAATTCCAGTTTTACCCTTTTAAAATTACTGTAGTATTTCACTCATAAATATTTTTATTTTAGTTATTTTAACTTAATATTTTGTAAATATGTTCCTTACTTCATGTTATACAACTTTTATTCATGACACTAGATCAAAAGAATGCATTTTGATGGAGTAATTGGGCCATAAAGTGAAAGGTGGTCTAGACACGCCAGAATAGAGAAGCGTCTGTATTTCGGCCATAACTACTTCATCTGGGCTTGGATTAAGCCCAAATTTTGATAGGAGATATATGACTCATATCCGCACATATGATACTGCTTTAAGGCCGCCCAATTCATGCGTTTAGTGGTCAACTAAGCGGTTCACGTTGGCATAAAATATTTGGCCGAGATTCCCCATTCACACTTGAAACCACTTTGAACCTAGCCTCCCCACCACTCTATAAATTGGTTTTTTTCTCATTTTGTGGAGTTGGGATGTTCATTAGGATATTGGAGGAATAGGAGAATTGGTTTCACCCAAATTCTCCAACCATTGTAAGAGGGGTAGCTCTTGAAGCAAGGATCCCCCCATCGAAGCCTCCTTCTCTTCTTCATGTTGTAATATTTTCATTTGTGTTTTAAACTTCTTTGTTCTTCTTTTATTTCTTATATTTTCTTCTGTTTTGTTTAAATTTATTCTCTTAATCTTCCTATTGGGGCTGTAATTCTTGATTATAAGCGTTATTGGGTTATACCCATTATAAACCTTTGCACATGCAAAACGCTTCTACGATGATTACGCCACCCATGGGAGAGTAGTCTTTTAGTAATCGATATATCTCTTACCTTATACATTAATTTATTTTGAATAAATGATATAATTTAATTCAAATAATATGATCAATTAATTTAGTTTTTAATTTAATTGAAACTAAGAAATCAATTGAACAATTAACACAAAAACACGCGAGGATGAGATTTTGTGTAAATTGTGAGAGTGCGAACTTAATCGGTTATACAAAACCATACAGGATCAATTTGTAGTGTTAAAATATAATCCCTAAACTCAATTAATTATAATTTCAAGAGGGGAAATTTTCCTTAATTTATCACTGACCATAATCTAATCTTATAACATCAATCAAAGCAGGGTGTTGCGATTGCATGTTCCAAAGTTAGCCTAGGGTTAAATTCACTTCATCTTTGTGGTAAGGTTAATTCTAATAGGGTTTAGGATTTAAAAAATTAAGGGATAATAATTAAGTGAATGTTAATTTTAATTATAATGATAAATAATTCATTTAATAGGTAGATTTAGATCGATTACATCTTTTAAATATTGTCTAAAAACATCTTCTTGTTGTGTCATTTTAATCGAAATTAATTTCAAAACTAAAAACAAAAAAAAAATACAATATTCTTCCAGAAAACTTCTTATATATTTATAAACTATAACCAATACCCATCCTTTCAAGTAGTGTTTTTATTCTCTTCTATTTTTATAATACCTTTAAGAAGTTGTTTTAATTTACTTCCTCCTTTGAGAGACGACCTTGGTCAGCCACTCTGCTGCACCTAAGTACCCCAAAATCATACTAATCATTTGAGGGTGCCCACGATAGTGCTCTTTCAAATTGGTGCCGTTGTCAGGGAGGTAAGTAATTATTTCAACAAATTAGAGGTATTTATTTTATTTTATATTTTATTCTCTTCCTCTCTTCTTTCTTCCTTCTTTACCCAATCTGATTTCTTTATTCTTCTTCTTCTTTTATTTTCTTCTACTTCCTTTTGGACCATCAACTCAAACTTCTAATTTTTATTTTACTATGGTCCACTTTCCTTATTTTCATATTTCATTGATTTATTATGCGAAATAATCCCAAGGATCTCTTAGATCTTGACCCTGAGATTGAACGTAGCCTTAGGGCACGAATCAGACATTCTCAGTCTACGGGAAGTTTCAACATTCAACCAGTTGGAGAATTACTCCAATATCTGAATATTGAAATTGGAAGCAATTCAAATTCAACCATAAAACAAGAAACAATGTTTGAAAATAATGGAAATGAACTTAATAGAACCATTCGATAATTGGTTGCACCTGATATTAACTATCAACCAAATTGTATTACATACCCAAATCTCGAATCGGACTTTGAACTAAAATCTAGGTTAATTCACTTACTTCCAAAGTTTCATGGACTCTCTGGTGAGGATCCTAATAAACATTTGAAAGAATTTAATGTGGTTTTCTCAACCCTAAAACCTAGAAATTTCTATGAAGATCAAATCAAACTAAGAGCATTCTCATTCTCACTTGATGGAGCTGCGAAAGACTGGATGTATTATTTACAACCTGAAGATGTAACTTGTTGGAACGATTTAAAACGTCTTTTATTGCAGAGATTTTTTCCAGCATCGAGGACCACTTATATTCAAAAAGAGATCTCAGGGATCAATCAAGCACAAGGGGAGTCAATGTATGAGTATTGGGAGCGATTCAAAAAGTTGTGTGCAAGCTTCCCACATCACCAAATCAGTGAGAAACTACTCATCTAGTACTTCTATGAAGGACTCACACCTATGGAGAGAAGTATGGTGGATGATGTGGCTGGAGGAGCATTGGTGGACAAGACACCAGTAGCTGCACGTGTGTTGATCGACAAAATGGCCCAAAACTCCCAACAATTTGGTGATCGAGGTACACCACATGTCAGGGGAGTACATCAGGTAAGTCCTTCTTCTCTTGAAAGTAATTTGATTGATACCAAGTTGGAAGAATTGACCACTATGGTGAGGCAGATTGCTTTGGCTCAAAAGACATCCCAACCCCCTCCTTCAAGGCCTTGTAGCATTTTCACTGAGACAAGCCACCCAACTGACTGTTGCCCACAACTCCAAGAAACAGAAGATTGTGCAGCAGTGTTCCCTGGGAGACCATATCATCAACAACAAAAACAACTATATCCCCAAAAGAAGTTTGATACAATATACAACCAAGGGTGGAAGGATCAATCAGACATGAGGTATGGCTCTGGACAACAACAAAGGCCCTCTTTTCAACAAAACTTCCAGCAGCCTCCACCTTACCAGCAGGGATTCCAACAACCCCAAAGGAGATTTGAAACCCAAGAATCAACAAGTCAACAACAAGGGAATTCTCAACCAAAGGTAGATTCTAACACTAATGATATTTTGAAGAATTTTTTTCTTAATCAACAGAATGAGCTGAAGAGTCAAGGTTCGAAGTTGAGGGAGTTGAAGACTCAAATGAGCCAGATTGCCACTTCCCTCCATGAATTTGTAAGTAAGAATTCTAGAAATATACCTTCCCATCCCACTCCAAATCCAAAGGGGAATGTTAGTGCCATTACATTGAGAATTGGGAAGCAAACAATTGATGCTTCTCCACCTATCATTCCACCGAGATTCACCTCAACTCCGGAGAAGCCTCATTCCATACCAACTGATGAGAAACCCAAGGAGAAAGATAAAGGTAAGAAAAAGATTAATTATGTTCCTCTTAAACCTCTTCCATTTCCAAACAGGGTTGTTCAAACCAAGAATATGGCTGAAGAGGTGATGAAAAAAGAGGTTTTGGACACATTCAAGCATGTTGAGATCAACATCCCTCTACTTGGAGCCATCAAACAAATCCCAAGGTATGCCAAATTCTTAAAAGAACTCTGCACCAATCGAAGAGGGCTCAAGGGAAATGAGAGGATCAACCTTGGAAGGAATTTCTCAACACTCATTACACCAACTCTAGCAATGCCAATTAAGTGCAAGGATCCCGGGACATTCACCATCCCATGTACCATAGGGGAGTTGCACTTATTTGATGCTATTTGTGATTTAGGAGCTTCTATAAATGTGATTCCTCACTCTGTATTCTATTCTTTGCAGGTTGGTGAGATGAAACCGACAAGAGTAGTGGTGCAATTTGCAAATAGAGCTACAGCATATCCAGCAGGAGTCCTTGAGGATGTACTTGTCCAGGTAAGAGACATGATCTTTCCATTAGACTTCTATGTGCTCAAAATGGAGGATTATTAGGTAAGTTCTCATGCCCCCATTATCTTAGGTAGGCCCTTCCTTAAAACTACAAAAACTATCATAAATTTCAATGAGGGTACACTTTACATGGAATTTGGGGATGAATTTGTGATATTTAATGTTATAGATTCCATGAAGTACCCCTCAGAGGATCATTCTGCATTTGTTATCTCCCATTTTGAACCACCAAGTAAAAACACCATGGAATTGGATTGTCCTATGCTTAGGGAGATTATGATTATTGGTTCTAGTTTGATGTCTAAGAGTACTTCCACACCCGTTTCTAAGGAACAAGACTCTCTAAGATTTGATTTTTAAATGGAATCATATTCTGATTTTGATCATGTAAACTATAATTATGACATGGTTATTGAGTATGCTGATGGATTTGATACTTTATTCTCTGATTTTGATGATGTATATTCTGATACTAATGCTCTTTGTGCTCATATTTCAGTTCCTTCTATGTCTACATCCATACACCACCCCCATACACTGGAACTCAATCCATTGCCACCAAATCTCAAATACTCATACTTGTTTAGTGGTGAGAAATTACCTATTATCATTACTAATAATCTCCCTTTTGAACATGAAGAAAAACTTTCGAATCTTTTGAGGGAGAAAATCAGGGAAATCGGGTGGACCTTGGCTGACATATCAGGTATTAGCCCCTCCATTTGCATGCATAGGATTCTTTTGGAGGATGGGGCTAAACTGGTGAGGCAACCACAAAGGAGACTCAATACAACCCTTTTGTAGGTTGTTAAAAAAGAGGTTGAAAAATTGCTTGAGGCAGGTATAATTTACCCTATTTCTGACTCACAATGGGTTAGCCCTGTCCAGGTTGTACCAAAGAAAACTGGTTTCACTGTTATAAAAAATGAAAATGATGAGTTAGTTCCTGTGAGAGTACAAAAAAGTTGGAGAGTGTGTGTTGATTATAGGAAACTAAATCAATCCACTCGTAAGGATCATTTCCCAATTACATTCATTGACCAGATGCTTGAGAGACTTATAGGTAGGACATGTTATTGCTTCTTGGATGGTTTCTCTGGCTATTTTCAGGTTCCCATTGCAGCATAGGACCAGGAGAAGACGACATTCACCTGCCCATTCAGTACCTTTGCTTACCAAAGGATGCCATTTGGACTTTGCAATTCCCCAGGTACCTTCCAGAGATGAATGGTGAGTATTTTCTCAGATTTCATTGAGACCTACAAGGAGGTATTTATGGATGATTTTACAGTTTATGGATCCCCATTTGATGAATGTCTCTCTAGTTTGGGTGATGTGTTGCATCGTTGTATTGAGAAGAATCTGGTCTTAAATTTTGAAAATTTTCATTTCATGGTCGAAAAGGGAATTGTCTTAGGTCATGTAGTCTCACAACATGGCATTGAAGTTGATAAATCTAAGGTAGACATTATTTCATCCCTGTCATATCCTACATGTGTGTGTGATGTTCGATCATTCCTTTGACATGATGGATTTTATAGACGCTTCATCAGAGATTTTAGTAAGATCGCTCTACCTTTATCTCGATTGCTTCAAAAAGATATTGACTTCAATTTTGATGATTCATGCAGGGTATCATTTGATGAGATAAAGAAGTGTATGACCACTCCACCGATCATACAGCCCCTACGGTGGGAGATTCCTTTTGAGCTTATGTGTGACGCCTCCAACTTCACGGTTGGATCCGTCTTATCTCAGAGAGTGGAGGTACGTTCACATGTGATCGCCTATGCATCGAGGACACCGGATTCAGCCCAATCAAATTACACAACCATAGAAAAGGAGTTTCTTGTTGTCATATTTTCTTTAGGTAAATTCCGTTCATATTTATTGGGCTCTAAAGTAGTTGTTTTTTCTGACCATGTAGCTCTGAGGTACCTCTTGAAGAAGCCAGATGCAAAGACCAGGCTAATCCGATGGATTCTCCTTCTTCAAGAGTTTGACATCGAGATAAAGTACAAGAAGGGGTCAGAGAATTTGGTGGCAGACCACATGATTAGACTTACTCACACACCAGAGGGTGACACCTTGGACCAGGTACCACTTAGGGACACTTTCCCTGATGAGCATCTCTATACCATCTCAGGTAAGCATCCTTGGTATGCTGATTTAGTTAATTACATTGTTTCCTCTGAAATCCCAGAAAATTTGAAGACGAATCAATTCCAAAAATTAAAAAGTGAATCTAGGTTTTATGTGTGGGATGGTCCTTACCTCTGGCGCATGTGTAGTGACCAAGTCATTAGGAGGTGTGTTCCTGATCATGAGTTTGAGTCTATTTTGCATTTATGTCATATGCTTGCTTTTGGTGGACACTTTGGACCCCAACGGATAGCTAAGAAAGTTTTGGACTCTGGATTATATTGGTCTAGCTTATTTCATGATGCCCATGTGTTTTTTAAGTTATGCTCTCGTTGCCAACACACTGGGAACATTTCTAGGAGACATGAGATGCCCCAACAACCCATACTATTCTTTGATATTTTTGATTTATAGGGCATTGATTTTATGGGTCCTTTTCCTAGTTCATTTGGATTTTTGTATATTTTGTTTGTTGTTGATTATGTGAGTAAATGGGTGGAGGCCAAGGCCACCAGGACTGACGATTCTCATGTTGTAGTGGATTTTGTCAAGGCTCAAATTTTCTGCAGGTTTGGAGTACCAAAGGCCACCATTAGTGACTAAGGGACACACTTTTGCAATAGGAATTTTTCTTCCCTCCTTCAAAAGTATGGGGTGACACAAAAAACATCAACACCATACCACCCCCAAACAAATGGTCAGGCTCAGGTTTCAAATCGTGAGTTGAAACAAATATTGGAGAAAACCATGCAGCCAAATAGGAAGGATTGGAGAAAGCGCTTGGATGATGCATTGTGGGATTATAGGATAGCATACAAGACACCCATTGGTATGTCCCTATTTCATATTGTTTTTGGGAAAGTGTGTCATCTCCCCGTGGAAGTTGAGCATCGGGCTTATTGGGCTATAAAGAAATGCAACATGGATTTGGTCCAAGCTGGAATCCAAAGGAAGCTGCAAATTCAAGAGCTTGAGGAGATTAGATTGTCTTCATATGAGAACTCAAGGCTCTACAAGGAAAGATAAAAATCATATCATGATATAATGATCCAACAAAGGGAGTTTCATGTTGGAGAGAAAGTCCTTCTCTACAGTTCACAACTAAAGATGATGCCTGGTAAGTTGCATTCCAGATGGTTAGGTCCTTATGTTGTGACTAATTTTTTTCTTATGGTGCAGTGGAGATCACATAAGAGGACACAAGAAGGAGCTTTAAAGTCAATGGTAAACGTTTGAAGAGATACATTGAGGTACTTCCTACTGATGCAGTGGATTTTATCACACTGCATGACCCCATCATCACTTGATCACATCAGGTTGTTCCTAACCCTTTAACTTTGTTATTATTTTTCATATTTAAAATTATACATTTCATGTGCATATATAATCTCATGGGTTCACATTGAGGATAATGCAATATTTTAAGTGTGGGGGAGGGAACCTTTTAGTTTAGTAATTTCAATTGTTTTCCTGATTTAAAAAAACAAACAAAAAATTGTGTGTTTTTCAAATTTTGTGTTTTTATTTTCCAATTTTCTTTGTGTTTTTGAAATTTTTGAGCTGAAATTATTCTCATCACAATTTTGAAATTCATATCAATGAGTGAAACAATTTATCCCATGAAACTGAGCTTAAATGAATGTTGAAAATGACTTTGTTTCAAGTTCAAATATTTAGTAATTTCATGAAAAGTACATTGAATTTTAAATCCCATGCCACATCTAACTATCTTTATATTTGAAACCACATTCCTTTTAGGATTATAAACCATTATTTTCATATTCTTTACATTCACCTCATTTCTTGAGAGAACCAAACCATGCTTGATTTAACCAGAATTTGATTTATTTCTGTCAAAACTTGAGGGTTTGAGGTACTTATGTTTAAATGATTGAGGCATTTGTTTGGTATTAAAGCCCCTATTTCAAATAATCCTTTTTTATAATGTCCTAACTTGAACATTTAATACTTTTAGCCCTTAGAATCCATGCACAGCCTGTTATGTTAGCCACATTACAAGCCAATTTTCCCTATCCAACCAACTCTTGAAGTGAAATTGCCTAATCTAGTTAAACTTAAGTGTGGGGGAAGCTATGTTGTGTTGTGCTACAACATTCTGTGATACTTTGGGTGGAAAATTAAATTCTAAAGAGATGTGTTTGCTTTTGAATAAAATCATTTTATTGAAAGTTGTGCCTTTTTTGGAGCTTTCATGATAAAAGAAGTTGTGCCTTTCTGGAGCTTCTAATAGAGGGGGAAAGTTGTGCCTATCTAGAGCTTTCAAGAAAATCATGTTTGAGAAGATTGACATTTTTTATTCTGAAATGATGAATGGTTTAAACTTTACATGACTTTTCATGATGATGGAGCTGAATTGATACTATTTGTATTGAGGAGAAGACCATATTTAAGTGAAAATTAGATTAATACAATTTTTCTTTAAAAAGAGTAAATCCCTCCTCATTCAGCCTTAGAATTTTTCACACCTTAATCCTACCAACCGAAAGCCACAGAAAAACCCTAAAAAGTCCTCATGATAAACATATGTCTTTGACTCACATCGGGTGGCGATTTAGGAATTTATCAAGCCTATGGTGACCCTTTTATGAGTTTGGATGAGAAAGATATTGCAAAAAAATGATATTTGTGTGATAAGAGAAAATTCAAGCGAGGTAAGTGTTTTGTGCATGGGAGGATAAATTAAGTGGAAATATATTGAATGATATAAATGGAGAACTTAAAATAATGATTTATTTTTATGAGGCATGATATCTTTTGATTCTTGGTGTGGAATTGATGGATCTCAATGATATGTGTTTTAAAATTTGTTTTGATTTGATATTGATGTTTACTTGATATAAGGTTTTTCTCAGGAGTGAAAAAAGGGTAAGTGTGGGGGAGTTGATAAAACACTATTATATTGAATATTTTATTGATAATAAATGATATAATTTCCTCACATTGTGTTAAATATATTTAATTAGAAAGTATTTGGGATTAGATCATTCATTTGAATATTTGATGAAAATTCCAGTTTTATCCTTTTAAAATCACTGTATTATTTCAATCATAAATATTTTTATTTGAGTTATTTTAACTTAATATTTTTTAATTGTGTTCCTTACTTCATTTGATACAACTTTTATTTATGAAACTATATCAAAAGAATGCATTTGGATGGAGTAATTAGGGCATAAAGTGAAAGGTGGGCTGGACACGCCAGAATAGAGAATCTTCTATATTTCGGCCATAACTCCTTAATATAGAATTGGATTAATCCCAACTTTGGAGAGGAGATATAGGACCCATATCCGCACATATGATCCTTATGGAAGTCTGGCCAATTCACGCGTTTTGGTGGTAAAATGGGTGGTGAAAGTTGGCATAAAATATTTGTCCGAGATTCACCATTCACACTTGAAACCACTTTGAACCTAGCCTCCCCACCACTCTATAAATTGATGTTTTTCTCATTTTGTAGGGTTGGGAAGTTAATTAGGATATTGGAGGCAGAGGATAATTGGTTTCACCCAAATTCTCCAACCATTGTAAGAGGGGTATCTCTTGAAGCAAGGATCCCCTCATCGAAGTCTCCTTCTCTTCTTCATGTTGTAATATTTTCATTTGTGTTTTAAACTTCTTTGTTCTTTTTTTATTTCTTCTATTTTCTTCTGTTTTGTTTAAATTTATTCTCTTAATCTTCCTCTTGGGGCTGTAATTCTTGAGTAGAAGCGTTATTGGGTTATACCCATTATAAACCTTTGCACATGCAAAATGCTTCTACGATGATTACGCCACCCATGGGAGAGTAGTCTTTTAGTAATCGATCTATCTCTTACCTTATACATTCATTTATTTTAAATCAATTATATAATGTAATTAAAATAATATGATCAATTAATTGAGTTTTTAATTTAATTGAAACTAATCAAGCAATTGAACAATTAACAAAAAAACACGCGAGGACGAGATTTTGTGTAAATTGTGAGAATGTGAACTTAATCGGTTATACAAAACCATACAGGATCAATTTGTAGTGTTCAAATATAATCCCTAAACTCAATTAATTATAATTTATAGAGGGTAAATGTGCCTTAATTTATCACTGACCATAATCTAATCTTATAACATCAATCAAAGTAGGGTGTTGCAATTTCATGTTCCAAAGTTAGCCTAGGGTTAAATTCACTTCATCTTTGTGGTAAGGTTAATTCTCGTAGGGTTCAGGATTTAAAAAATTAAGGGATCATAATTAAGTGAATTTTAATTTTAATGATAATGATAAATAATTGATTGAAGAGGTAGATTTATATTGATTACATATTTTAAATATTGTCTAAAAACATCTTCTTGTTATGTCATTTTAATCGAAATTAATTTCAAAACTAAAAACAAAAAAAAATACAATTTTCTTCCAGCAAAATTATTCTAGATTTATAAACTATAACCATCACCCATCCTTTCAAGTAGTGTTTTTATTCTCTTCTATTTTTATAATACCTTTAAGAAGTTGTTTTAATTTACTTCCTCCTTTGAGAGACGACCTTGGTCAGCCACTCTTCTGCACCTAAGTACCCCAAAATCATACTAATCATTTGAGGGATCCCACGACATCGCTCTTTCATTTTGAATTCTTTGATCAAGGAATTGTGAGTATAGTGAGTGTTGTTTGTGCCTTTGATTTTGATGATCATTGAAACCATTGACCGACTCCTTTAGAATAGAGATATGCTTACAAGATTTTGATTTTAATCTCATTTTAATTAATTGGATTAAATGTAAGATTTGATATTTAAGTCTTTAATTTAAAGGATTAAAGTTGTGAAAACCTTTTGAAAAAAATGATAAAGAAAGACTAATCTGTTAGAATCACTAGTTAAGATGTTGCTTCTTCTTGTTTGTTAATTCCTGTTACTACTTTATTTATAGTTTGATTTTAATTATTTCATTTATTTGTTCAATTTTCATGGCATTTATTGATAATAGTTTTTATTCCTATCTATTTTCAATCCATTCTAAAATAATTAAAAATATAAAAGCATAAAATTTATAAAAAACATGTAAAAATAACCCCTACAAGGCTATCTTTCTAGAATACAACCTTAGTTGTTACTTTTCTGTAGTTCTTAGGTTTATAATTTTGAGTTAAGTTTTAAGAAACACAAAAAAAACTAATCTTAAATTGGTTCCATTACTAGGGAGGCTTCCAAGGGGTTTAAAAAAATACAAAAATCATAATCTTCATTAAAAAACAAATAAAAATGGTTGTCTTTTAAAAAAAATTATTGTATGTTCAACAACCTAGAAAATTTAGAAAAATAAAATTCTTACAATCTTAGGAATAGAACAGTATAAAAACAAAAACAAAAACAAAATTTTAGAGTTTGATAATTTATAAAAAATAGAAACTACAAAAAAAGAAAAAAAATCAATTTCTCTTGAAATAGAAAATTTAAAAAACTTAGAAAAAATGGATGATCGAAGGACCTTGAAGGAGATCGTTGGTCCTGATATAGAAAATCAGAAAAACTATCTAGGAAATACTGATATTTCTCCTAGTTTTGAACTAATATTATGAGTGATCCATCATCTATCAAAATTAAATGGACTTTCTGAAGAGTACTCTCACAAACACCTATAAGAATTTCACATTATGTGTATCACTATGAACCCCACGAGGTAAGTGAGGACCAAATAGTAATGATAACTTTTCTATTTTCATTGGATGGATTGGTTAAGGAGTGGTTCCACTACTCACAATCCACCACCATAGTAAGTCGGCATCAATTTAAGAAAATCTTTTAGAAAAAAATTTCCTAGCATCTAGGACTGCCTCACTTATTAAGGACATTTGTGGAATTAGGTAACTCCAAGGGGAGACTCTCTATGAATACTTGGAAATATTTAAGAAGATTTTATCTAGATTCCCTTATCACCAAATCTCTGACCAGCTACTAATCCAATGTTTTTATGAATATTTAGTCATTATGGATAGAAGTTTGATAGATGTTGTTTTGAGAGGAGTGCTAGTTGATAAAACTCTTGTTAATGCTAGGAATCTGATCTCTAACATGGTCCAAAATTCAAAAAAGTTTGGTATTAAGGGTATAATTAATGTCAAACTGGCTATGGAAGTATCTTCTTCCAATTCTAAAAATAGTCATATAGAGATTCAAGTGAGTAAACTTACTAGTATGATGAAGAAAATGTTGATTAATTCTGTTTCTTCACAATCCTAATCTGAACCAATTTATCCCATCCAAATAAATTGTGGAATTTGTTTTACTGGTCATTTTAATTATTAATATCCATAGCTTCAAGAAAATTCTAAAAAGTGTAATGGGATATTTCTTGGAAAAACTTTCCAGAATAACCTGAATAACCAGTTTCCCGATCAAAATTTCCAATCTAAACCATTTAAATCTAATCAAAATTTCAACCAAGGCTGGAAAACCCAACATAACAATAGGTTTAGGCCTAATGATCAACCAAATAAGAATTCCCAGCCCCAAAACTTTGATCAACGTGCTAGGTTTAATCAAAACCAATCTGGTGGTAATTTCTCAAATTTACAAAGTCGAGAAAATCAGAAACAAAAAATCAATCAAATAAACAATTCACATCTTGAAGACACGGTTAAAAAGAAACAATATATTTCAAAACAACAACAAAAATTTCTTCAAAATATGTTTACACAAATATGTCAAATGGAAACCAAAATTAGTGGACTATAGAATCAAAGGAGTGATAATTTTATATCTCAATCTAAAGTGAATCTGAGAGGAAGATAGAATGTGAATGCAGTGGTCTTGAGAAGTGGTAATAAAATTCATAATCCCCAAACTAAAAACATTGGATAGGAACCTAAAAAAAATGTTTCATCTTATGAAATAAATGTAAAATCACATGAAGAAGGGTCAAAATAACCTACTGAAATTTTTAAAGAACGTGTTAAAGTTTTAAAACCTTATACTAAAACTATTTTACTACCTACTAAAAATGTTGGACCACCTACTATAAATTCACCTGTTGAATAAGAAAAATCAAATAAGAAGAGAGAAATTCAACTTGAAATAACCCTTAAGGATTTTAGAAATCTACTGGGATATTTTAAAGGGAAAAAATTTGATGATCTTAGAATGTATAGGTATTTTCTACCCTATCCTTTAGACAGCCCTCCTATTAAGACCAATGCTCAAACTGAAATAGACAAAAAGGCACTTTAAACTTTTATAAAATTCCAAATTTAGATGTTCTAAAAAAGATCCCTCATTATGCAAAATTCCTTAAGGAGATGTTCACTCATAAAAGGAAGTTCAAGGGAGGTGAGAAATTTAATTTGGGAAGAAATGTTTCTTACATGATTCAACACCCTCTCCCTATTAAATGAAAATATCTAGGTATATTTTCTATCACATGTTTCATTAGTAATCATCGGTTTGAAGATGTGATGTTATATTTAGAAGCTTCCATAAATGTGATGTCTTGTTTTATATTTTCCTCTATACAGGTTGGAGAGCTCAAGCAATCAAGAATTGTCATCCAGCTAGCTAATATAATCTTAGATAAGCTGGCTATAGTTATCAAATATGTGTTGGTAAGGGTAAAAGATTTAGTTTTCCCTATTGATTTTTATGTGTTATACATGAAATATGGTCATTTTAGTTCACATGAACCATTAATTTTAGGAATACCATTATTGAAATAGTTAAGGCAATAATCAATGTTCATAAAGGTACTTTACCATTAGAGTTTGTAGGTAATATAGTTAATTTTAAAAAAATTGAATTAATGAGACACTCATTGGAAGACCATTTTATACACCAAGTTAATATGATTGATTGGTTTTACACAATGTTGTTTCCTGATTCTATTCAAGACAACCAACCTGTAGATTCTTTAGAAAATATACATTCTCTTGAAAATAAACCTTTGTCTACTGAAGAAGATTTTGAATTTGAAAATTCTGAAATCTATTGTACTAATGAATTTAAAATTAAATTTGTCCTTTAGAAATTTACACACTATTTTGGACTTTCTGAACATGTTAAGAATGAAGTTTTTTCTTAAAGTGATACTAAAAATGATGAGGATTTTTCTAAAACCTTTGAAACATGTTCTACTGTTGAAAATTGTGATTTAATGATTGAAACTGAATTATATTCTTCTATAATTGACTTTAATTATTTTCAAAATTTCATTGAAAAGTCACCTCATATTTTTAAACTTGAATCTGAAAATTCTTTTGAGGATGACACAAATTTTCTTCTTCAAAATTCATGTACTAATAGTTTATGAGTTTTTTATTATAATATTCTTGAGGATGTTTTAGTGGATGAAAAAGAATTTAAAGAACCCATAGAACTTTCTTTTTCTAAATATTATAGCTCACATACACTTGAACTCAACCCTCTTTTTGAAAATTTTTAATATGCCTGCTTAGAGGAAAAACAATAATTTCCTATTATAATTGCAAGTGGGTTGTCCAGTGAGTAAGAAAATCAACTCTTAGAGGTCATCAGGATGACTAAAAAGGCTATAGGCTGGTCTTTAGATTATTTTCTAGGTATTATTCCTTTGGTATGCATGCATAGTATTTTTCTTGAGGATGATTTCAAACATGTTAGACAATTTCAAATGAGATTGAATCCCATCCTTCTAAAAGTAGTTAAGAAAGAAATTACTACTTTGTTGGTTGCAGGTATAGTCTACCCTATTTTTGATAGTAAATGGGCAATTCCAATTCAAATAGTTCCTCAAAAGAGTGGATTTATAGTTGTCAAAAATGAATTCAGAGAGTTAGTTCCTTTTAGATTACCAAACAAGTGGATGGTATGAATCGATTATAGTAGGGTGAACTTAGTGACTAGGAAGGGTCACTTTCCCTTGCCTTTTCTTTATCAAGTCCTTGGGAGGTTAGCTGTTAAATCTAATTATTGATTCTTATATAGATTTTTTAGATATTTCTAGATTCATGTAGCTCCAAAGGACCAGGACAAAACAACTTTCACATGTCCTTTTGGTACTTTTTTTATCAGAGAATGTCATTCGGACTTTTTAATTCCCCTGCCACCTTCCAAAGATTCATTCTTATCATTTTTTCAAAGATTATTGAGGAATGCATGGAAGTGTTTATGAATGATTTTACAATGTATGTTCTATCTTTTGAGAGTTTTTTAAAGAGTTTAGAAGCTATTCTTATAGTTTTCATTGAGAAGAACCTTGTTCTGAACTATGAAAATTTTCATTTTATGTTTGAAAGTGGAATAGTGCTTGGTCATGAAGTGTATAAGGATGTAATATGTGTGGAAAAGTCTAAGGTTGACATAATATTTTTATTTCCCTTTCCTAATACTATTAAGGATATCATATCTTTTCTTATCCGTGCTAGGTTTTATAGGATATTCATAAAGGATTTCAGTTGGACTTCTTTGCCTTTGACAAGATTACTCCAGAAAGAAATTACTTTTGTCTTTGAAGAGAAGTGTAAGGAAGCCTTCAATGAACTAAAACAAAAGCTTATGTCCCCACCAATAATTCAACCACCTAATTGGATTTTTCATTCTGAGTTGATGATTGATGCTTCAGAGTTGTCTTTAGGGGTTGTTCTTGGACAAAGAGTGAAGAGGAAATCACATGTCATAACTTATGCTTCTAGGACTCTAGATGTTTCTTAATCCAACTACTTCACAAATGAGATAGAATTTATAGCTATTTTCTTTTCCCTTGATAAGTTTGGAAGTTATCTAATGGGATCTAAAGTTGTGGTTGTTACTAATCATTCTTCTATTCGATATCTCATTAAGAATACATAATCAAAACCAAGGTTGGTTAGATGGATCATATTACTTCAAGAATTTGATATAGAGATCCAAGATTGGAAAGAAATTGATAACATTGTGGTTGATCATTTGAGTAGGACACCAACTGAATTTTGTTAGGATAAATCTTTTTTTGAACCAATTAGAGAGATTTTTCCTAGGGAGAAGTTGTATTCTGCTACTATTGACAAAAGTCCATGGTTTTCAAATATCATGAATTACCTGGCTACTGAAATTCTTCCACACTGGTTTTCCAAGCAACAAGTTGCTAAGATGATTTGTGAGTCAAGGAAATATGTATGGGATGATCCTTATTTATAGAATTTGGAAACAGACCATATTATTAGGATATGTATTCTAAATTCTAAAATACCTTCAGTTATGAAATGTTATCGTACTTTGAGTTGTGGTGGTAACTTTAGGCCATAGAGGACTACTAGAAAGGTATTAGATTAAGGATTATATTGGCCATCCATTTTCAAAAATTCTCATGAGTATTATAGTAGTTATACAGCTTGTCAATTACAAGGAAAAATTTCTCAAATATATGATATTACACAACAACCTTTGTTGTTTTGTGATGTCTTTTATGTTTAGGTAATGGATTTTATGGGTTATTTTCCTAATTCCTTTGGATAATTTTACATTCTTATTTCATTTTATTATGTGTCAAAGTTTATTAAAGCTATTAAAACTAGAATAGATGATTCTAGAGTGGTTTCCCAGTTTTTCAAGAGTAATTTGTTTTGTAGATTTGGGATGCCAGGATTCATCTCATAGATTAGGGTGTACATTTTTATAATATGACTCTTGAGGATTTTATGAAAATATATGGGGTAAGTTATAAAGTTTATACACCCTATAAACCTAATACAAATGAGATGTCCAAAGTTTCAAACAAAGATATTAAACATATTCTTAAGAAGATTGTAAACCCAAATAGGAAAGATTGGATCTTGAGGCTATAGGATGCTCTATGGGTGTATAGGACTACCTATAAGACTCTGATGTGGATGTTTCCTTATAGGATAATTTTTGGAAGATCTTTTCATTTGCATGTAGAAGTTGAGAATAAATCTTATTGGGCTGTCAAATCATGTAATCTAAATTTGTTTAAGGCTGGAAAATAGAAGAAGTTGTGTCTGTAAGAGTTGTATGAGATAAGAAATAATTCTTATGAAAATGTAAGGATTTTTTAGGAGAAAACCAAAGCTGTTCATGATAAGATGATTTTAAATAAAGAGTTTCATATTAGAGATAAGGTGCTTTTATACAACTCTAGGATGAATCTTTTCCCAGGTAAATTTCATTCCAAATGGGATAGACCTTTTATTATAACTCATGTTTTCCCTTTTAGTGTTGTATAGATTCAAGATCTTGGGAAGAATATTCTATATACTATTAATGGACATCGGCTGAAATTTTTTAGAGAAGGTAATAAGGAACCCTCGGGGGAGGATATATTTTTGTTATATGTTTAATACTATTGAATAAATAGGTTGTTTCTCCCCATACTTTTTTTGTTTTGTTTTAAATAAGTGTTGGAGAAGGTACTAACCTTTTATTGTGTTAGAATTTTTATTTTTGATTCATAGTTTTTCTTTGTAGAGAACAAAGTGAGCATTAATGAAGAATATTTTCGTGTTTTTCACCGTGAGGAATCCACTTTAGGATACTATTCACTTTATCTACCCATTGGAGTATATTTATTACAATTTGCAATGATCAATAGAAGCTACAAGCTGGAGCAACTTGATTCAACCCCTCATTTTCTAAAATCTAGTTACATTTTACTTGAGATGAATATTTCTTGAATCTAATGTTAATTTGTTTAAATTTTCAATAACATATAAGTTAACTAGAGAATATTTATAAAAGTAAATATGGGGAATCATTTTAGTGGATCTATAGATAGATAATGCTTCTATTTCAGGGGATTTTTTCATTAAAATTCCATTCATTTTCATGTACTCTAATTCCGCTTGTTGTTGTAACTGGTTTAAACTTAAATTACTAAAAAAATTGAAATTAAATGACTTTTTCATGCTAAATTTAGTGCTAAAATATGCTGGTTGCTTCACTTTAATAAATTGTTTTGAATTTTATATTAGTGGTGAATAATTTTATGCACTTTTGAAAAATTTTCTGCACAATTCTTGGAAATACACTAGTATACATATTATATTTTTGAACTGAATTTTTGAAGTGGTAAACAGTTGTGAACTTCTGTGCATGCTGAAATTGTATTTTATTAATTTTAATGTGTGACAAAAATTCATTGAGATTTCATGAAACCATTTTCAAACATGATTTTAATATACTATATTTTAAAATCTGTTTGAACTTTAAAAATCAGTTTACATGTTTTCTCCACCTTGGATTCAACATAGAGGACAATTTTGAGCTTTAGTGTGGGGGTGGGTATTTCTATGTGCTAATCTGTACCATAATGTGAGTCATATAAACCTCTAAATTTTTTAAAATTTGACTGTTTGTCAAGATTCAATGAAACATTTTTAGCAGTTTTAAATTTTTCTAAAGTTTAGGTGTTGTGTAACCACTTTAAGTAGGTAAATTTTAAATTACCCCTTAGATTTAATTGAATAATTTATTTTTCATTTCCCTATTTAAAATAGGTTGCCTTTTGGTAAAGAATTTTGAGAATGTTTTACAATTATCTTTTTCCTTTTAATCTTTTAATTTGGATTTAAACTCATAAGATATGAATTTAAATGAATTAAAATATGAAAATACTAATCTATGTTGAACCAATTATTTTATCATTTAAGATTCCAGATGGGTTATTTATTATCCTTTTAATTTATTAAATTTTATCATCTAAACAGAGTGTCTAAATTATTTTATTACAAACTATGTGAGTCGGTTATCGTGGAGGTAAAGAGAAGTTTGGACTTATATTTGAATGTAATTGAAAAAAATTTAATCTAGATTCGAATTTTTTGGGTCAATTATTTTTATAAAACAAGAATTGGTTTTTCACTTAAAGAAAACTTAATTTATTGAGGGTAAACATTTTCACTACTTGATGAAATATAAGGGAGAAATCATTTTAAAAACCAATTTGGGATGGCAACCTAGTATTTCAAACTTTAGATTTATTTTAATCCACTAAATTTGATTAAATTATTTGCTTGAGGAAAAGCAAAGACTTAGTGTGGAAAAATTGATGTGGCTATATATTGATACATTTTTTACCAACTAATATCTTTAATTTAATTATATTTTTGTTATTATAATAATTTTTTAACTGATTAATTTACTTTGATGAAAATTTGATGTTAAAATAATATAACTGTTAAAATAATGATTTTATGTTTAATTAATGATCCTTTTTATTTTAATTAAAAAAATAAACTTTGAATTTATTATTTATTTTTAAAGTTTATTTTAAAATATTATTTTAATGTCATTGTTTAATTTTATGTCCTGCTAATTTAATTTATCTTTTCCTTTGTTTGTATATTTAAATAACTAAATATAGTTTAGTATTTAATCTATTTTATTTAATAATTTAATAATTAGTGATATTGAATTATAATTCATATATAAATAAAATATATAAATAAAATAAAATCTAAAATAATTATTTTGTTAAATTAAAAAAATTTGAACAAAAATAAATATATAAATAAAATAAAATCTAAAATAATTATTTTGTTAGTTATTTAATCTATTAATTATTTTTTGCAATTTTTTTAATTTAACAAAATATTTATTTTAGATTTTATTTTATTTATATATTTATTTTTGTTCAAATTTATTTAACAGAAATAATTTTTTCTTAATTTAATTTTTGATTTACTATTTTTTTCATATGATTAAAAATTTAACTCACAAATTAATTTTGTTATCTTGTTTTTATTTATTTCAATTTAAACTCTTTTATTTATTTGCAGTGCAGGATTTAATTTTTAGAATCAGAATTATATGTGCATAAGATATTTTGGAGTGCCCCACATAAGATAATTTTCCACCACCAACTGCGTAAGATAAATGATGCAGCATGTGTAAGACAAATTGGTTGATCTATTTTAAATAAATTTCTGCTTCATAAGAGTTTTTGTTGGCTGCGTATGATATCTTTCATAACCCTATAAGAGAAACCCCATAAGAGAATCTAGTATAAGACAGTTCGGTAAACTGGTATGCATAAGAGAATAACTGTGTAAGATAATTTTTTTATGCAGTTCTATTTCAAACATTGGTTTAACCAAACCAAAGCTTCGTGAGGAAACTTGACGCTGCCACTACCAGCAACCACTAGATAAACCAGAGGGAGTCATGTCACCACCACTATTAAAATCTTAAAGAAGAATCCTTGAAGTTGATCTACTATTGAAGTTTCCCTATAACCGAGATCACGTCATCGAATAGCATCTAGCACTGCCATTTTTTTTTGGTTGGCGTCATGACGAAGAGTTGTCATCGAGATCTAACTCATCATCATTAAAGATGTTCTCCATTCGACTATGCCACCACCCTATTGAGATCCTGAATTTGGATCTTCCTATCACCACTACTGTGAAATCGAAGGTGCTGCCTTTGATTCATTTGAGCCAAAGATCCGGATTAGTTATTGTATCATTGAACCACAACTGAGGCTCGCCTTTGTGGTTGATTCATACTATATTTCTAGATCCTAGTACTCTTTTAACTATTGATTCAACCCAACACCATTGATTCCATGAGATCCCACCAAATATTTCAATTGAGTTTCTGACCTAGATGAGGAAGATGAACTGAATTCAAGAAGCTCAACTGAAACTATATTTTGGATCATTGGTTGGTTTGAATCTGGAAAAACCAAACTGAAGAACATTGCTAAACTTATATCAAGTTACTGAATAATATGACTAAATTTGTTCTTTAACTTATAAGTATTGAGAATGTTCTGTGTTTGCAAGTTTGGTATTAAATTTAATGGGGGAATTGATCATTAATTTTTGTGGTTTTTGAATCGAAATGTATGCACATAAGGTGCTCAATATGATGCCTCAATCTTCAACAGGTTGCATCCGGTCAGAGATCCTGGATCAACAAGAAATTACATCAACCTGATAGGCATTGTGATGTCCTTGAAAAGAAGTTACACCACTTACTCAGACTTCCCCCATCCAATGGAAATATCTCCAGGATTGGTGCCACCCAAAGAGAGCTGGACGGGGCCCTCCGTGTTAAGGAAAGCTTCTGGGCCATGCAGGCGCGGGACATCCACATTAAAGAGGGAGATGCTAATACAAGGTATTTCCATCTGAAAGCATCAGCTAGGCGTCGGAAAAATTCTATCATGAGATTATCTCGACCCGATGGATGCAAAGTTTCTAACACCAACGGCATTCACGAAGCTTTATTAGGCTATTTCCAGAACCTCTTCTCCACAGGGAATCCTTTCATGTCTGCTGAAGTGGAAGATTGCATCAGACCTGTGATCACCGATGAGATCAACTGAAAGCTTTCAAAAGATGTGATGAATGATGAGATTCACATGTCTTTGAAACATATCCACCCCACTAAGGCCCTGGGACCGGATGGTTTCCATGCCCTTTTTTTTAAACAATACTGGCACATCATTGGTCCCGACATCTGCAAAATGATCAAAAATATCTGGGTAGGGAATACAAGAATTGCTGCCATCAACAAAACTATCCTCGTTCTCATTCCCAAAATCAATAAACCTCAGGAAATACCTGATTTTAGACCTATCACCCTCTACAATGTCTCTTATAAGATCTTCTCAAAAATCCTTGTCAACCGGCTACGTCCTTGGATTCCTGTTATTATCTCCGAAAACCAGGGCGCCTCCATGGCCAAGAGGCTGATTACTGATAATGCAATAGTGTCACATGAAGTGTTCCACTCGATGAAAACGCACTCCACTGCGAAAAGAGGAACTATGGCCTAGAAACTGGATATGACCAAAGCCTATGATAAAGTGGAATGGCAGTTCCTAAGAGCTGTGATGCGAAGAATGGGTTTTTGCACGAAATAGACAGATATAGTCATGCACTGCATTTCAACCGTCTCTTTTAGAATCAAGTTCAATGGGGAGCTTACCAGAAGATTCACCCCAACTCGAGGCCTGCACTAGGGATATCCCCTCTCCCCTTTTCTCTTCATCTTGGTGGCTGATGTTTTCTCTAACCTTATTTCCATGGTTGCAGCCGCTAAGTCTCTTCATGGAGAAAAGGTCTGTCGTGAGAGCCCACAAGTGTCGTATTTATTCTTCTCCAATGAATTCCTCCTTTTCTCCAGAGCAACTATTAATGAATTTCGGGTCATCAGCCATGCGATCCAGCAGTATGAGTGGGCGTCTTGACAGTCTATCAGTCATAGCAAATCAGAAATATCCTTCAGCGCAGGGGTACCTCCTGCTAAGAGAGATGAGCTTTGTGCATCTGCAGGAATCCATATGGTCAACAAACACCAGAAGTATCTCGGTCTCCCTACGGTGATTGGTCGGTCCAAAAAAGAAATCTTTGCTTCTCTAGAGGACAGGATTGAGAAAAAAATCCAAGGCTGGACCCCAAAAGGTATCTCAAAAGCTGGAAAAGGAACCCTCATTAAAGCTGTCATTTAGTCTATCCCTAGATACTTCATGTCCATGTTTAAGCTCCTATTGGCCATCATCAATCTGATCCATTCACATACTACCAACTTCTGGTGGGGGGGAAATGATGGAAGGAATAGACCCCACTGGTTGGCCTGGGAGAAACTCTGCAAACCCAAGTCAGAGGGAGGGATGGGATTCTGGAATCTTCTTCTATTTAATGATGCTTTGTTGGCCAAGAAAGGATGACTCCTTATTAACCGTCCATCATCTCTTTGTGTGCGGGTACTCCGTGCCAAATACTTTCCCCACACGGACTTCCTCAGTTCCTCTCTTGGACCCTGACCTAGCTTCCTCTGGAGAAGTATTTGGGGGGCCTGAAATCTCATGGAAAAAGGGCTAGGCTGGAAGATTGGAAATGGCTCATCTGTCAACATCTGGATCGATCCCTGGCTTGTTGATAAGGATAGTATGTGGGCCACTTCCCCCGCCCAACCAAGTCTTGAAGACGCCACTGTTGACTGCCTCTTTTCAGACCAGGGCTCAGGGTGGTGTGTGGAAAATATCCAAGAATGGTTTAATGAAAGGGACCAAAGAATTATCCTCAGTATCCCATGGGTCCCTGATGCAGGCCCCTACCATCTTTTCTGGACCAACGATGTTTCAGGCGATTACATAGTGAGAACCGGGTACAGACTGGCTCTTGGCATCCACTCTCTCGACTGTGATGAGGGACCATGGAATGCGGTTTGGAAGCTCAACTGCCCCCCAAAAATCCACCATTTTTTGGTGGTAGGTATGCACGGGCACCCTCCCTATAATGAGCCTTCTCGCTTTTCGACATATGGCCAGTACCGAGTCCTTCCCTTTCTGCCCGAATATCCTAGAAACTCCTTGGCACGCCATCATTCACTACCCAGGAGCTAAGGAAATTTGGAATAAATGGGGCCCATCTTCGGATGCATCACTGGACATCACATCTGACCTCCCCGATCTTCTGATGCGCTGGTTTTCCTCTATTTCATCATATGATGCCGGTTCTCTTTGCACCCTGGCCTGGATCATTTGGGTTCGGCGTAACGATTCGGTTTTCCACCACATCCATAAACCCCCTGACTTTTAGATTGAACGAGCCATTTCATGGATTGAGGGCTGGAAGGACCACAAAGGACACCTTACGCTAGGTGTTACCCCCTATTGTCCCCATCATTGGACCCCCCCCCCCCCCAACGGAAGGGAGTCTTAAGATTAACGTGGACGCTTCTCTCCCCAAGGATGGGTCTGTTACTCTTATCCTCTTGGCTCGAAATCATCTGGGGCTGATCATTACAGCAAAATATGAATTACATCATGCCCTCTGGGAACCTACAGTTGCGGAGGCCTATGTCATCCTTGCAGGTATGACGCTCGCTATGGAATGTGGATGGGCTGATATCATCATTGAGTCTGACTGCCTTATTGTTATCAATGCTATTAACCACAATGACACCGGACTCCAGCATTTTGGCTTCATCATCAGGAGAATCTGCTCACTTTTCCAAGGCTTCTCTTGTTACACCTTCACCTTTAACAAAAGGGAAAAAAACAATGCATCCCATCAGCTAGAGGCCTCAGGCCCCTTCGATGTCAACCAGCTATGGCTGGACAATTTCTCTTCATGGATCTGCTTTTGTATGGCTTTTGATCTTCATCATTAATATTAATATTATCTTTCTTTCAAAAAAAATATGATGCCTCAGTGAAGAAGGCCAAAATTTCTCTAAGAGTTATTGAGGAGCTTTTGTCCAAATGAATGAAGAGGTGCGGAGTTTGGACAAGATGATTTTGGGGACGCTCGAGTTTGAAATTGTGTTTGAAAATGTTAAGATGAAACAACAAGAGCTTGATTTCTGAAAATGGGAATCACTTGTGTGATGCAGAAGATGTTGAATATATTTCCATATTGGATAGATATGTCGATGAAGAAGCTGAATGTTTAAGTCGAGCATCCTATGTATAATTGTTTTATAGGTGGTCAATAAGTTGGAGGAAAGAGAAAAGTTAAAATAATAATAATAATATAAAAATGATAATAATTTCTTAAAAAAATTATTGTTTTAGAGCATTAAATGTTTCATGTTCATGTGTCAAAGTTGATTGAATAATTTTGTTAAAGTCACTTGTGTAGTGACTAAAGGTCATGAGACTATTTCTTTTTTGTGACCATCACCAAACAAAGGCGGTATTATTGGCTATTACTTGAATGGAATTTATAAAGGGAAAATCAATCTCAGATTGAAGAAGATTTTTTAATTTAGAGATGTACACAGTAAGACATATGGATTATTTTCAGAGACATCAGAAGAGGAGATAGGAGTGAAAATAGAAGTTTTTTTGGGAAGCCACTGCAACTCCAAGAGCCGATAAAGATGAATATTGAAGTGCGCTACTACTCAACAGAGATGTCCAACTAGATTTCTGGTATCCAAAACTAGTGTATTTATATAGTGAATTCTTTCTGAGTTTTCAATTTCTTTGAGTTTCACAATTTTAAATCTTTCCATAATCTTGAAATCTGAAATTGTAACTGATTCTTGAAATTTCATTGATCTATCATCTTGTTATTAATTTTTCTTCCATTCTGATTATGGAACATTTCAAATTGGAATGTGAAAAACTTTGAATGTAGCTCATTAATTTGAGCCAAGTTGGAGTTTGAAGATTATTCATGCTGTTTAAATTTCTCATTCTTCAATTGAAGAATTGTGAGTACAATGAATGTTGTTCGTGTCTTTAATTTCGATGATTGTTGAAACCATTGACCGACTCCTTCAAAAAGAAGATTTGCTTCCAAAATTTCGATTGTAATCTCATTTTAATTAACTAAATGAAATGAAATATTTGATATTTAAGTCTTTTATTGAAATAATTAAAGTTGTGAAAACCTTTTGAAAAAATAATGACAAAAGACTGATCCATTTGAATCGCTAGTTAGGTTTTTGCTTCTTATTTTTTATTAATTCTTATTGCTGCTTTGTTTCTAGTTTGATTTCAATTGTTTAATTTCTTTATTCATTTTTCATAGAGTTTCTTTATCATAGTTTGTATTCATATCAATTTTCAATCCATTCTAAAACAATTAAAAATATAAAAGTAGAAAATTTATTAAAAAATGTGACAAAATAACCCTTACAGGGTTGTATCTCTAGGAGACAACCTTGGTTGATACTTTAATATAGTTATTAGGTTTATAATTTTGAGTTAGGGTTTAATCAACACAAAAACCCTAATCTTTAGGCATCTCTAAGAACTCAAACAAAATTTCAACCCTTCTCAACCAATCCTTAGACTTTTGAGGATCGTTTAAGCATTGGAACATCGGTGGATTCTGTCAAAGTAATTCCTGAGTACAAATCCTAAAAACATCCATTTGAGGTTCCACATTTGGAGCCTGAATGAGAATGGGTGTAGGTGAATGTCCCAGAGCTAGGACAACATGCACAATAACCTCAACCAGGTTTTGGTCTATGTGAGGATTTTCTCACTGTGGATCAGTAGCAGCTTCCTCCTAGATCATATTTGCATGTCTTCTTAGAGGTATGATACTACACAACTTCAGAAGACAAAATTGAAGACATAAGAAATGTTACTTAGATAGACACTCAAATAAGGGCAACATGGGAAATTAATCCCATTAGATATACAAATGAGATTTATATTTCAACCTATCCAAATCAAAAGTAGGGAAAATACTAGAACTAATCCTTAGGACGTCTTTCTCAAACCACCCATGGTGACTTACAGCTCATTGTAGTGAGAGATGGCCAGACACTCACTCACAAATACCTCCTAAGTCCCGAAAAGATTAAACAATTTCATACTGACATCAAAGAAAGAAGGTCGACCTGGAGCTCTGATACTAATTTGTCACAAACCGGCCTAGATACCCTGGTACCCATAAACCCAAACTGATCCTGACATAGCCTGAAGGGCGTTCCCAATTCTCACAGGTTAGAGACTAGCACCTGGCATCACACAAGATAGAGTGGGAATGATTTTTTTATATAAACATCGTAGAAGAAACAAATACATATTAGCATGCTCAAAGAAAAATCCCAAAGGAGAGAGTACCAGAAGTCAAATAGGTATAAAAAAACCAAATAGTACATCAATAAAGTACTAGAAATACAAAATAGTCAGACCAAGTCCCAATAGACACAGTATTCCAAGCCTAAAATATCAACAACCACCGCCTCCAATTGGTGTGTTCCCATTACTCAAACCTGGCAGGAGGAAATCTACAAACATCTGATGGAAAAGGTAGGGTGTTGGCTAAAAGACCAGAAGGGTCTCACCAAGTGTTCCATAATAAGATGCCAATAATAATAAACCATTATATGCTTTTAATTTCAAATAAAATAGGCATGGCAATACAAGAAAATATTTAAAACAAACATGCTTTTACATTTCAATTGATGGAAACATTTCAAATAATGGCTTAATAAATATTTTATATGAAAACATTTATATAAATCATAAGTCATGTGTAAATCAATTTTACAAACAATGGCATATATGTAAAAATAATCACAAATGAGCAATATGGTCATCTGCTAAGAGGCACGATAGATCTAGGTTATGGGATCCTCACACTCTCATATAATGATAATATAAAAGTAC
Source organism: Viscum album (assembly GCA_963277665.1). Classification (NCBI taxonomy): domain Eukaryota; kingdom Viridiplantae; phylum Streptophyta; class Magnoliopsida; order Santalales; family Viscaceae; genus Viscum; species Viscum album. The sequence continues at coordinate 350,856,192 of OY728163.1, forward strand.
ACACATGTCCCTCAGACACTGGTCAATGAGGACTAATCAACATCCTACTGAGAATAATATCTACTTATGTATGTTTTTATTAGAATTGTAAAGTGTAAATCCATTGTTAGGGTAATCCCAACCTATTGTGTTTGTTCTAAATAATTCACAAACTAACTAGGCTTGCATGTGATCAAACAATAATCAATAATGGGCAAATTATTTCAAAACTGTTCAAAATATAATTGCCATGTTTTCTATTTCAATATGTCAATTTCTCTTTAAAAACCAAAACATGGTTTTTTAATCAATTCATGCCTTTTTTCAGGATAAAACCTATCCAAGGTTCTTATGAAAACAATTTAATCCATTTTTCTCAAATACCAATTTCAAATCAATTTTCCAAATAAATTTCAAAATTCCATCAAATCCATATCACACCCTAATTCAATGGAATTGGGGGTTTTCCCCAAAATCCATACCATTTCAATTTAAATTCTAATTCAAATAAAATTGGGTTTTCATGATGAAATTGAAAAAAATTAAAATAATCAATAAATTCAAGGTTAAATTAATTGGCCAAACTTATATGAATCCACCTACCATAACAAGGAGATCATATATCACAATGCTCGTAATAGGAAACTCTAACGAATAATGTCAGCAATAGAGATCCAAGAATAAAACCTAGATTCATGATCTCAATCAAAGGAGTTTAGATCTCTCAACAATAATAATATCTAACAAACTCTAAGCATGAGAGAAGAAGAGACCAAGAGAGAAGGAATGGGGGAGGAACTCTTACCAGGGAGAGATTGAATGATATTTTCCCAGCTTTAATCTGCTTCATAAAGGGTTTGGAGGAGCCAAAATAACCTCTAGGGAGCCTTTAAGGAAGAAGAAATTGAGTTAGTGTTGAATGGGATTGTCAAGAACTTAAATTGGTGGTTTTAGGATTTTAAAATAAATTTTAGAAAATAAAAATTTCTGCATGGATGGTTTCATGGTGGGGGTTACATGGTTTCCCAAACTGTGTGCCCATGTTGTGGGGTGCATGATTTCTCCTTGGTGGGTGAATAGTTTGTCAAATAGTGTTCCAACCATGCAAACCCCAACTACCTGAGTTTTAATGGTTTATCATGGGTGGGCACATGGTTTTGACAAACCATACGCCAACCATACACATCCCAGAAAGCTTAAAAAATTTCCAAATTTTCACCTGAAGCACCCCTAAACGAGACCCAACCAAAGCATGATTAAAAAAAAGTTGAGGAGTAACTAAAAACAATAACATGATATTACATTTATTTAATACCTAAAAATTATAAATAAATTAGCCTCATGAAAATAAGTTTATTATGCTCAAAATATCAATTTATATTATTTCAATCTATATTTTAACTCATATTTATGTCAGGAAAAATTATTTAATATGTTATTTTGACTTTTTTGACATTGCACAAGCATTGCACAATCATTTGGATAATCCACTTGTTATATTACTCCAAAATTTGTGTGTAACCATCAAAATCATCTATAATACTTTGTATTTAATAAAAAAGTTGAACAATGACTCATTCCATCTCAAATATTATATTTAGAGTATCAAATTTGACTTTTACAGTGGTGTTTAGGCTCGGTGTCGGCATTGAAAATGATTTTCTTATTTATCATAGAATAAATTATAATTTATATATTTTTTTGAATTACTTGTGTATGATATTTGTATTATTTTATCATACTTGAGTTATTCCATAAGATTTTTAATTTTTTTATATTATGTTTATGTCTTGACGATATCATAAAAGATATTTTATTTCATAAAATTATAATTTTTTACTATTCATCAAAAATTTAACTTCATAAAAATATCAAAAAATCATCCTAGGATAAATTTAACTTATTGAATCCAAAAATAAATTTCATTTCATAAAATTAAATTAATATAGATACATATGTCTGTGTGTGTGTGTTTACATTATTTTGGATCCGCAATCACTTGTCTGTAACTTCAGATAATTATTATCTTAGGTTCCACATGTGGATCTGGCCCTCAAATTGGGGTTTTGGATAAAAAATCCTTCGTTGTGCATTCTTGGTTTTTTTTACGCTGGCGCTGCAAGATTTTTATGCTCATATTTATTCTTTATATATATATATAATGTAATATTTACTATATATATTTAAAAAATATAAACATATATTTACTATGATATTTATTATATAGATTTATAATCTGATATTTATTAATAATATAAATATACATAATAATATAAATATAACTGTTGAAAGTATTATGTATATTTTAAATTTTATTATAATGTATTTAGTATATATTGTTTATTATTCATGGAAAATCATTATATAAATATATATACATATATATATAATTTTTATTATATATATAATATATATATAATATTATGATATTTATTTTATATAAATATATATATAATTTTTATTATGATATTCATTTTATATAATATTGATTTGATGCATTTATAATATAAAACTTATTAATTAAACTACAAATTCCATAGGGAAATTTACTGTGTAAATTTTCAATGGAAATTTCTAGTGTAAATTTCCACATGAAATTCACACTTCAAATTTTCACTTAAAATTACAATGAAAATATATTAATACATAAATAAAAAATGAAATTTTTTAAAGAAATTTTTCATTGAAAATCTATATTAAAAACTTCTGATGTAAATTGTAGGGATTTCTAAGAGTTTATAAACACTTCATAAATCATGTATATGTAAAAGAATCTCTTCCCAAGATCCTCATTCTTCAAATTTCCAGTGAAAATATTGAATAGAAAATTTTAGTTCAAATTCACACTTTAAATTACAATGAAGATATATTAATACACAAATAAAAAATATAAATTTTCACTGGAAATTTTCATTGAGAATTTACACTATAAACCTTTAGTGAAAATTTCTACCAGAAAATTTTTGTGTAAGGTTTGATTCAAATTTTCTGCAAAAATATTCAATGTATATTTTTTACTAGATATTTTCATTTAAAATTCATAGTGAAAATTTGCACTAGAAATTTCTAATAAAATTTCAATGTATGGTGAAATTTTCAGTACAAACTAAAAAAAATACACACATACAAATATAATATACGTGATAATATTAAATTATAAATTTCAAGTGAAAATTGTACTGTGGAAATTTTTAACACGTATATACAAACATCCAAGTAAATTTTCATTGGCATTTTGTGTTTTAAATTTACATTGTAAATCTCCACTAATATAAATCTATACTGAAAATATTTAGTGCAAATTCACAGTACAAAATTTAACTGAATAAAAATTTACATATATACATATATGTATATTTAAAAATATAAATATACAATATAATTTTCAATTGAAATTTTTCACTGGAAATTCACACGATTCCATTGAAAATTCATAATGAAAATTTATAATTATCAGTGGAACCAATGCTTGTTGAAGCAAGAGTATTCAAAGTATGATCAGTTTTCAGTGTTCAAGGTTATTTATTACATGTTGAATCTATTGAGGATTTATTTTTAATGTTTCTTGGTTCACACTCATTGTCTTGGATCATAGGATTACCATATATTTATCATAAAATAAATTTTGAAATTTCCAGTGCTAGTATACAAAAATAAAAACTGAAAAATTGAATGGAAAATTATAGTGAAAATTTAAAAAGAAAATTTTCATCTTAAATTTTTAGTTTTAATTTTTAATAAAATTATAAATTAGAGTATATTAATACATAAATAAACAATGATAAATTCCAATGTAAATTTCCATTGTATTTTTCCATTGTAAATTTCCTTTGAAAACTTCCACAGGAAATTTCAAATGTTTATTTCCTACACATCATATGAATATCATTACAAACATATAGATTATTTTTTTAATGGGAATTTATAATACAAATTTTTAGTATATTCATACATAATGTATTAATATTTAAAAAATGATGAAAAATTTCATCACACGTTTTTAGTGAAAATTTTCATCGAAAATTTTCACTACATTTTCTACTTGAAAATTATAGCCCATATTTCCACATAAATTCCTATAGAACATTTTCAATACATATTTTCCACACACCATATATTACCTAATATAAATATACAATGTATTTTTTGAATGAAAATTATTGTGAAAATTTCCAATAAATAAAAAAAAATTGAAAATTTTAGTATCAAAAAAGAAAAATTTCAGTATAAATATATTAATATATAAATAAAAAATGAAATTTTCTAATAAAAACTTTTAATGAAAATTTCTAATGTAAATATCCATTGGATTTTTCATAGGAATTTTATAGTGAAAATTTTCACCATTTAAAATTCTAATACAAATCTTACTAATACATAAATAAAAAATGTAAATTTTCATTGGGAAATTGTATTGAAAATTTGCATTATAAAACTTTAGTGGAAATTCCCACTATGAAATTTTAGTTCAAATTTCCACTTAAAATTTTAATGAAAAATTGTACTTATTTATTATTATTATTATACTAAAAATTTTATTACAAAAATTATAAAATAAATGATTGTTTAAATTTTTAGTTCAAATATATTAACACATAAATAATGTATTGAAAATATGAACTACAAATTTACTATAGAAATTTCCAGTGTAAACTTCAATTGGAAATATCTAGTGCAAACTTCCACTAGAAATTTCAAGGGAAAACTTCTGGTGGAAATTTATAGTGCAAAATTCTAGTGGAAATTTGTAGTGTAAACTTCAAGTGGAAATTTTCAATAGAACTTTTCAGTACAAAGTTATACTGAAAATGTTCAGTGTAGATATCCATTAAAAATTTTCAACTCAAAAATTCCCTAAAAATTAAAATATAGATATATCAATACATAAATAAAAAATTTAAATTTTCATCAAAATTTTACATTGAGGATTTACTCTTGAAGCTTTTAATTTAAATTTCCATTGAAAAAATTTAATGAAAAGTTACATTCACATTTTAATGTACTGTATTTTTATTTATCTTTATTATTAACACATTAAAAATATATTTATTATTAATATTTAATAAAAACTATTATTAAAATTTTATTAAATATAAAATATTTAATTAAAATATATTGATTATATTAAAATTAAATGTCACATAAATTTATTTTAAAACATTTAAAAATATCTAAACATAAACCAACATATCATATTTTTATTTATCTTTATTATTAATATTTTATAATAACTTTTTTTATTAAATGATTTATATTTATTTTTGTTATTACACTACTACAAAATAGGCATTTAACAGCGCTAAAAATGGCTTTTATCAGTGCTAGAGAAGCATTGACTACTAGAGTGAGATTAAAAACCCTTGTCTTTTATCAGTGCTGATAAAGGGAAATTTTATCATTGCTTTTATTTAGCACCGATAAAGGATACCTTTATCAGTATTTTTTCAAAGCGTTGATTAAGGAAACATTTATCAAAACCTTCAAAAGTGCTGATAAATGATGAATTTATCAGTGTTTTCAAAAGCACTGATAAAGGATCCATTTATCAGTGCTTTCAAATGTGCTGATAAAGGATTTATTTATCAGCACTTTCAAAGGCGCTAATAAAGGGGCATATTGTACTATGTTGTAATAGCACACTACAACACCAGTGCAATGTGTTGTAACAACACATTGCAACACCAGAAACACCACCAGATATTAAAAAATCAAGTACCAATATAGAATTTAAATGAAATGAAATTTACAACACAAATAAAAGAAAAAAAACACTATATTATAAACATTTCAAACATTGATTTATACAATTATATAAATATAAATTATTACATACATTCAAAAACATCAAAGTTACTTTGTCTTTTGATCTTGACCCCGAACCGTGATATTTTCAAAAAAAACCACCCCTTCTTGAGAAAAATAACGCACCTAAATAAGAAAACAATTCTTGTGTTAGTAATAATATAAAGAAATAAATTAATAGAAAGTGTTAATTTTAAACTAAACTTTGAGTCACACCAAGAACATTGTGTATCGGATTGATTTGTGGTTGATTCTTACACGTTAAACCATTTCTTATTCATATTCAAGAATTATATTTGTGAAAATTAATTAAATAAGTATAATAAAATCCCCACGAGCGCAGCCTAGTAGTTGCTTGAGTGACACTTTCTGAACTAAAATGTCGATTTTAAACTAATAATGCACACTTTGAGTCATACCGGGAACATCGTGTATTATATTGGGGTTCATATGATTCATAAATGTCACAAATGACTTATGGATAAATTTATGTAAAGTATCAAAACAATTCAAATGTGTTTGCTCGGTTTTGAGTAGGGCAGTTGTCCATTTTACTAAAATTGATGTCAATTTTATATAAAAAGATGCACTTAGAGTCATATCAGTCACACTGTGCATCAAATTGAGGTGTTACTGATTCCTACATGTCTCAAATGACTTATGGATCATTTTCCTAAATTATGAAAACAATTCGAATGTGTTTTCTCTATTTTGAGTACATCACTTGTCTTTTTTATTAAAATGTTATTTTAAACTCGAAACACGCACTTTAACTCATATCAATCATATTGTGTGTCGGTTTTATGTGATACTAATTCCTAAACATCAAAAATTACTTATGAATCCTTTTCCAAAATTATCAAGAAAATCCGAGTGTGTTTGGTTTTCAGTGAGTGACACTTTTTGAACAAAAATGTCGATTTTTAACTGATAATAGACACTTTGAGTCATAACGGGTACATCATGTATCAGATTAAGTTTTGGATGATTCCTACACATTAAAAATGACTTATGGATCATTTTTATAAAGTATCAAAACAATCCAAATGAATTTTCTTGGTTTTGAGTAGGTCAGTTGTCCATTTTACTAAAATTGATGTCAATTTTATATAAAAATATGCACTTGGAGTCATACCGATCATGTCATGCGTTAGATTGAGGTGCAGTTTATTTTTTCATGTCTCAAATGACTTATGGATCATTTTCCTAAATTATCAAAATAATATTAATGTGTTTTCTTGGTTTTGAGTACATCACTTGTCTTTTTTACTAAATTGTCATTTTAAACTGGAAACATGCACTTTGACTCATACTGATCACATCGTGTTTCAGTTTGATGTGAGACTAATTCCTACACATTAAAAATGACTTATGAATCATTTTATTAAATTATCAATAAAATAAAATCATGTTTGATTGGTTTTTAGTGACACTTTTTGAATTAAAATGTCGATTTTAAACTAATAACAGACACTTTGAGTCATACCAGGCACATCATGTATCAGATTATGATGTGGCTAATTTCTACAAATCAAAAATGACTTATGGATCGTTTCTATAAAATATCAAAACAATATGAATGCATTTTCTCAGTTTTGAGTAGGTTAGTTGTCCATTTTACTAAAATTAATGTCAATTTTAAATAAAAAGTTGCACTTAGAGTCATATCAGTCACACCATGCGTCAGATTGAGATGAGGATGATTCATACACATCTCAAATGACTTATGTATCATTTTACTTAAGTATAAAAACAATATGAATATGTTTTCTTAGTTTTGAGTACGTCACTTTTCTTTTTACTAAAATGTCATTTTAAACTGAAAACACACACTTTGACTCATACTAATCACATATGTATCAATTTGATGTGAGTTTAATTCCTAAATTTCATAAATGACCTATGAATCATTTTCCTAAATTATCAAGAAAATTAGATTGTGTTTTATTAGTTTTCAGTGAGTGATACTTTTTGAACTAAAATATCAATTTTAAACTAATAACGAACACTTTGAGTTATACTGGGCACATCGTGTATCATATTGAGGTATGGTTAATTCCTATACATAAAAAATAACTTATGGATTGTTTTCTTAAAGTATAAAAATAATATGAATATTTTTTCTCAATTTTGAGTATACGAGTTGACTTTTTTACTAAAATTAATGTCAATTTTAATAAAAAGAAGAACTTTTAGAAATATCAGTCACACCGTGTGTCAAATTAAGATGAATTTGATTCCTACACATCCCAAAGTCTCAAAAAAATCCTAACTTTCAATGTTACAATGATTTATATTGCCTTTCTTTGCCAAACTACCAACATTGTATATTGACTCGATGTTTTTAGCCAAAAAACCTTTCTCATTGGTGAAATCAAGAAGAGTAGAGAAAGCTCATGTGACCATTATATCATGAGAAGTCAGCACAATGACCACATAATCTTACTCTACTCTTATGTATTTCAATGAGAAAGGTTTTTCTACGAAGAATATAGAGTCAATATGACTTCCCAAAAGATTTGTGAAAAAAACTAAATAAGTATTAGATAAAAAAATTAACTTACAAATTGTATATAAAAGGATGAAAAAATTAATTAAATGAGTAGTAGGGATTCACCTTTTCATTATGGTTGTATGCATTTTTGATGCATTTCATTGTTGTCATTATCTAAGTTACAGGGTCAAAGTCTAATCTCTCGTGATCATTAGGAGCTTCGAACAAACCAACTCAACTCGAACAAAAGAATCCACCTATATAAGAAAATAATTATTATATGAGTAATACTAAAAAGAAATAAATAAAACATAAATATGAAACAATATATTAATTCTATAGACAATGATTTTACTGTGAAAACATAAATATTACCTCTATTATTGAGCGGTGGGGGAAACTTTAAGGAAAGTGATAAATGATAACACTTCTGGGGTGAAAAGGTTTTGAGATAGAATAATTTTGAGGAATTTTTTGTGCAAAATGGCATGAAATATGGATATACCACCCCAACTCAAACAAAATAATCCACATGTATAAGAAAACAACTATTATGTGAATAATACTAAAAATAAATTAATTAAAAATAAATATGAAACAATACATTAATTCTATAGACAATTATTTTACTGTGAAAACATCAAGATTACCTATGTGATTGAGCATAGACAGTGTCTTTTCTCTTCCTACAAAGGCATGAAAATGAACTCTGTGAGGAATAATGAAAATTAAATCAACATTCTATTATGTAATTTTTCATTAAAATAGAGAAAGTATATCATAACATTACATTTACATATTCCCAAAGGGTTTCCTTCATTATAGTTTGCTCTTCTAAGGGTTTGGTAACATCATCATGTGCATAAGACATTGTCTACATGAGTAGTCAAACATTTAATTTAGATTATGTTAATGTGATAGATAACATATAATATTATGAGAAAAAACATATTATATCAAAAAACAATTTTACCTTCTCATTGAACTCTCATTATTTTTTTAAAGGTTTTAGGGATTTGTTTCCTCTATCAAGAATCCAAATCCCCTCTTCATGGTCCCTTCTACCGTACAAGACATTTTTTACATTGGGACCAACATGAACTGATTGTGATATCCCAAATAAATGGTCATCCTCAATTTGATTTTCATCTGACTAGACATTTATTTTAGTATCTAGTAGGACAATAGAACAATTCTTATTTGTTATATATGAGATATAAAATACTTGCACTACTTGTGATGTCATTATGAATGACTCATCTTTTCTCCCTTGCACACTGAAATTCATCTTCACGAAGCCCATTCCATCAACTTTAACTACACTCATATTGTCATACCATTTGTAAAAGAAAATTATCACTTGAAATGTTATATAATTCAACTCATATATTTGTTCGATAATGCCAAAATATAACATATTTTCATAAATTGGATTTCTATCCTTAGAACCAAATATATGCATCACTTCCACCACAAGCCTAACACCGCTATTTTTCATTATACTACAGTCATCATGTTCTTTTGTATAGAACATATAATCATTAATTATAAAAATAGTATAAGATATAACATTTTTATTTGGTCCCATACCTTTCCATTGAAGTCATTCAGTAATTGAATTTGGTTTTTTTATAACTTCTTATAAATTTGATCTCGAAACTATCCTATAAACTATTGATTATGTGTATTTGATATCCATACTTCAACCCTTGATGGATTCAAATCTATAATAATTTATTTTTGGGATTAAATTTAGGGATAAAAATCTTCACTATTTTGTAAAATGTAAAGGTTCACTTTCTCCAGCTCTATCAAGGTAATTGTAACAACATTTATAATAAACCTAGTCTTTATTTCATATTTAAACATGATTTATTACATAAACTTTCACTTAATACAACTTAGAAGAGCAGGAGTTATAGTGTCTTTTAGGCTTAGGAATATTAAATAACAACTGAAAACATGAAGTATACATCTTTATTGAAAACTTCCTTTATATGACCACAACATTCCTTTGTACTTAGCAATGCATGGGATAACCTGAGGACATACATAAGAAATGGGTGAGCTATAAAGCCCGATAAGGGAATAAACATGGCATAACCTGAGGAATAAAATACATGTTAGTCGATAATAATTTCAATGGAGTGCAAAAGAAACATGAACATAAAGACATGATATAGCATGATAATCATAACATGGAAATGTGGCAACAACATACAACATGATATTAGCATGAGCCAAGGCTCATTGCATATGGATTAGCATGAGTAAACCCTAATTGCACATGAATTAGAATGAGTAACCCATAATTGCATGTGAATTATCATGAGTAATACCTTATTTCATATGGTTTATCATGATATTAAACATTACCCAATGCATTGGAGCACTATCAGGGTGCACCCTTCATAATCATTTTGTTTTCATGTATAAATGTGTCACATAAATCATACAACATAGATTCCTTAAATATTATAATTTATTCCACGAAAAATGAATGTGGAATATATACATGTAACTCCCCAATCAATAAGTACATGAGAATAAAGGTGAATACCCTTGATATAGAAATGGGTATGGTATTCACTGCATGATGATTTTGGCATGGAAAATCGTGGTGCAATTTCGGCAGCAGAACAATGTCAAATAGAAATTCATAAAATGGGTTGATGAGAGATAAAGTGTTATCTCATAATTTATACATAAAATGGATAGTAAGGGGATCATGGACCATAACATCCCAACATATGAAATGGAATTTATATGCATAATATAAAATAAATTCTTGAATGGAAATGAGAAGAGAGAAATCCCTTACAGAATTTTGGCATAGTAACGAATTAAGTAAGGGTCCAAATGGGGGAGGATAAATGATAACTCATTTAAATAACATAAATTTTATAGTAATTTAATTATTACAAACAAATTTCAATGCAATCAATTGAAATTAAAATAACTACTCTCAAATAAGGTGCTTGAATTCAAAGAGGAGGAGAGGAATCCCTTACTTGGATGTGTAATCCCAAAGGCTTGGTGGAGGCTTATTGGGAGATATGAGGTGCCTTTGGAGGACTCTAGGGAGTCAGGGGAAGAGGGAATCTAGGCTTTAAAGATCTTTAGTGAAGATAAATGGGATCTTTGGTGGGTTTATATAGGAAAGTATGTGGATTTCTTTATTATTTTGGTTTTGGACACTACACAATAAAATATTCAAAACCACAATCCATCCCATGGTTTTTTCCCATGGTTTCTAGAAAAGGGAATTGTTATAAATTATTTTATAAGGATAAGGTCTGAATATATTAAAATATTTCCCTTTCTTATGTGAATATGAGTCACACTTTCAAGGAAATGATTTTAAAATCTTCAAATATTTTATATGTCTTGGAGGATTCACTGAGGCTTTATAAAACAGATTAAATAAACATAAAATTACATTATTTTAAAGTAAAACATATATTTGGATGAATATACCTTTTATATTATTTTATTATATCACTATTGGGTCATTATGATGTCATAAAACACATTATATATTTATATGGTATTTAATCTCTACCCAAAAATTCGACTGTCTTAGAAAATTATAAAAAATTCACCATTGGATAATTTAGACATAATAATTCCAAAAATAATATTCATTTTATCTAAATAATTTTCTAAATATGTGAATTTTCACTTTTAAAATAAAAATTTCCATTTATTGAAAATTGATGGATTTTGACAAAAACAGTGTTCAAACCTTAATAAAAATTACATTTGACTTCATAAAAATTATACGATTATTTATATTTAATAAAATTAATTTAATAATAATATTTTATTAAAATATTATTTATTTTAAAAATACGTTATTTCATCAAAATAGATTTCTTAATTGAATTTTAATATTAACCAAAAAAATACTATTTGTTCTTTAAAAATCATTTACAAAGTAACAATAATAGAATGAAAGTATATTCATTATTCTATAAAAAATAATCATAATGCTAGGGTATTGATACATATCCCTTTATTACACCAGCATACACCCTAAGAGTAAGGTGTGCAATGGTGAGGCTTTCATGGGGCCGTTTGGTGAATATGGTTTGGGTCATGATCATGATGATCTTGAAATTCTTCTATAAATGGTTTCACTCATGCTTAAGTTGTTGGATCTCGATATGGGATTGGTCCAGGTAAAATACCAAAAATGATATCTCCCTTAGAATCTCTGATAAATATGTTTCATAGGGTATGATCCTACTGGTTGAGGCCATTACTTCCTTTGTTTGTGCCAAAAAGATTTGTTAAAACCCTATATTTATAATAGTCATGTGATCAATATTCAACGACTACATTATCAACGGTAATGATACATAATGGTCATTTAAATCCAATTTTATATAATAAAATGAAAGGAGTGCATGTGTTTTCTATATCCATAAGGCATTAAAAGAAAGGAAATTTTATTCATAAATTTTCGGGTCGTTACAACCTTCCCCCCTTAAGAAATTTCACCCTCAAAATTTCCTTTCCCCAAACTAAAATAGATGGGGTAAATCTGCCTCATCACTTCCTCTAGTTCTCATATCACTTCTTCAAACTTGTGTTTTCTCCAAAAAACTTTGATGAGGGGCATTGTCTTATTTCGTAGAACTTTTTCTCTATGATCTAATATCTTCATTGACTTGTCCTCGTAGGAAAGGTCATTCTCCAATGGTACCACCTCTAGATTAAGTACATATGATGGGTCAGGTATGTACTTCCTCAATAGTGATACATAGAATACATCATGTACTTTAAATAGGTTTAATGGGAGTGTTAGTTGATAGGCCACTACTCTAATGTGATCAAGGATCTCAAAAGGGCTGATGTACCTTAGATTAAGCTTTCCCTTCTTCCAAAATCTCATAACTATCTTCCATGGAGATATGTAGAGGAATACCATGTCTCTAACATCAAACTCTAGGTCTTGTTGACGATTGTGAGCATAACTCTTTTGTTGACTCTGGGTAGCTTTAATGTGATGTTGGATGGTCTTAACCTTCTCCACAATTTCTTAAACCATTTTCAAACCTAGAAGTTTTTATTCCCCAACTTCATCCCAACATGTTAGTGTTTTTCACCTCTTCCCATAAAGGGTTTCATAAGGATCCATTTGGATTCTTGAGTGTAAATTTTCACTATTGGAAATTTGGGCTATAACCACGGTTTAAAACCATGGCTATAGGTAATAGCCACGGTTTGAGAAACCGTGGCTAAGTTTGGCGTGGCTATAGGCCTAGACTTATAGCCACGGTTTGGAACCGTGGGTATAGGTCTAGAGCCATGGTTCCAACCGTGGCTATAGGTATACAAGCACGGTTCAAACCATGGTAATATCTTTATAGCCACGGTTTAGAACCGTGGCTATACTAGAGGAGGGACACAATTTATTGACATGGTTAGAAACTGTGGCATTAGACCTATAGCCACGGTTTTTAACTGTGGAAATAGACCTATATACACAGTTATAAACTGTGGATAAAGGGTCTGAAAACCCATAAAAAATAGCCCCCGACCCCCCTACACAGCCCCCACCCCCTACAGTGGCCCACCCCCTTCAGACCCCTCCCTCCTGGACACTGGACACCACCACCCTACATAAACCCTCCTCCCCTAGACAACCCTCTCCCCCCTGGACAGCCCCCCTGCAAAGCCCCCCTCCTGGACAAACCCTGGACACCCCCCCCCCCCCAGACAGACCCTAGACACCTCCCCCCGAGACCCTGGACACCCCCCCAGACAGACCCTGGACACCCCCCCCCCCAGACAGACCCTGGACACCCCCCCCCCCCAGACAGACCCTCGACACCCCCCCCCCCCCCCCAGACAGACCTTGGACACCCCCCCAGATAGACCCGGGACACCCCCCCCCCCCCCCCCAGACCCTAGACACCCCCCAAACCCTATACAGATCCCCCTGGACAGCCCAGACCTCCACTCCCCTAGACAGCCACCCCCCCACCCTCCTGGACAGACCCTGGAACCCCCCCCCCCCCAGAACCTGGACACCCCCTCCCCACAGCCCCCTAGACCCTGGACACCCCCCCCCCCAGACCCTGGACATCCCAGACCTCCACTCCCCGGACAGCCGCCACCCCCCCCCCACCCTCCTAGACAGACCCTGGAACCCCCCACCCCAGAACTTGGACACCCCCCCCCCCCCCACCCCCACCCTGCCCATTTCCCCTCCCCCTACCCCTGCTAACCCCCACTTGCACCCCCCCTACCAGCCCCCACTTGCACCCCCCTGCCAGTCCCCTCCCCCCTGCCAGTTTCCCCCCTGCCCCCTGCCAGTCCCCTCCAAATTAAATTATACATGAAATCTACTTACATAATAAGAATTAAACAAATCCAAATATAAAAAAAACACATAACTTCACTTACATGAGTCTCCCTATAAGACAAACTATCAATGAAGTTTGGAATTATCTCAAAAGTACCTACAACACAAGGTAGAACATAATAGTGCTCATCCCCTAAAATTATGGTAAAACAAAACATCTTATAATATTCACAAAGAATATAACTCAATAAACAAGAATAGTGTAGCCCCTACCCCTACTGGACCCCCATGGACAGCAGCCCCCCCCCCCCCCACTAGACCCCCCTGGATAGCATCCCCCCCTGCTGGACCCCCCGGACAGCCCTTGGACACCCCCCTGGACAGCCCCCCTAGACACCCCACCTACACCCTGCCCCCTGCCCTACAGACCCCCCCCCCAAAACCCCCTCCCCCCAGACAGCCCTTGGACACCCCCTAGATAGCCCCTCCTAGACACCCCCCTACACCCTCCCCCTGCCCTGTAGACCCCCCAACACCCCCCCCCCCCTTGGACAGCCCTTGGACACCCCACCTACACCCTGCCCTACAGACCCCCCCCCCCCCCCGGACAGCCCTTAGACACCCCCCTGGACAGCCCCTCCTAGACACCCCACCTGCACCCTCCCCCTACCCTGCAGACCCCCCCCCCTCGCACCCCACCCGGACAGCCCTTGGACACCCCACCTGGACAGCCTCTCCTAGAAAATTCTATAGCCATCAGTACCTGCACTTCATTATAAAAGAATTCTAAATGAACAATGCTTTGAAAATTTTCCAATAATAGTCTTTGTCTGGATTAGTCTGAATAATAGACTTCCACCACTTATAACTCAGACCCTCTAGTATGATGGTTACAAAAACAACCTTAAGAGACTCAAAAATCTAAAGCTGGATAAAAATATCCTCAACCTTCAGTACCAAAACCAATTCATCCTAAGAATCTTATTACCCAAGAATTATTGTGGGGCTACCATCTTGATTCTGGGGTTCCTAGGTGTGCCTTCAAGATCTATTTATTCAAGGATTTTGATTTGGTCATGTGGGACTTCTTATGGGATGCTTTGGATCTGCTCGGCTTTCCAGCTGGGTTCTCATCTTGGGTTAAAAGATGCATCTCTACCCTAATGTTCTCAGTGAACATTAATGGCAGTTTACATGGCTACTTTTCGGGGAAAAGAGGGATCAGGAAAGGGGATCCACTTTCTCCTTTCCTTTTTGTGATTTTCATGGAGTTTTTCTCGCGCATCCTGGAATGCAGAAGGCTGGGGGCTGGTGTGGTGGCTGGTGCGGGCTGGAGTGGCTGGTGCGGGTAGGAAGGCAGGTGGCAGGGGGATGATAGGGGGCCGTTGCGGGCTGGAATAGGTGGCAAGGGGTTGGTGTGGGATAGATTACAGGTGGTTGGGGGATGTTGGTCATGTGGCAGGGGCTAATGCGGGCTGGGATGTAGGAGGTCGGGGGCTGGTGAGGGCTGGAACTGGTGGTTGGGGCTGTTTTGCAGGTGGTAGAGGGCTGGCATGAGTGTTTTGCAGGTGGCTGGGGGTAGTGGCTGGTGTGGTGGCTGGCGCGGGCTGGATTGTAGGTGGTTGGGGGCTAGTGCAGGCTCGAATGTAGGTGGAAGGGGGCTGGATTGCCGGTGGAAGGGGCTGGTTGCAGGTGCTAGGGGGATGGTGCGGGCTGATTCGAAGGTGACAGGGGGGGCTATTGCGGGCTGGAATGCTGGTGGAAACGGGCTGAAATAAAGGTGTAATGGGGCTGGTATGGGCTGGATGTGGCTAAAGCAGGGCCAAATCATGGAATTACCGCAGTGTGACTGCGGCGTGACCACGGCGTGACCGCGGCGTATTGGCCCGATCCAGAGACATCCGCGGGGAAGTATCTTCCGGCAAGGAGCAAAGGGAGCGGGAGGAGGTGAGGAAACATTCTGACCGTCTCCCAACCAGCAAAAATTGTGATTAGTCAGTCTCAACATTGATCATAAGACTCATGGAATACTATCATTGCGAACCGTTGTGGGGTGTCGTCCTGGAGCAGGGCCAACTCACAGCATTACCGTGGCGTGACCGCGGTGTGTTAGCCCGGTCTAGCGACATCTGCAAGGCAGCATCTTCCAGCTAGGAGTGAAGGGAGCGGGAGGAGGCGGGGAAACATTTCGGTCGCCACCCCGCCGGCAAAAATTGTGATTAGTCAGTCTCAACATTGATCACAAGACTCATGGAATACTATCACTGCGAACTGACGCGGGGTGTCATCCTGGAGCAGGGCCAAATCATGGCGTGACCGTGGTGTTACTGCGGCGTGTTGGCCTGGTCCAGCGACATTCGCAGGACAGTATCTTCCGGCTAGGAGCGGAGGGAGCGGGAGGAGGCGGGGCAACCTTCTAGTCGTCGCCTAGCCAGAAGAAATTGTGATTAGTCAGTCTCAACATTGATCATAAGACTCATGGAATAATATCACTAAGAACCGCCGCGGGGTGTCGTCCTGGAGCAGGGCCAAATCACAGCATTACCGCAGTGTGACCGCGGCGTGACCACGGCGTGACCGCGGTGTGTTGGCCCGGTCCAGTGACATCTTCGGGGCAGCATCTTCCAGCTAGGAGCGAAGGGAGCGGGAGGAGGTGGGGAAACATTCCGACCGTTGCCCCGCTGGCAGATTATAGAACAGATAAACTATTTAATATGCTATAATAAGGGATCTCTAGAGAAGGTTTTAGTGAGTGGCACAATGACGCGGCGTCTAAAGGGAAACAAAATGACGGAAAAGAATCATACAGCCTACACAAACCATTTACAAATTCATTCACTTTGCCTAAACATGGAAATTTTATTTATAATATTCGAAGCGTGAAAAGGAAAGTGTCATGGTCAAGGCATATACCTACTCGGGCAATGTCATTTGAGTTAAATGAGTATGATAAGCCAATTTATATTTTTTAAAGAAAATAAAAACTAACTATCCACAAAACAAACACCAACAAGAGGCATATGAAAGACTCAAACCAAATCTAAACAAGATACAAATAACTATCACTACTCTTTGGTTTATAAGACAGCACACCTCTATTGGAGGGGTTTTATTATAAAATCATGGCATTGCTTTATCACACAATTCATTTAATTATATTTAATATTTATTCTAAAACTCATTCAGTACAAATCAAATGAAATAATTTAAGCAACTAGATCAACATAACTATCACTGTGAGTTTTCGCAGACAGTGCACCTTTGTTGGGGGGGTTTATTATAAAAACATGACTTTATTTATCAAATGAAACAATTATATTAAAGAACACTTATTCAAGATATGCAATTCAATATAATTAATAAGAATTAAGAAAGAAGCTAAATTCAATTTAAAGCATTCTTGAATTAAAGAGGCTAGAAGAGGGATCCTACCTCAAGGTGGAACCAAACCGTCCACTTCGGCTCTTTGAGCTTTCTAACTAAAATTTACTACTCTCCCACTGGGTATACGCACCTTCACACACATGCAAGGACACCTAGCCCCTATGTACACACCTGCATGTCCATGAGCATGTGCAAGGGGATCCTTGCACATATGCTTATATGCATATACCAGTCTCCACTCACCTGCATATGCATTTATATATATATACATGGGCACACATAGCCTCATATGTGCATAATCACTGCCATGGTTGACTATACACGTAACGGTGGAACCCACATACATATAATTCCTTACCTATGCAAACGTAGGCGAGTCGCCCTTAACTTGGCTACTTGAAACCAACGATAAGGGATCAATGCACTACAAAAAGGATATTAAGGACATTAAAACACATAAAGGATGCTACATAACCAGTGAGAAACCAACCAGTGGAATTAAAGCCTTAACTCGATTGGGAGAACCGAATCCACCTGAACCAACACGAAATGATCCAACGCCCTACTGAAAACATAATATGGAGTCAAAAACACTGAAATCCCCAAATACATGAGGTTTGAGAACATATTAAAACAGTGTGCATTAGATAACACTTTATAATTTAATAAAATATGGTTACCCATTCAACTATATGTGAATCCAAAAAGAACAACACATTTATCCATAAACCAATTTCCCTTCACATGCATCATGAACATATTAAAACAGTATGTATTAGATAACATTTTCATTTTCAAATTATAACACTCCATTCACATGAAAACTGCATCCACAAAGCATCAATGGTATGAATAATTCTACACATAAAATATTCTTAACATTTTTATGAGCTCCAAATGATTTCACATAGAATATGATATTCTTTATGAAACTAGAAACACATCATATATTGTTCACCTAAATTGCAAAGAAATAATGTTCTTGTGGTATCTTCTATGTGAACTTCCAATGATTTATATCTATAAACACTACACTGATAACTATTTTTATATTTTGAAAAAACCAAAATCAATCATATATCACAGTATGATATTGATTTTCATGAATTATTATTTGGGGTTGTTTCCCTATGGTTTCTAAAAACCATAGGAAAATATTGTCTAATGTAATCTATTCTCAAGGGTTTAATGAAACCGTTGGGAAAACACATCAAATTATTACTTAAACCAATGGTTTTTTTCAAACCATTGGTATGCAGGAGTTGGTGTAAGTGGGATTTTCACCAGTGAATGTAATTTAAAATATCATATTGAATCTAGCTATGTACAGGTAAATTCATGCAATGTGGTAGTGGAATCAACCCACCAAAAGGAGGATAGATTGCAGGATCCAAATCTATCTTTATAAGCAATAATTAAAAAAGTGGACATAATGGCCTGGATTTTTAAAAGAAAAGGTGTTAAAGCCATACCAATAACAACTAGTGGTATCATACAAAATCTGATTTGTTGCAACTAATATCAAGCCATGATTTAGTGAAAGCAATTTGTTGTAAATATGAGGGCATATTTGGAGAAACCTAATCATGAAGAAATGGGGGAGTTAGAGATGAATTGTAATGGTTATTTAACCTTATCTAAGATTAAAGAAACCTATAGAGACTAACTACACCCCCCTGCCCCACCCCCCTTACCCCACTGCCCCACCCCCCCTCCCCCCTACCCTGCAGACCCCCCTGTAGACCACCCCCCCTGCCCCCCTACCCTACAGACCTCCCCACTCCACCCTGCCCCCTTCACCCACCCCCATCCCCCCTCCCCCCTACCTTGAAGACATACCCCATGCCCCCCTGCCCCCTCCACCCTCCCCCCTGCCCCCTTCCTCCTGCCCCCTACTCTGCAGACCCCCCCCCCCTGCTTCCTGCCCTCCTCCACCCTCCCCCCTTCCCCCATCCCCCTGCCCCCCCGCCCTACAGACCTACCCCCTGCCCCCTTCCCCCCTTCCCCATGCCCCTGCCCCCTGCCCCCTGTCCCCCTCCACCCTGCCCCTGCCCCCTGCCCCCCTCCACCTAGACCCCTAGCCTACACAACACCCCCTTCACCCCCATGCACCCCCCAACCCCCCTAGCCTACACCATCCCCCCTAGCCTGCACCACCCCCTAGAATGCACCAGCCCCCCTAGCCTGCACACCCTGTAACAACCCAGGTAAATAAGGAATATGACATTTTCATATTTATCCATATTTGTGAATAAAATATTAATATGACTTTAAAGGGGACGCTATGCTCGATTGTGTACCCAACACGCAACAACGAGTTTCTTGGGAATCTTACGTTGCACTCTAATAATAAAATAATATTATTTTAAATGGTAGTTAACATGTAGCCGTTGTAATGGCGGGAATGGATAGAAATAACTAAAATATGATTATATATGTTCTTAAATATTTTTACGTTTATACAATAAAAGATAAAGGCTTAAAATACGGAAAGAATTCAATTTTAGGCGTATATGCCCTAGTTTTCACTAAAGGTTCACTTATCACCTTTTGATAGAGAACCGTCATTAAATATAGTTTTGTTCACTCTTAAACATTATTTTGGACCAAATAAATCTCTTATTAAGAATCGGGACATCAAAATTTACTTTGTGTAAATTTTTGGTATCTTTCCGATAAAGTTCATTTTTTTTAATGAATAGTGTAAAATGTTGTAT